>RXPK01000019.1:0-53516 GCA_004143645.1 Protaetia brevitarsis | reverse complement strand
TTTAAACAACTCCGTATGTGAAAGAATGACAAATTTATGCAATATTGACACATAACAGCATAATTGTTTAACCTGCACCCATAAATATACAGGGTAATGCTAAAGAATTTCTGGTTATTTTATAATTGCAAAAAATGACGCAAGTTGCTTTACGGATACCTCACGTGCAATATTGGTGCATCACAAAGTTGACGTTAAGGTATATTAGGTACATACACATAATTAATAGAATCCACAATTACTGGTGTGGTGATTAGCTAAATTCTAAATGGTGGATGTCATTATTGATATACACTCGCGAAATAGAATAGATCAGAAGCTTATCCAATCGCACTGTACAATAAACGTAATAACTTAAGCAGCGAACATTATTCGGGTAATTTACTCCGCAGAATTATAAGGCTATGATAACATAATAACCATGTGCTGCAAAATTTGGTGATAATGATACTTTATTTTCTATATGCTTTCTAAATTTGCACTCGTTCTTTGATTTCTTGGAAAGACCACGGAATGTATAGGTTATATTTATGTAGAAAAAATGTGTGTCATGGATTTTCTTGCATAAAACTGGGAAACTACTGCGGAAGAAGCCGAAAACAAAGTGAATTATTAGAATAAGAATTCCAATTTAAATAACAGCAGTTTCTAATTTGACAAATGGTTTATTAATTCATATAACTTGTGAATCTCCTTCTAATGTGGTTCTGATGTCATAAACGACCATAATGGCTATACTGCCACTTTCCACCCGCTACCTATCTAATTTAACACGTCTCTAAGTAAATTTATGGCTGGATTGCTTATTATGAACACAAGTTGACTAATAATCTAAATAAAACTATACTAACAATTACCTTGACCTTCCAATATTTAAGCTTTATAATAACATGGCTTTTATTTATGGATTGTGTCACATTATTTTACGTACAGAGTTGCGTAATAATAGGTAGGTACTTACACTACGTACAAATTTTCCTTTCTGCTAGTGAAGCTATAGTTATGTACACAAACAATACACTGTATTAGAGGAGATCATCGTATAATACTTTCAGATACATATTTTCTTTATAATTAAACGAGTCTCTGACTTTATTGAATAGAAAAATGCATAAGACCGATGCCAAAACTTAGTATGTCACAGTTTTGCTGAACGTTTGATGAACTTTAAAACAAGATTTGTTTTAGCGCTGGTTCATTGCCAACGAATTTGGAACAACCTTTGTACTCGCCGGTCATTGTTACAGTCTTAGAATTTGCAATTTAGAGCTAATGAAAACATGAAATCTTTTTTTTGCGCATTTATTACAGTTCAAGATAAATGTGAAGTCTACATTGTTAGTAATAACTTTAAATTGTGTCTCTATGATGTAACCTATTATATTTATTAGAAAAATTCCGTATGATTTAAAGCTTATAAAAAATTGATACAGTATACTAAAAAAAATCATAAAACACTTTTTGAGATATTTTATTTTTTTTCAAACTTTATTTATATCGTTCTGACCATTCACGATCGCAAAGGAAAAAACAGAAAGTCTTAAGCTTGACATTGTCGTTTGACTCACCGCAGTTTATGGTATTTGGACGAGGGTTTACACGTATTATCTCATATTGTAATGTGCTTAATGGTATTTAAATGAGTAATAAAATTGTAGATTATCATAATACTGTTTGTAGAAGCTGCCTATCTAAGTAGTTTAATATGCAATGTCAAGATTAGATACAAATTACGTAAAGAGATATTGCTATTATTTGTTAATTAATTAAAATTAATTTTATACGTTAATTTGAGGAGTTTCTGTGGTTCCTTGATTTCAACTCATATGGACATGGTAATCTACCATAATTCAAGACAAAGAAAAAGAACAAATAACCCAATTTTATTGAGCAATGAAGGGATATTACTTGACCACATTTTAATGTCAGTTAAAAATATGCTATTTTTAAATATACAACGTGACCCAAACTGTTGCCTAATACATACAAGCAAATCTTTTTATTTTTCATCTTTCAAAAACAATATTATTTTCGATAAAGTTTAAATTTTTAACACTTTATGCAAAAAAAAACATAATACATATCATTATAGAAATCATCGATCATTATGAAACAACCCCTCAAAGCGAATCAAAAACAGTATTCCAATCATGCCTAACAGTGACAAAGAAATATGTTGCCTGAGTGTAAGGGATATCAAGAAAAAAAAAGTATTATAACGTAATTACAATGTTTCAATAAAACACAAATATTATATGCCCTTCACAAGTTTGTTGTCAACATTTCTTGTAAAATAATTGTTAAAAATTAAATGGAATGTGCCAATAGTGGACATACAATATATTATTCATACAAGACAGAAGTTGCCTAGCACACTTTAATGTGAATCTGTAATATCGTCATATTCCTGCAAAAAAAATCACCAACATTTTTAGAAACCCGAAATAACACTGAAAGTGATATTAAATTATGACGTATTCTAAAGGCAAAATCGCAAACTTGCAAAACTATCGCCAACAGAGCTGGAGCGATTACCGAAGATAAAGTACTTGAAAATTTTCGAGTGTAAGTACATGACAAGATATTTGGAGTACATTTTGTTGTTTCAGACATGCCCATTGTCAGTTTTAAAATTCATTTTGAATGATTAGTAATCAGCCTTTCTAACAATCTGATAACTATTGTTTTTACACATTGTTTGCACATTGTATTTAATCATTCGAATCAACTGAGTTTTGACATTTATTCTTTTACTATGGGTATACAAAAATATACTTGAGTTTGTTCAGCTCTAATCTACTAATATGTGATAAAAATAGATTACTAAAAAAAATCTTTCTCGATTTACGATATAAGAAAATATCTCCGGACAAATCTTCAAAAAATTAACAAGCAGTTACTTATTGCAGGAATCTGACAATATAACTTGATTTTGAGTTAAAAAGCAAACATTTGCCACTCATTTTGAAAATTAAATCGTTCAATGTCGTTACGGCGCAGTTACCCAAATGAAAACAACTATCTTAAGAAGTTTTTTCTTTAGTAAACTCGTTTTTCCATATCATATTTGACCCCGTTAAATGAATAAAATTGATGATTGAAGTATGGAATTTTAAAACTTCTAAAATCTGGGGATTTTAGGGATCAATATGTAATGACTAATGAAAATTATCTTGACGTAAATTTATCTTCACCTTGAAGTAAGTTATTTTTGAATGATGATTCGTTTACCAGAGTTTAGCAAATTAATTCGTTTAGTGGGTATTTTCAAATAAAATAAAAATATATTGTTAAATTAAAGGCATTAAAAAGACAGATTTCATATAGCAAGTATGAAGATGACAGTAAACCTAAACATACATGTAATTGTTAGAGAGGAATTATATTATATTTTAAATTTGTATTAAGTTTTGTATTTGCAGACTCAACTGTAATATTTGCTATGTTAAGAACGGAGATTCGTAGAAAATATTTTTTATCTACTCATATCTAATAAAAGAGAGTAAAAGATAAGCTAGAATAAAGCGCAATGGCACAATATTCTTATAAAACTGACATGAATGTACTGAAGTGATGCCAATAAATTGATATGATTTATGATTTCTCTCGTAATACATAAATATTAACTTATTTTTTTTATGCACTTGCACTCACTGTTATTTCAAAAAAATAAAAAGGTAATAAAGGTATTGAAATAGTTATGAATGTACTACAAGACGTTATGTCTTTTAATGTTGAAGTTACTAAATAGAATTGCGGGAAATTTGAATTTAGTTATTTGGGTATACGTGCCTCACTTGAAAAGTTTTTAAAGTTGAAGGTTGACAAATATTATGAACACCCTATACAGAATCCCGTTGTACTTTCTTTTCAAAAATTAAATTTTCAAGTTGCATTTACAAATAGAAATCAGCTTTGAATAAGGCGTTGAAATCGTTAACGCAGGAAAATAATCAATATCATTTTATTTAAAATAATGAAGTTACTGACTTCCGGGATAAATAAGGCACTTTTCCAAAACAAAAAAATTTGTTTGATGATTGTACAAAACCAGATTGACAACCTTGATACAAAATCTATTTAAAATCAAAAGTGTTGTATTAATCTAGTTGTAATGAATCGATATAATGCAATTAATCGGAAAGGCAATATATATGAAGACATGACCGATTCCATGATTTCCTACAGTTACAAGTTGCGTAAAAGCTGGCATATTTTCCCACTGCATGCATGCAATATTTGAACAAGATAGTAATAGGATATCAGATTACAATGACAGACGCTCCGAGTGTGTACTATATTGATAAATATATAGAATCTTGGGGCTGGTACAACGTATGAAAGAAATGTCTCGTATTCTCCCTTTATAAATAGCGTGTGTAAAATAAACCCCGAACTCACGTGCTGCTACTTCTCGGGAGCTATCTCAAGCGTTTGGCCGGTGCAAAACGTTTGTTATTGCAAATTTACGCGCTGGAAAAGTACATTTGAATTTTCGAAGTAAATCTGGCACACCTACAATATTTACGTGTAAGTCGCTTAAGGCAGCAGAAGCAGAAATAACTAAATATAATCAAGCGTTCCCGTTTAACTGGTCCTATTTGAAGAAAATTGTTGAATCTGCCAACATTTGAATGGACGCTTTCTCGTCGACGGCTTATTGTAAAATTCAGAGGCTCGTTTTTCCTATTCAAACGGTCTAAAAAGCAGTACACTGGTAATGACGTATTTCGATCCTATTTAAAAGATCAAACGAAGCTCAAATTCAAGGAGTCGAACAAAATTGTTGGAAGGAGGTTAAACGATCGTTTAATAATAATCTATAATCAGAACCTTTAACTAAAACACCAAAATAAAACAAAGTCATAATAAAAAGAATGAATATCACTATAAAGACCTAGTAGTAGAGAGTTTTTTTTTTTTTATAATAATGGGGTTGTGTTAGCAAACGATAATTTGGACAAATTCCATTTCGGGTCTCAAGACTAACTACACGATTCTCTTTTCAAAATGTGCTTAAACGATACTCAAAATAGTGCGCGAAAATGTTACCCGCGTTTTCACATTTTTAAATATATAATTATTGTAATGTAAGGCGAATGTAGTCGGTCGAATGAATGGCATGTTCGCTTTACAGCGAGCATTACAGCCATGAGCTCGCATGGGTTAAATTAGCGATTCGTCTGCTTACAGCGCGGTAAATCGTTGTAGTGAAAAACGAGAATGTGCGCCAATTCTGGTGGACGCAGGTTGCGAAACATGAATAAATGGGACGGCAGTATATTGATACTAATGTAGTTATATAAAACTATACAAGAAAAAATATTCATTCGATACAGAATCATTCATAAAGGATTTCTAATACAAAATATTCAATAATTCGATATTACTTTCCAATATCTTCACTGTTATTATTACTATTTCAGTGTAAAATGAGAAATAACTTGCCCTCGAACGCGTTCTTGTTAGACGTAACGTGTACAGTCAAAATAATCGTGAATGTGTTTAGTATCAACTCAATTAAACACACACAGGTTTATATTTATTTACACATATACTATAGCGCGGAAGACATCGTTTCAAATTTATCAAAATGACATAATATTCCAACTAATATTTGAATATTAATATTTTCGATGGAAAAACTTTGATGAATGATTTTGTAACGATTAACTGTTTAAGTAATAAACATTTTGGTACTTTTTATTTGATAACGCTTCAGTCATGCAACTCGTGATCCGATCCTATAAGGTTCATTTTATTTACGTTTGACAATTTATGCTAAAAGAAAAAAGAAAGAAACAACTTAAACAAAATTTTTAAACTTAAACTAGCACAATCAGAGGTGGGATCAGTATTAGTATACAGACGTGTTTCTGCTTTCCGTAGTAGATAACGTCTAAGCAATGCATTGCTTGTCAGCAGCCCGTAGAACAAATCCTTCTATCATAATTGCACGGATAAATTTCAACTCGTCCCTATTACATTCGGTTTACATTACAGTTACACCACGCTCACCGTCTGGTAGCTACGATCATAAGAATTAGTTTTTTTAGTCAATTCTAATATAGTTTTTTTTTTATATATTAAGTAATAGATTATTAGTTTTTTTTTCTATAAAATTAATAATATGAACCTCTTAAATTCCTGCTACAGTGGACCCCATCCGTAAGCAACTACTTTTTTTTTGATTCACACAAATAATTTTCTGATAAAATTTTGATATTCGTTTGCTCATTTACAAAAGAATCATTTCTCTAAATAAAAGCATACCTATTTCTTTAACTAAAGAAATATTTTTTATATGTATACCGAAACAACAATATTATATTAAACTGACAAAAGCATAAGAAGTGACTTATATAATGTGCACATTTTTGTTAATTAATTTAAGTGGTGCATATTGCGATATTTAATAATTGTCTATGTCACATCAATTTCGTCCACTCACAATTAAGTAGTGCACTGGACGAGTACCTGCATCCTGAAAAAGCAGTTTTTAAATAGCCCAGATAGATATTTTGTGTTTAATAAAAAAATGGTACAGTTTCCTTATCTTACGTTGGTATTAATCAATATCTTATATTGACAATGGCTAAACATTAAGTCTTTTCGTTGCTTTTACAGACATGAACCAACTCATGGTAATTCACTTCTAGCAAACGTTACCAAGTAAACTTTATTACTAAAAGAATCTGAAAGTCATGGATATTTTTTGACGTGTTTTATCAAAAAGCTGAAGATCTTAAATACATATAACTGAATTCATCAAAATTTTAAAACGTGTGTGAGAAGAATAATCCGATCGCACTTTTCGTAAACACTTGTTAACCGTACCAAGTATACATTAAGTTCAAAATTATTATTTATATTTTATCATATTTTATTTTTTCAGATTTCAAATTACAATTGTATGTATATATCAGTATGCCACTCATTACCATCTTGCTCTGAAGGCATAACTATTCTACAATAATACTAGTTGTAGACTTACAAATAACTAATCCGGTTAATTAGCAGTTACGTCAAACGTAATTGCATATATATTAGTACCATAATCAGTACAATATTCTAACATTAATTTCTAATGCTGTTTCCTTTATCAAACATAATTTATGCAAACAGAACAACAATAGCTCGCAATTTGAAGGGTGCATATCAGCTTACAAAGCTATATATATTTTTATCAAATACTCTTCACACTTATTATATTACTTTAAACATTTATCGCATCATGCGGTGTTATTGCTTTGACATACTCGACTTTGATAAAGAGTAGGTGCGTCGTACTACAATTTCCTTGTAACCACGTAGTGTTAAATTCCATAATAATAGTAACAAGAACGATAAATACGAACGGTACACATGCTTGTATTATAAGCAAATTAATTATCAAATAAAAAATTCTATTGCAAAATTAAACAATTGACATATATAATTTTTCCTACCATATGAACGCGTTATTGATGGCTATAGTAACAAACAAAAGAAAGACATATAATAATATGATTTCCGTTTGTTAGAAAATAGTAACAGATATATTTATATAATTCTACTGTACAAATTAATGTTAACAACTTGTCGCTTATTACATCCATATCTGGGACATTGATATATTGAAATTTCTGTGAATGTAACAAATATAAAAATACTTTTTTAAAATCTGCACATGCGCAATTGTGGCTAGATTTGAGTTTTGATTTTTTGTTTACGGCAAAAATTTATTCCAAGAAACTGTTCGCATTTTCCTCCTTGCATTTCATTCATACACGATTTAGGCATTTAACAAGAGCGGCGAAATCTATGTATCAGCATTGGTAGCGTAAAAATGTACAGTGGGCTTCTTTTCTAATGTCTCCCCCTTACGACCCTGCATCTGTGCTTTCTACCACACGCTCTAAGGCGTGCGCTTCGGCTATTTTGGGATTCGCAGGTGGTAGATATAAACATTGTTTATATATTTACCTGCAGTTTAGTGTAGGATTCTTATATCCGATAAAATTGATGAAGGTGTACTTTTATTACATATTATTAATAAACGTAACCCCAGTTAGATAGGACGTGCATTGGATCGATGCACCTGAATTGCGGTCAGAAATCGTTTGTCTCATAATGAGGAACCCCAACTGCGGTTAGAAGTTTTCTTTAATATAAATAGGCAGATATTAGAACAGTCGTGTCATTAACGATATGTTAGGCATGTTCGTTTTGGTACTAGCGTCATGCAGCGAAACGCAGCTGTAAGCATTTCTGTTCGATTTGACTTGGCTTTACTTTCATGACGCTGCTTCACTGTTCGATTTGCCTTCTGAAATTTACAGTTTGCCGTAAGTTGTAACGCAGCGTCGAAAATCTTGCATCTGGGTAGGGAGTGGATTTTCGTCGTAAAAGAGAAATAGCGATATTGGCAATATTGGTATGATCACTGTTGGTGGTGCTCGGTGTGCATAGTATAATTGTTTTCATTGGTGTGTTTGATTAATTGTCGTTTGTTCGATCGAAAATTGTATATAAAAATGAAAAAGTTAAATAAAAAAAAATGATAAACACGGCATATAATAACTTTCTGTTTAGATATAGAAAAATGACGCCGGGTGGAGTGGTCAAGTAATATGACGAAATTGCTGAAGAAATTCCTCTTCTGTTCAAAATCTTAAAATGAATGCGTGGTTACTTTCTACAATAAATCATGGTCACTATCATCTATATCACGCAAAATCGCTGCCTGTATTAGAAAAAGAATCATCGACGATACTCAGGAAACTTCCCATCTTACGTCAGCATAATCTTTCAATTCTCCTCTAATAAACATGTACAGAACAAACAGAGAATTTCAATCCAAAACAATACGCTAGGCCAGCTCAGCGATAGCCTCAGCCTAGCGTATTGTTTTGGATGTAACCTTCGGCACATTTGAATTGAGTATGCTACACACACATGTAAAGTAAAGTACTTTGGCAAATAACATTGTTATTAATTTCAAAAAATGTAATTTTAATGTTAAATTTTAAAATGTTTGTGTTGTTGAATGCTTGTAAATATAGACTCATCTGTAAAATTTAAACTGTTATTAAATATATAAAAAATTTGAATTGTAAAATGTAAAAAGGCATTGATATTTTCTGAAGAAGACAATAAAAAAAATTGTCGAAACGTTAAAAAAATGGTTAAATAATAAATATGATAATAATAAATTTTTCATTAAATTGTGCAAAAAAGCCGCTATTTCAAGAAAGAAAAAACATAATTTACACTATCGGCTCAGAATAATTTTTTATCAAAACATTATTATTATTATGTACAATAAAAGAGATCCGACTAAAGACTCTTAAATATAATGTATACAGTATAGAATAACAATGAATATGTAAAAATAAAAACTATATCCACTTTATAATAACACTACGTTACAAATTAAAAAAAAAATTAAGTACCCACTTCAATTTTTCCTGTTTATTAATTTATGCAAATCGCTTAATAAGAACACCTATGTACTTTTTTTCTATCACGTACTGTTTTTGGGTACGGTAACTAATAATTATTGGTAAAAAAACTTAAAAAATATACACATTGCTTTATTTAATTATCAATAATTCGATTAAATTAACGGCAAAAAATTAAAACTAACGACAAAACTTATTTTGTTTTGTTAATTAGTCCCAAGCCTGGTAAAATGCGAGGGGAAGGTGGCCGGCGCTTCGCAATACGTATCTATCATGAAAAACTGAAATATCGCGAATATCTCCAAAACTTTTGGAGATAGACACAATGACACTCGTATAAAATCGAAAGAAAATCAAATTTTACATCCATTTATGTAAAAATTATATACCTATACCATTCAATTTAAAAAAAATCAAGTTATCCATGATTTTAGAGTTCGAAAATTGCAGAGCCCTATTTAATAATTCTATAATGTAAACGCAACAATTTTAAAATAAAAGACGTGTGCTGTTTCATAATTAAGTGAAAACTGAAAATCGCATCTTTCTAACTTTCGTATTTCCGGAGATATTTCCAAACAACGCAGACATTGGAAATGTCATTTTTTTTCGAAAAAAACGTCATGTAATTCGGAAACGGTACAACTTAGCCCCAATGTATGCCTAACGTATTGTTATTTCAATTTAACAAGGAATCCAAAATACAGTGATATACAGGGTGTTCCATTTAAAATAATAATGTATCTACTTCCGGTACAACCGGAAGTCCGCCATTACTGAAACTAATTTTAAAATGTGTAGAATATGATTCGAGCCAACATTTGAAAGATTTTTCCAAAAAAGCAATAATAAATCGGCTATGGGCCGTTGCATCTTAGGGTGGACACCCGGTATGTATATCAGGTCATAATCTGTCGCTACGAGCACGAAGTAGCACATGTAAATATGCATATTGTATCTATGACGGGATAAAATGTGAACTCTACCCCCATTGAAAATCTCAAGATTTTGTGCCAAAATCGGCTTAGCCTATCTAATGCCATCAGTGTATACTTTAAAAACAAGACGTGATAGAAACAAAAAACATCCACTGCTTACATATTGTAACTAATTGAAAACCATAATAGTAATCAGTTTTTCAGGTACGAAAATCGTGTCACGCAGTGTAATTGAAATTTGTACCTTTATAACTGTCTTCAATAATCATAGAAATGACAACAAAATAAAACATAGGTAGCTAGTTCACAAATCGTAGTAGATAACCTAAAATTAATGAATTATTTTCGCATTATGGCAAAACCAACAAACCTATCATCTGTTGAAATTTTGACCTCAGTTCCGACTTTTTTCTCTATTTCGTTTTGTGTATTTTATATTTATATAAATCAAATCATACATAAACAACAGATCGGGATAATTATAATTATGTTATACTGATAATTAATAATAAGTTATTGTATGAACCAAAATTATATTTTGCTTTTTAAGAACTTACTTAACAGATTACTAATCCAATGCCTTCCCATATCCATTCTTCATCCTATCAAATATTGTAATAGTTCTAATACGATGGTATTAATTATTAACAGTTCTAAACATTTTAAGTAACCCAATGCTTTTATTTGTCGTTCTACTATTTGAGTTGTATTGCATTGCAATGGGTAAAACCAACTGATAAAGATTATCCCTCACCCGTATCGACATAACATCTGTTAATTCCCGACCTGATTCGACAGCAGCATAGTTGTGCTATAATATAAATGAGAAATAAATGTATACAATAACAACAGGTATGAATGAACAATACCAAGCCAAGTACACATTTTTAAGGAATAGGAACACCTGCGGTTTAGTTAAGTTGCGATAACAGCCGACAGATTAATATATGCAAATGTTTTATTGGTAAAATTAGTTTGTCTTTTAAATATGTTAAGAAAATATAATTACATCCTGCTCAAGAATCATAATAGTCCTCTATGCTCTTTTTCTACCTGCGAATACGGGCTCAGCCGCAGTACTTGACCTTGGTATGCGAAAAATAGTTTCGATATTTGATCGTTGCAAGGGGAAGACATTAGATCTGGAGGGCACTGTACATGTGAATATACCAACACCAACGCAGTATCCACCAAAAATAGATGTACAGAGAGATCTAAAATAATTATCATTGCCGCTTCAATCATTTATTGACATATATTATGGTTATGCCGTGTTCATGAAATTATGTTTCGAATAGAAGCAGAAGCGGAACGAATGAGAACGAAATATTACAAATGTTAAAGTATATATTATGTATATTTTTTACGTTATAGGCTTTTTAGATTGTTAGTGATCGTGTGTTATTGTACGTGTATAAAATAAATTGAATTCAGCTGGTTTATCTGTAGGGAATCGTTAACATTTCCAGGTGTCGACATTCGATCATAAAATTGGTAGCAGATATTGATAACATTTCTTCCGGAAAGCAGTATTTTTTCCAACAATCTTTCCGGATCTCTCGTTATATGCAGGTCAATCATTGAAAATAAGGTAGCCGGGTCTTTTTGCATTGACAATAGTTTAAACATCAAACAGGTACCTGGAATTACTACAAAATACCTTCCGGCCGAACGAAATTTGGGTTTCAGCAGAAAAGTTGCCCAACACATAACACGCGTAATATTAGATTTTTTTTTTTAAACGACGTCTTGTAAAAGACCTAATATAATTTATTAGCTGATACCCGACCTATTTATTACATTTTTATTATTATTAACAATGATAGGGAAATTAATTAATTAAAATATGAACATTTCGATTGTTATAGAATCCATATAGTACTTAAGATAGATAATCTCGAGTATAGAAGCTTTAGATGGAGCACGGGGTTTATGATAAATTGCAATTATTTAGCTTTTGGGAAATTAAGTGTATACGACAATAACCGACTCATATAAGTCAATAAATGTTTTACGTACTCTATAAAAATAATCTCTTGCCTCACTCACTCTCTTCAATAGCTCTTACCAGTGGCGGCTCGTGACAATATTGAGTGGTGGGGCTAATCTTGGGCCAGCTGCCCTCCCCCGTCCCCCTCTCATCATTTTATTAATTTTACAAAACATAACACAACACAGAGCACATGAGTTTTTTAAGCGTAGATCGTCGAGTAAAATAAAATGGATGAATGGGAAATATATTTTTTTTTTTTACTTAAGCAAATGACTTGTTTTTAAACATCATTATTATGCTTATTATTTCAGTCTGATAATTTTTACCGTAAGAAAGATATGAATGGTAGTGTCATTCAATAGCAGCGTTCGTTCTATACTTAAATGTGTGTGTACGTGTATTTATCGGTATTTTTACAGAAAATAAAAGCTTTTTAAACATTAATTTGTGATTTGCAATGGTGGTCAATTATAGAATAATCCCGCTTCTCTTTCCCTGCGGCTATTACTTTTTTTTTCTCTAAAAGTAATGAAGAAAATTTAGTTGAGATAGATATAGCATTTTGCAGGATATTGAAACAATCGAACTATATTATGAATACACTTAGTAATTATCTGTTCGCCAGAAACAAAGCATCGTAAAATGCATAAATGTAAATAAACTAAACATATTGTTTTCGTATTATCGCAATAATGTAGATATGCTATAGATTGAAAAAAAACCTTTGTTTGAGAATATTATTTTAATTTTAATGCATTCATAATTGGATGATGGATAATAATATAAGTTTGCACCTAGAAATCAGGTTTTTTACTTTAAATATTTCTTGAGTATATTACAATATGCAATATAGTTCTATAGAAACTCCGAACTAATCCGATTGAATATTTCCGTTTGTCACTGCAGTAGTTGGGCTAATAATGCTTCCGGTTTGTAATACGGCAGGTGTGTTTGGCCAAAATACTGCCAAGAAGTTAGAGATTTATATCTGCTTTTAGCTGTAGTAACAGTCTTAAATTCACACAAGTGTGAATCTACGTGTTGTGTCACCAATTTGCAAAATGTAATACAAACAATTCTCCTGTTTACACAGCAAAGGCCGCACGATTGTTTTTGTAAAGAGCTTTTGGGAATCATTACCTCATCGAACTCCCAATTTCAGGCCCTCAATCTTTTATGACTTTATGAACGAGCATACCTTTAATGACCTATGTCAAAAAAATATTTATGCTATTGACAGTATAACTACTGAAACATTTTTGCACGTACAAGAGGACTCTTTTTCCCCAATTGCCAGGAAAAAAGAGGCGATTTGCTCGAGAATTTGCAAAATTAAAATCAAATTAAAGGCTTTAGTTAATTTTGAAAACTTCTTAATTTTATTGGGGATTATTTTCATTTAGTTTTCTTAAAAGGATCTCTATTATTTTCAACAGTTAGAAGCATATTTGTAATTTATATTATAGGAATCCTTTTTTATCTTCTTTTAATATTTTAATTTAGAACAATGCAAATCTTTGTATTCTATTGATTGTTATTAGAAGTTTATTCAGTGGGATGTCTAGATTATGTTTATAAATCCCAATATTTCATCCTACATTGGTACGTTTTACGTAACCCCTAGCATGGAAACGAATAAGTAGCATTTATTTCTTTTAAAAGCTAATATTTGTCAAATGTTGTCTGCAATACACAGGGATGTCCTCGGATTGAGTTCACAATAGGTATAATAGACAAAAAAATCTTAGATAGGATTTTCATATTTGGGAAATAAGCCCTGCTTGATCTGAAACTAAGTTTTAGTTTACTTTTGATTTTTTTAAATCAGGCAGGCTTTTACAGCTAAGTAAAAACTAGTTTAGTTTCAGATAAACTATCTTTTCTGTTAGCAGTATGCCAAAATATTACCAAAAAAATCGTTCAGAATAAAAAGTTATGAAGTTAACTTAACTTTGGATTTGGTTAACGAATTTAAGGAACTGTACATGGAATTTAAATGTAAGACACTTACATTGAACTGTTGTAAATAAAAGTGTTAAAACACCTGAAAAATGCGTATCGCATGCAAATATATCGCACTTCGCCTTACGATATGTTAATAATGATTGAAAATCGCAAATAAATACTCATTATTTAAAATATTACAAAAGACATGTTTATGTAGATATTGACAAACTTATTCGAACAGAAGTTTCAAAATAAAAAAAAGAAAACCTATATTTTTCGTAAACAGGCACAAATTGCTCGAGAATGCGGATGCACATGAATATGTAACTTGGAGCCACGGAAGGAAGACATCAGACGTAACATCTGACGCAATTGTGATATCAAATAACAAAAAGATAGGTATTAGCACTTATGCCAGTATAGAAACGTAAGCAGTGGTATCAAAAACAACAACAAAGGTAGCACAGATAACGCAAATTAGTATCGGCCGTCAGCTAAAATTTATTTTCGTATCTGCTGTTTATTTATTTGGGTGTAGACTTGCTGCATGTTTTGGCACGCGTTTTAAACCGAAAATAAACAATGCTATAGTACATTGTATATTGTTAAGTTTCGAGATTTCTACCGCGTACAATATTTTTTTTAAGAAAACTTATTAAAACCTCAAAATTTTGGGATTCCGAAATTAGATGCAGATATACTGCCTATGTATAATAATGTAGAAGATTTTATGTATATATATATATATATATATTATATACATAAAACATCTATATCAGTGAAAAACACGTGAAGCGTTGAAGTTTACGTAACGACCACACAAATAGGATTAGGCTAATTTAATTTAAACGATTTGCATGAACAACGGATATCACGGGATATAGGAAATATAAATACATCCCAAAGGTTTTTATTTTTATGTGCTTATAGGTGGAATTAATCAATCTTTTTAAATACGAGCTCATTTTTAGACAAATGAAAACTTATAGGACATGATCAATAGCTAGACGTATCGTTTCATAAAAGACTTTTATAATCTGGGTTGAAAATAATTCTACTTCTACACGTTGTCAAAAGCTTGCAAAAAAAAAATAATAAATCCATTGTTTCTTTAAAGAGTAACACTGAATTTAAAAATAATTAAGCAAAATATTTATGTGTAATTAAGTTCAATGTCTTCACACATTGCTTTGTATACGCAGAGAGCGATAAAAGTAGGAACATTCTCATTTTTAATAGCAGTCATGATTCATGCATTTAATTAAATAGGTTTGCAAATCATAACTGACTAATAGAAAAAAAAAAACAAGTTATGCTAATCATTTCCGAGTACACAAGTGTAGTAAAACTATTCAGTATCAACATCATTTTAGTTAAATTGTGGTTTAATGAAACGGCTAAAAGAAAATATAGTAGTTCATATATAAACAGCCAGCTGCTTATACGATTTCCAAATCAAATAAGAAGTGTAAGAAAAACAAACTTACCTTCATTTTCACTCAGGTCCTGGAATTTGATGCCACCACTGAAATATTAAAAACATTGTAGACCACAAGTTTAGCTGGTATAAAAGAATATAAATTTTGACTATAAGATTGGAGTAATTTTTAAGAGAAACAAAATGTTTTCACAATAAAAGTGCAAAACATTGGATGAAAATTTATGTTGTTATCACCACAAAAATAAGTGATAAAAGCAATCACTGTGGAGAATGTTTAATAGACAATTCTTAAATTTTAAAAAACTATAAACACACGCTTTCATCCTGCATAGATTCCCCATACTTCTAATTTAAACGTTTCCTTTAGTTAACACCCACTTTCAATTTCAAAAATGAATGCATTTTCTCTTTAGAGGATTACACACATAGAATTGCAAATGTCTTTACAGACTGTATAGATGATTTTTTTGTGCAATTATCTCAGGCACGCAAAAGGGAAAATGTTTGAACCTCAAATGAAGATATAAAATTGGACTTTATTTTTTCTTGTCATGCACCAATTGGCAACGATGAAATCACGCATTCCCTAGAAGAAGACCCATCAAATCAGATAGAATACGAACATTTCCATCAGACGCCAAGAAGATTCCATAGCTGAATCTCATACCAATCTTGAAGGAAGCACCAATCAATGCATAACATTTTATCCAAATATAAGCACTCGACTAATGTTTATATAAACAAAAGAGTATATATAGGGAATGCGGTATTCATGTGTGCAAGTCCTCTACATTTCTTTTTTGCATTCTCATTATCTTTTTTTTTTTCTTTTGAGAAAGACATACCCACCTGAGTAGGACACTAGCTGTTTCAGGCACACGGAATACCTGTAAACAAGGACGAGTTGCCAACATACCCCCCAAAAAGAAAATTAAAATCTACTAGTTTTACCTGGCCTTTTTTTATTTTGTATAATTTAACGTGTATGTTAGTAAGAGAAGCTTACCTTCCATCCTAGATTTTCGAAGAAGGTGGACAGACGTGACTGACCAGTTGTTTTTCCACCACAAGGGCCTGAAAAATTAATCATAAATATCAAAATATCAGTGAAATAAAACTCATAAATCTTGTGAAATTGCAGAATTTTATGCCAACATCAAAAAGCATATACTGTTATTTTAGACGTCAGAGCTAAATCCCCCTTAATTCCTTTTCCTTTTTTTGAAAATTTTGAAGAATAACAATGTAATGAGCTTAGTTTGGAAGCGATGTGATTAAATGCGATAAGCATATTTCCAACAACGCGTGGAATCTACGGCTGGTGACCAATATTTAAAGCACGTGGTTTTATAGCATTACTGTAAAGAATGACGTACCAATTACGCAGATTATTAAAAAATTAAATACTGGTATTTGCGTATGTGAGTACAGGCTTTAATTTTAGGGTATACCACGGAGCACATAATTTTTATGCTAATTCATTCTTTAAGCTTTAAACAATGTGCCACGCCGTAAGAAACCGTTTACTAAAAATAAAATTTAGTTTCCCAAAGCTAAAATGAGTATCCTCAAATATCTGTACATATCTCAAAAACGTTATGTAACATATCAACGTATATACAACAAAGTAAAGCGCAAATCAATTTTGTTTTCTGGGACATGCAGGAAAAAAAAGCCTTACATCAAGTTAATCAACACAATTTTTTACATCAATCTAATCAATACAAATTTGCCACTTACCGCCTGTCAAGACCAATCTGTAAGTCTTCTTCTCCTTCTTTTGATTTTCCATCCCGTTCAATAAGTTTCTGAAGATGCTTTAAATACCAAACTTGCCGCAATGTTAAAAAAGAAGTGCTTGGGTGGTTGAACTTGCCGATGATTAAGAGCAAAATAAATTTTGAAATGGTATTGAACTAATTTTGATGAACGGGGCACATGATCAAAGACTTGTAGGTATGTTATACATTTCTGTATTTGATTTTACAAACCACGCATCGCATACTGCATGCAGAAACGCAAGTGAGAACGCAAGCAGCGAGTCATTGGTTTTTACGATTGCGTGTTTACGTTATCGATAAGTCAGTGGCCCAATGCATCAGCATCCTCTATAATTTAACGCACAAAGATTCAAATATCCAACTGTTGGGCTCTAAACCAAAATTATATTAAAAAATATAATCAAATTTGTTCTGAAATGATTCGTTCTATCAGATCTAAAGAAATAAAAAAAATAAAATAAATGAACAAACCCTTAATTCTTTGTAAACTTCAAAGAGTGACATTATCAAAATAAAATTGTTATAAATTAAATTTTCTCCTACAAATACAAATATGGGATCATCAGATGTTTTGGATGTTCTTGTTTCACCGATCCATTGTTCCTATCATCCTAGCTTCATTTTATTAAAGCCATTGAACATACCACACAACACAAAAGATGCACAGAAGCAAGGAACATGTAAGCAAGAACGGTTGAAGATGACTTTTCTATTATTGTTTAGGTTAGCTTAGGTGTATTGTATGTCGCGCGTTCAAGAGCACAAGTATAAATAAATGATGCATTTTCATTTATAATAATTTCCAAAGTAATTAGTTTAAAAAAAAAGTATATTTCATATGTAATTTCTCTTTCAAATATCCTTGGTATAGACTATCCTGACAGGAAGTAATATTTGAAGTTAATACTTCAAAATGATTAGGAAAACCTTTTCGATTTCATAGTTAAAAACGATTTTTTTATAAACAGTAAAAAACTGATAAAATGGAAAGTTTTTTTGTTAATTTTCACTTTATATTATATTGAAGAGAACTAAGCACACAAGTACAACAATCATCCAACGCCAATCAAACCAAAATTGAGCACAACTGAACGTTACTTCCGTTTCCTGTGAGATACGCCGTCACAGTAGTACCTACTCCAGCGTTGGCATGACTCACTTGTGGGAGCACATGAAAATCTTAAAATTGCTGCATGGGTGAAAACTTCCATTGATACATGAGAGTCAATTAATGCTAGGTAGAAAAAAATAGTGTAAAAAACGCTACAATGTGTATTGTACATTGTGCACATTGAATCGTTCTTATCACATATCATATACACCTATCGTTATAACGCTAGTGGTTTAGTATGTTATTTTTGTCTTAATTAAACAAAAATTAAAGCCTTTGTCCGCGCAAACTGATTTAAAAAATGGCGATTTAGGCTCTGGCCGCAAATAGTGCTATTGACTGTTACCCTTTCTATTTATTCTGTGATCGAATTTATTTGCCGGACTAACCCTGTGGACTAACTGACACTTTTCAAACTATTCCACTGATCATTTATTGCATACTTAAATGTAATAAACTTGGTACATAACAAACTAATGAAAATACAGTGAAAGAAATATTATTATTTATATTATAATTTCGCATGTTTTCTCTACCGTTTGTCAACCTGCTGAATTGACAACTTTTGCAGCTACATTCTCCTGGGATTTCTATACTTTCGCGGCTTTTTTAGTGACAAAAACATCTAAATTGGAAGAAGATGGTGTATAACGGAACAGAAAATATTCGTGAGATCGTAAACGGTCAACAATTATCTCAATTTATCGGGAAGAAAGTCAGTTTAACTGGCTTAATAACCAATATTAATCCGAATTGTATAACATTTGATATTTGTACAACAGATAACAAGACTGTGAAGGTTAATTTAAAGAAACCCAACAACGATTTATTGGAAGGATATGTAGAGGTGAGCAAATACCTAGAAATTATAATCGTGAGTTAAAGCTATTTGTTCCCTTTAGGTGCATGGCATTGCCCAAAACAATGTTATTATTGGCGATGAAGTGATCCAATTTTCGGATCCGTTATCTAAGGAATTCGATGTGGCATCTCACAATACTTTATGCAATTATTGCATACTGTACCTGATTTATGGCGAACAGAAAAATACTAAATGGAATTAGAAATTATGTATTTGTATTTGTTATATGTAAAATAAAAATCTTTTTTTAAATAATAAGCATTTTTATTTTTATGTATATTAATATATATAATATATATACCAATTAGTGATATTAGAAATAAAATTTGAAAATGTGAAAATAAATCTTATTCTAATCGTCTTAAGAAATGTCTTGGTAGCCCAGCGTCAAGTAATTTATTCTTAGGGCAATGAATTATTTGGGGATTGTAGTGTAATAAGGCTTCCCAGCACATTTCACTCAATTTAGGGATACACAACCAAGCAGAATGAACGACATTGTTTCTCTCAATATCGCCATGTGCGAAAATACCACCAAAAACATACATCTTCCCTTCAGGCGTAACAGCTGCTGAATGAAAATAAGTTGGGTGGGGTAAACTATAAGTTTGAACCAACGTCCATTTATAAGTTTTTAGATTTAGACACCACAGATCATCAAAAATTTGCGTTCCATCATAACCGCCACTTATAAACACCTTCACTACATTATCACAGTCTATCTGCACTGCACCATGACAGCGTCTAGCAGGTGGAATACCATTGTTTGTTGAACTAATACCTGAAACAATAAACAAACACATCAAGACAAGGAATTTTCTTCTAAATTCAGAATATGCATAGTCTAGTAAAATGCTACATTTTAAACAGCTCACCCATTAATCTTCAATGAAAAAATTAAGAGATTGTTAAAACATTTTTTTATCTTTTATAATAATTTCCTATAATCTATTTTAAACCTTCTTCTAAACTTGAAGGAAACTCAATCTCAACAATATAGTTCTGACGCATTTTGGGCATTAAAACAAGAAATGAAAAAAATAGCGGCCGATGTGTTTAAAAATTTTTATAGCTTGTTATTATTAAAAAACAAAATAGCAAGAAACAAATAAAATAAAATAAATTAGGAACGCTTTAGAATTACTCCAGAAGTGATGTTTAATTTTCTGACTTATGCTCACTAACTGTTAAAATCAATGTCAGAAAAAGATTAAAGCGGCGCCTTCTCTGTAAATTGACAGTGCGCAAAGTAGGCCAAAGTCGTGCATGCGGAGCCGCTGAAAACGGTAAGTAACCCTTCTCGCCTTTCCGCTTCGCTAAATCACCTCGTGTTATTTGTGTTGCCTATAGGCGTGTTTTTTTTTTTTTGAAGAATATTCTACATAGATATTCCTAAGAATTCCTTCATGACATCAGGAACTTTTATCTTAGAATATGTTAAGTTTATACGATTTTTACCATCAACACCAGTTCAAGTATAATCAGCCCTGGGACAGTTTCAAAAATAGATCAAAATTACTCGAACTGTCGAACATATACATGTAACTATAAACTAAACAATAAACAGCACGATTTTAAACATTTAAAAGAATATTCATTAACAAAAAAAATGCCTTGTATCTGGAATCACATGTCTTTCAGGATAAAATGAAAGCAGGATATAATAGAAGTTGCAAGATAAAAATATTGTTTAAGAGATAATTACGTCGCTTGTTTAAAAATAATGTAAACATATTTTTCTAATATTCTCAGAACTAAAGGCCGTTTTACACCTAGCTATTTATTGCGCAATTTATTGGCCAATTTCAAATTTTACGTGTATAACACGGATTAAAATAAATAAAATAAATTGCCCAATAAATAGGTAGGTGTAAAACGGCCTTTAGTTCTGAGAATATTAGAAAAATATTTTTTACGTGTATAACACGGATTACATCCGTATTATACACGTAAATAAAATTTTAAATTGGCCAATAAATAGCTAGGTGTAAAACGGCCTTAAAGGAGCTAACAAAGGAAACAAAGTAAAATTGATTTTTTTATATATTTTCAAAAATGTTTGCAAAACTATATTTATTCACCTTTAAAATGGGAACTTTTATCCACTTAACTCACTATATTTATTTTCTGGAATACTCACTTGAATGGTCACGAAATGTTTTTTGCAGGTACCATGTTCTCTTTTCTATATTAAATAGTGGTATTTCTGCAAATCCAAATGCATCTTCAGATGTACCACCACCCAATACACAAATATTTTGTCCATCAAAAGCAACTTCATGTCTATACCTTCCTTCTGGTTCATAATCACTTTGTCCCTGGCATATGTATACGGCTTCCCATATAAGTGTTTTCATATTTAACCTAGAAAATATGAAATGGGATATTACTGTTTTGTACATGTATATATTTTATATTGTTTACCTATGTATATCACAGGTGTATGTAAACCCAGTAGTACCACCAATGGTATATAAATAATCATTATGATAAACCAATGCTTGACCGTATTGAGCCAATGGTGCATTTCCATCAGTTGTAATTTCTCTCATTATGCTATTTTCGTTAGGTAAACGACAAACATATAACTGATTACTACATCGAAAACCAAATGGAGAGCCCGTACCACCGTAAACCTGAAATTACTGCTACTTACATTCACTTAATTCAATGTCCTTAACTACACTACCATTAAACAATTGCCATGCAGAATTACTGCATTAGATGCTAACTCCTGTGGTAAACTCTCACGGCTATTGAATCTAACCCATTTCTTTGAAGCGAAGTTGAATTTCCATAACTCTTGGAACAAAGGAAACGAATGAACTGATAGTTCATCATGATTTCTGGCTTCATCATTAAGTATCGAGGGATTGTATCCACCCAAATGAGTATAGATTCTTGGTATCACACACAATACGATGACCACTACGTGGTAGTGGCACCCTTCTGTTTAATTTGTTATTTGCTTCTATCTTCTCATATGCATAAATTTTGAAGGAATATGGTTTGATATTTTTATTTTTAAACACCCTTATTGCCCATTATAAGCAAGTGCAGTACATTTAGGGCAAATTTATACACTAAATTTATTATTTTTTGGTAGAGCATGGATAACACATCCTTTCAAAACCACTGACATTTTAAGATATGCAGACTTATATAACAATTTCTCTGAATAAAGTGAAATTTATTCCAAATATTATTCAATATAGCTTAAACTTCTACCCATAATAATTTAAATTTATAAGCGGTCCATTATACGCTAATTTGTCACTTTCGCATAATTATTTATAGTAAGATGAAAAAAAGTCTTATACTAAAACACAAATATAAAAATAATATGACTTCGAAATTGGTTAGCTCAAATAATTTGATGGCACGTCAAAATATGGACCATATGGTCGTGGTGGTCGTGGTTACGCTCAGCCAGTGCTCAGCACTGATGGTTACACTCGTTACACTTTACACTTTAAACATAACATAAGTACACCAAATTCACATCTAGGCAATTTATATGGGTATCAAATTATCTCTAAGCCATGTCTGAGCTACATACCCAAATACTTTTTATAACACAAATAAACAGATTATCTTTCTGGCGTTTACAAATTACTTTGTTTTTAATAAGGATTAGTCTATTCCAAATAAATAATACGGTAATCCATTTACTGATACCTATCACCAATAATTGAAGGAAAATATATGTAAAATTACGTGTATTGTCTGATAAACATATTTTGGTTTATACCGCTTGTGGTTAGTGATGGGCATAACCGAATGACGAAAAAGACGGAATGGTATTCGATTATAACTTTTGAATCGGTTTGAATTACGAATGGTCCCTCGATTACAAATGTTAAATATGTAGTATATGAAAATGTAAAATACCAATGATAACCAAAAAAAGTTCTATGATATTTAAATGAATTATGAATGATTATTCGATTATTACAATCATTCGATTGTGGACCAATTCGATTGTCGAAATCATTAGATTGTGCCCACCATAGCTTATATATAGCCACCTAGTTTTATATCGATTCTCGGGTCGATTCTCATTAATTGTTATTTACTAGGAAAAAAAATGTATTCTTCATGTTCCTTTTTTTGGAAACCGGCTCGTTATTATTATTATTCAAATATTCCGTACTTGTTATTTGATATCAAAAGATAATTTATAGCTGAGGATTAAAAAAAAGCTCTAGACGAAAAAAAGTTACAAAACTTCAAAGATGGATTTTTTCGTTTTCAAATTAATTTTTTTTTTGACCTCGCCGAAGAAAATTTTGAAAAGCTGTTAGTCTTAAATAAACCTGATGCGCTGTAAATATAAAAAAAATGACAATAAGTTAAGAACTTACAGAAAGTTCTACTTTTATACCGCCAAACGCATATAGGCCAGTGATGTTATATCTTGTTTAATTTGAAAAAAAATCCATTAGAAAATTTTGAAAACATATTTGTGCTTTTAATAGTATTTTTGTAGTTAAGTGCTATGTCGTATTATCTGCGTATTATAATAGAAATATCACAAATGTCAAGGAATATGTCTCAACGTAACAGTGTGGATTGAAGGTCTTGAACTTTTACCCTTTGAGATCAAAGGCTCAAAGGTGCCAACGCCGTTTGTTCATTCTTGTTGAAATGTTTCTTGACAATAGCAAATAGCAATACGTGTCCCTTCTTGTCTTTTAGGGTTGATCCTGGGTCTTATATATAGAACTTATATCTTCCTTCGCTGAACAATTGAGCTATACTCCTTCAAAGGACGAGGCTGTCAATGCAGTTTCAATTTTCAATTAATGATTTTTTGACGTAGCATTATAATTGTTGCTGTGTTCGCAGAGGAATCACAAACTAGTCAGAGCCAATCATATATCGTGAAATCAGTCAGAAAACTGTTTCGGATTTCTTTGAGCCAATCGAATCGCGCCTGACTAGTTTGTGATTCCTCTGCGAACACAGCAATATGTGCGTACGTTTTGCTGCATGATGTTTTGGTACAAATCGAACAAACCTACTTCAATTACCATTTTTAGGGCGAGTATTTCAGAAAATTTACGGGACACTTTGGTTGATGTCAAGTATGTTAATTTTTTTTTGTTTAGTACCACTTTTAAAGATAACCTACATGTGGTTTCCATGTGGATTTGTATGATTAATGATTAATTTTTTAGTGATTATAAAACAATGTAAATATTCCAGAAGTTTGTAACGTAGAATACAAATCATAGATACAGGTGCGGTATGGTGTGCGTTTATGTTTCCGCAGTGGAGGGGATAGAAAAATCAGAAAATCGTAAAATGAGCGAGGTTGTTTTGGTGACAACTAAAATAACCAAACTTCAACAACCGCGTTCCGTAAATATCATAATTTTCAGGAATCCGCTATATTCGGGACACAAAACCGAGAATTCGGTTGCTATTTGTAAATTACTGTACGCGCCCTAAAGCTTCTCCTTCATAGATGTCTCTATTACCCAATTATTTCAAGAAGGAAACGAAGAACAAGCCGTGTATAAATAAAAATTATAAAATTTACAAATTTTTTTTTGGCTTATAAGTTATTTGATGTTAATTTGATTAGTTTCGCAAATTTGTTTACAAAAACATATTTATGCCAAACGGGATTTAAATGACATAAACACGTAATTGAAGTTCTTATGAGAAAATACCAAACTGCCGCACTTGAAATTCCAGTAAAATGGCGTTGTGTTGTGCGAGTAAGTGGTAGAATTTATTTTTTTATGATATTGTTATAAAAATATTCTTAACTTTTTATAGAAAATTATCATTTTCTAGCATTCCTTTCATTTATGAGATTATGACATATTTTAGCCCTTATTATTAGTAAATACATTATTAACTTAACTCTTTGAGTTTTTAGTTTCCAACGAAGTTCCAGAACATCCTGTAGTGTCCCCATCATCGGGAGCGATATTCGAAAAGAGAATAATAGAAAAGTACATATTGGAGAATGGCGTGGATCCGATTAGTGGGAAGGAGATGGCCAAAGAAGATTTGATAGAAATCAAAAGTAAGCACTGGTATGAATAGACATTTTACGAAATTTTCACCCCTTTTTTTATAGCACCCCCAATTGTAAAACCAAAACCTCCAAGTGCTACAAGTATACCAGCTACTTTAAAATTACTGCAAGATGAATGGGATGCAGTTATGTTGTACAGCTTCACCCAAAGACAACAACTCCAGACTGCCCGACAAGAATTAAGCCATGCGTTATATCAACATGATGCTGCTTGTAGGGTTATTGCTCGCTTAAATAAAGAAGTAACAGCTGCTCGTGAAGCTCTAGCTACTTTGAAGCCACAAGCTGGAATTACAACAGTTCCACAACCAGTAAGAATTTCATTGCTTTTATTAAAAGAAAATCTATTTATACTAATGTTTTCAGGCTGTGGCTGCAGAAGCTGGTGGTGTTGCTAACCAACCGACAGAACAAGCTGGTATGAGCACTGATGTAATAAAGAAATTACAGGATAAGGCCACAGTATTGACCCAAGAACGTAAAATGAAAGGTCGTACACTTCCAGAAGAATTAACTACGCAAGAAGATTTACGATCATTTAGAACTTTAGCATCGCATCCTGTAAGTACATATTTTTCTAAAGTGATGTTAATATGTTTTATAATTATCTAATGGTGAAATGAAGTTTATGTTGGGTTGCATTTTCAAGTTATTGTAAAGGGTCATTCGGCACTTTCTGTAGTTACTGCAAAAATTTGTCTTAATAATCTAATACCCGCAAAATTTTCTGTTAAGTTCAGCTTTGTTTTTCTGGTAATTTTTCATGTTGATCATATTTTTATTAATTTCAAATTTGTATTTCCTAGGTGCATTTGTATTTTTGTTCTTCTATTTATAGCAAAACGCTTTTGTGTTCTCATTTAACGTGAAGTCACAACCTTTAGTTGAAATTACTATTAGTACACCTAGGGAAACAGCAACACGCCCAGTGTGTTCTGGTCATCTATATATACAATTCTCACAATTTTAAATTTCTCATGCTTCATTTTTTTCTTGTTTTAGACATACACTCGAACGTCAATCCTGTTACGCTTTCAAATAATCACATTTTTTTTTTGTTTGGTACAGGTATTTTCACCACATATTGTTTTGTTTTCGACACTTGCATTCTCTTTTCAGTTACCTAGTTCATCCTTTCACTTTGTGATGTAGAGATGATGGAATACAACTGTCTTCATTCATTTTTATTATCCTCAACAGGTGACCGTCTCCAGTTGGCATTTTCCTGTTGTAGAGCCTTCTTATCTTATTACTTCAAGCCCCTCCCGGTCAACTTCTTTTATGTTTACATTCACGTCCTTCAAATATCTGACATACCACGTGTTTGGATTTTACTTTTGTTTCTTTCGCTTAGCGTTTGCGTTTTTTGGTCGTGTATATCAGTGGCGGCTCGTGACTGTTTACAGAGAGGAGGCTATTTAATTTAATTCTTCTCGGCCAATAAAATTATATCTTTGTACATATTATTGCAGTATCGTTTGAAAAGTGAAATATAATTTAATGTCTGACAAAAACCCGGGTAAAATTTTGTTTGAAACGAGAAATGGATAAAATCGCTTTCAGTTTATTTCAAATTGCTCGCCATAAATTATGCTCCATCATATGTTTGAGCAACTGATTTTTATTTTAAATCGTATTTTTCGCAATTATTTAATAAAAAGGTTAAATCAATCTTCAATAATTCGATCGGATTATATACATACATACAGAAAACCCGAAAATCCTTCAATAACCTCACCGCTTTTGACATAATTAATAATTGAAATTTGTAGAAAGTATTTATAGTTTCATCCGTTTGTCAAAAAAAGAAAGAGACGTGTTTAATTTCTGTAGTTGTTTTCTGCTTTAACACAAAACAAACAAAAACAAGTCAAAATAGCTAAATCGCGCGCTAAAAACCATCAAAATACAGATTGTTTGGGTTTGCGATAGACGATGAATTACAATTACATGCAAAAGACAGTGGCGTCCTTAGGTGTTTCTTAAGGTGCATCCACACGCTCGGAGTTCGCCGAACTCCGAATGTTCGGCAACTACCGAATCGTGTGGACGCGACCGTCCACACGATTCGGGGTTTGCCGAACTCCGAGCAGATCCGGAAAAACGCCGAACGTTCGGTATGGGAGTTTAGTGTGGTAGCATGGAGTGATTGCTTGAATTAGGTTGGTGTTGGTACAGAAATTATGACTGGTTATGAACCATTGCTGTCACTGCATAACTGAAACTCTTTTTTGGTTTCGCGGGAAACCCGGCAAATCATAAATATTTGAAGTTCTGTCATTTTTGTTGAGCATAACAGAAACTCAATATGAATCACGGACACCAGTAATTCATTCATTAGATTATGAAAATATTGACAACTACAATTACTTATGCTATTATTTAATTTCTGTTATTTTCCAAGTTTACGATGATGAATGTATGGGTAATTGCTTATACAATGGCGAACAAACTCGAACAAAAAAAGTAGTTTTATTGACCTTCTATATTCAAACATTCGTCGTAAAAATTATAGGTCAATCAAAGAAATATTTTTTGCTCAAATTTCTTCGGCATTTTTTATTCAATCATCTACGAGCATCATACACCTATATGAGTAATATTTACAATGAGGCGAATATGTTTGCACAAACACGGTCCACTGGGATGTATGGATTCTGTATCGCTTCAAATTGAGGGCCGTGAGGAAGGAGGTGGTTTCTTTTAAATGATTATATATCAATATAATAATATTAAATTCAATATCATCTAATTTTTTAATTGATTTGCCTCTTTATAGACAAAAAATCATGTACGCATTTAAACCAGATCATCAGATAACAATATACATTTCGACCCTCTTTAGTAAAATTTAAGAAATTTGATGAATTATGAAAAGAGTGGTAAGCTTTTTAATATTTAGGATAACACTGCAATTATTTAATTACTTTATCTACACATTAGTTTTAAAGATTAATTTTTATAAAACTTAAGATCTTTAATTTACTTGAAATGCATCAATTTAATGTAATAATGAATACTAAAATTGCACTCACATCAATGTCAAAAAAAACACGTTGAATTGTTTATTATCTTTGGCAAAGCTGTCATTTTCAGCATATGGCATAGTAGTTTCAGTAAATAAATTTGTATCTGTTACCCGCTGTCATATGTAACAGTTATTAACTGTAGGTATAATAGTATGACTAGTAAGAGACGAGCTCACTAGACAGCTGTCAACAGCTTTCCCTCTCACTCTAAATACCTTCCCGAATGTGTGGACGGGTGCACGAACTCCGTCTAGCCGAACATTCGTACACGTTGACGTGCGCCATTTTCCAATGCAGATCGGGAATAGGCAAACAGTTTGCCGACTAGTTCGCCGAACTCCGAACTGCCCGTCCACACGACTAGGAGTTCGCCAAACTAGTGCTCGGAGTTCGGCGAACCCCGAGCGTGTAGATGCACCTTTTAGCGTTGTTGTTTTAAAAAAAAAAACATGTTAAATTATACATCGTACAATACGCAGTCGCAGTATATTTGTAGCTATAGTAACGTGATACTTTTAGTAATTGTGGATTTTCCAGTAATAATAAATTACTGTAAAAGTAATAAAATGTTTAAAATAGAGTAAATAATATTAAAGGCATGTATAATTACAGACGTTATTTTAATAAAAGAGAAGAGTTTACTTTTGAATTTGTTTCCATTCTTTACGTCCAGATATAATACGGTATAAAAATAAAAATTTAAAATCTTTAGCAAGAAAAGCAGAAAAGGAGATATTTAATCATTAATCTGCAAATAAAAACCACTGTTCATGGAGCAAAAGAATTATAACTAAAAATACGAGCGTTATTTACTCATGATTTAAAAATAAATAGAAAATTCTTACAAGTCGAACTATGTATATTAAAGTAATTTTAATATATGTAACATGTATGTAGTTAAAAGTTTGGTGAAGAAACTTCAATTTCGGTTACTGAAGACTTCTTGTATTGGTATAATGAGGTTACTGTTAAGAAATAGAAATTTTCCCTTATTCTGTTGGAAGATTTGTTTTGGTAACAGTAACCGCATATCTTATATGCAGTCATGTATGTATATATGTTATGAAACAAATTCTTCAACCAAAACAGAAATGCAGCAACAGTTTAACGTATGTACATTGTCGTCTCCAACCCAAATAGCCAAATTTAAATTTCTCGCCACAATTTTAGTGAATTCAACGCAAAGCATTAAAAATAACTATTAATGCAGTACAAAATGGTGGGTAATTTTATGTTTCAACGTTGAAGTTACTAAGAATAATTGCGGGAAATTTAAATTTGACTATTAAAGAAGTCTAGTCGGCACGATGCGAGTACATTATGGGCGTTCGTCTTTTTCTTGGATGATGTCATGCCAGTTGGCCCGGAATTGTCCTCGCACTGCTTATAATACAACTCATACGAAGTATAGCATACCTGCTAACGTTGGCAACTTGAAACCACTATTAATTGAAAGAAGAGGGTTGAGAGGTGTGAAAAGAATGTGAAACTCAATATCCATAAAATTCATCATACGCTTCGTTTTTCGGGCACGGTCACATATATTCGTTGTAAAAAATATATCATTTTAGCATATAGACAATATGTAAACATAATTTTTATACATAATAAATACTACAGTACAATTTACAATAATAGCTTTGCTCTCTTAGCCTCCTCTGACGAGCCGCCTTTGGTAAATATGCACTTATTAAATATTTTAATTTAACTTCAATTTTCCGCCTAAAACCTTATTCAATGCCTTGTATACCTTATTGGCACCAACAATCCTAATGTCTTCTACCTGCAATTCTGTTTTAGCATTGAAAATATTTTCTAAATATTTGTTCTCGTTTTCATTACTTGCTAATATTTTAATTATTTCCATCTTCCATTCTACCATTTCTTCATTTCTCAGAACTTCTGTTTGTGTTATTACTTTTCCATTTTCTAGTTTTAATTTGCGCAGTGTAATAAATTTATTATTACTATTTTTTATATTTTAGAGTTTACATTCTGCCAGTGTACCTGGAATATTAGCATTAGATATACACAGCTCAGATACAAGCAAGATATGACGGGAGAAATGATCGCAACGCTACCGTCTTTAATAAAGATACGAGCAAGTTGTTGCTATTCTAAAAGACATACGAAGAAAGTGACGAAAGTCATTTATCATCCAGATGAGGATCTCGTTATTACAGCATCTCCTGATTCGACGATCCGTGTTTGGAACGTCCCGACATCTCAAACAACTTTACTCCTAAGGTGTCACGATAACGCAGTCACAGGTTTATCGCTACATCCCACGGGAGATTACGTCGTATCGACATCAGAGGATCAACATTGGGCATTTTCGGATATACGTTCTGGTAGATTATTGACGAAGGTCGCCGATCAAACAAATGTTGCGTTAACCACGGCACAGTTTCATCCAGACGGCTTAATTTTCGGTACCGGAACAGCGGATTCTCAAATTAAGATCTGGGATTTAAAGGAACTGAGGAATGTCGCCAATTTTACAGGTGAGCATGTTAATTTTATTTGCATTAACTGTTATTAATGCGTTTCTTCTTTTTGGTGTTCTTCAGGCCACACAGGAGCTATAACGTCAATATCATTTTCTGAAAATGGTTATTATTTAGCAACTGCGGCTGATGATGCTCGTATCAAGTTGTGGGATTTACGGAAGTTAAGAAACTTCAAGACGATACAGTTAGACGAAGGATATCAGATTAAAGATCTATGTTTTGATCAGAGTGGTGCGTATTTAGCTGTCGCCGGTACGGATGTAAGGTATGTCATAAAATTACAGATTTAGAATGATTTTGTGTTACGATTGCGATTTTCTAGGATATATCTCTGCAAGCAGTGGCAAGAATTAAAGGTATTTAACGATCATACGGCAACAGCTACTGGTGTGCGTTTTGGGAAACTAGCCCATTATATAGCTTCCACTTCAATGGATAGAACATTAAAATTATATGGTCTTCAATAATCATTTATTTTCCATTGTATCTAAAGACATCTTGAAAATTTAAATAATATATTATTGTCTTTTTATTTCGACATTTGGATTTGTGATTTATAGTCTAATTCTTTTCATACTGTAACATTCTGTTTGGCTTAGTTATAACAATTAAATAAATATTTTGAGAACAATCACTTACTTTTACAAAATTAAATTTGTTTTCGGATCACTTTAAAAAGAAAAAGAGTGCGTTCTTTTTGCAACTTAATTTACCATAACCTCGTTAAGGGAAGACAAAATGTTTTTGGACAGTTTGATCGATCGCAGTGATGGCTCGTGACAATATTGAGTGGTGGAGCCATTCTCGGGCCAACTCCCCCCATTTTATTAACTTTGCACAGTTTTGAATTAGTTTATCTCAGCTGGCAGTAATTTATTACATCGTTTATTGCTAACTAAAATAATATCGACATAAAAAAATTAATGTAAACAAATTTAGAAGCAATTTTAAAATGAAAATACATCAAAACAAATCGCTTGTTTTTTACTTAAATTCTATCTAAAGTCGAAAGACAACAGTTTATTAAGATCGATGTGTAAACACTACTGCTAAATCGTTTTTAAATTTATATGGATTTAACTACACCTGTATTAAATGCCCGTGTAAACGTGGTCTAATAACGTAGTCTATATTTGAAACATTTTCTTTACTTGTTTCTAGGAATACAATCTACAGCTATTTTTTTTGATAGGTAGTTTCTTGGTCCTCTATTTCATTAAGCATAACACTTCTTTTAAATGTTTTGCCATTTCTGTTGTATTCTATTCAAAAACGTTGGTTCCGTGGCTTTCTTTTGATGGTTTTCATGAATTTGTTTATTTTGCGTCATATTGCTTTCTAATTTCTTCATTATTCCTTTTATTTTTAAACCAGTAATACTTCTTAGTGTATAGCCATTTCTATAGTTCTGATTTACTGCTTAGCTTACGATGCGTAGTGATAACTGGTCACACGCTTTTATTTTGCCCGAATTGTTTTTTATTTTCATATAGGTACAGCAAGAGAAAAAAGCTTCCGCGCAGCTTGGTAGTAAATAACTAACAACCGGCGGTATCTATTGCCGCCAGCCGAAAAAAAGTACCTAAATTGCTTTCATTTATTTTATTAAATAGAGCCCGATATTTATAATATATCCCGTAAAAATTGTGTTCACGTCATATTTTTCTTTACCAAGCTACGCGGAAGCTTTTTCTCTTGCTGTACCTACTTATTCTGCCAGAAAATATTCGTCTGTCTATGGGCCTATCAAAGATCCAGATATTTTTGTGGATTTAAATCAGGGTAGGTGATAGAATAGATAGACACTTATATCGAAATCAATACCAGTATACGTCTCATTTAAATATCTTCCTTAACCAAATTTCTTTCGCTAATTGTGACTCACATAATTTGACTTTCTATGCAACCGTCTAGCTCTAGTTTGCGTTTGAACAGGTCCTTTACAATCATACATTTTGTTTTAGTTTTCGATATTCCCATATTATAGGTTATTCCTTAGAATCCAGCGTCATTTCTATTTACGTTTATTTTAGATACGCGTAAGGGTATATATATTTTTTATACCTATCCTATCTACAAAATAGAGTCCGTTGCAATAGAGAATGGTACATGGCGTCACCAAAACCTACACGGAACCCTGACGTCAATTACGCCCCGCTGGCGGCTACCAATATTCGTTCATTGCGCATATGACGTCATCAATCATTCTCCATTGCAACGGACTCTATTTTGTAGATAGGATAGGTATAAAAAATATATATACCCTTCAAGTTTTATTCAGACGATAATAATTAAATTAAATACAGTATAAGTAGGATTGAGAGAATCTCCTTTTGTCTTATACGGATTTACTTAATTGCATTGCATCTGTTATTTACTTCCAAACATTTGATATAGTTATTTGACATTTGCCAGTTCAAACCTTGGGAAACGACTTGCTTACAAATGATTTCCTAAATTGATTTAAAATACCTTCAACAAAAGAATGTCTTAATTAGTTGTAAGAGTTTAAAATATAGGATCACATTTTACTTCTTAGCTATTTGGCACAATTCAATCCTAATTAGACAATTCTTTAAATTAATTTACTTTAAGCGTAAGCGTAATGTAATTGTGGAAGAGGTTATTTACGGAATGTCGCCTACAGTTACCCTTTTTTCTATTTTATTCATGCTCTTGGAAGTGCGTTATTTTCTGATATATCTATAGTCACTCTTACAGTCTACATCCTTAAAAAACAGATATTTCTAATAAAATATTGTATATACATTTTGTTTCTGATACAATTTTAGTACCTTCTTATGCTATTCTATAAACTTATTTGGTAAGTAGATATGTCAGTAATACAAATAAAACCAACCAAACCAATGGAATTATTATGCCTAAGTAAACTTCTTCGTTATTTATCGATATTCCTCTTTGAACTATGCATCTAACTGCACAAATTGCTTGTGTTTGTGGCAATAGTTTCACCATGGTTAACAGCCAATCCGGTTGGCCATTAAGAGGCCAAAGAACCCCTAAAAGCGATCGTTATTTTATGGATATGTGACGGTAGAATGTCTATACCCTTACCACACAGTATTAAACTGGCACACAAGCAACAGGATACCACAAACATTGCTTGTACACCCGTTTTCGTCAAACTAGCTATAAAAAATCCTGAAAGCAATTTAATGTTAAATAAGATTATTGTATTACTTCAAAATTATTACCAAAACACACGCCGCACCAGATTTGCACGGAAACGACTAGAATTAAATAAGGTAAAGATCCCTTCATTGGTACACTTCTAATTAATATTAAAATAATATACATGAGTACAGCCTCAATGACTAATAATACACCATAGACGATCATCTGTGAAATTATTGACTCTATGACGCGAACCCCTAAAACAAAAAATATTATTTTTAGTGTGTTATCGATTAATAGAGAATTGCAATGTTTTTAGTGTAGTCTTTTTGAAATTGGTTGTAAATAATTTATCTTTTTTTGCAGAAATATTCGTTTTTTTTTTTATAAATTTTGATTGCTTTGGCATTTTCAACAAATCAACAGTTATATCACATATGGCCGGAGCAAGTTTCGAAGCCAGTCTAGGAATCATTAGGACCTAACGCTTTGAGTTAAACTGAGAACGTTCTCGAGATATTTAAAATTTCGAAAGACTTCAAATACTTGCGCATTGGTCTACTCATATCGCTCCAACCATTCATGGCAATTAACACATAGAAATGTCTCCAGAACTTGATGTTCTCAGTTTGACTCAACACATCTTGACCTTCCATACTATTCAAGATCTTTAAGTTACCTCGCCTTCGTAATTTAAGCAAGCGAGGTGTAAATGCCCTCTGCATGATCCTGCATTATCTCTCCAAATTTCAACTATTTATCGAGGTTGGTTCAAAATTCGTGAAGGTGCATCCTGATTTTATCAAAGCTTGTACAGACTACCATAATTAATACACGTGATGGCAATTACATTTTACACTTATACACACATAAAATGCGTTAGGTTTTGCCGGTAGCCAAAGGAAAATCTTGCAGGTGTATGTTAGAAGAGTTTAGATGTAATTCGTATACTGTTCATGTTGATATTCAAAAGGAACTAGGCTAGTACAATGCCTGTTCAATTACCTCAGGCGATTTATAACTATTAAAGTAAATCTACTAAGTGCATGAGTTATTTTTGTATTTTAAGAAATAAAAGTTTGTTAGAACTTTTAGTTCTGAAATATTTTAATTAATCAATTTATATTCATGGTTCTATCAAAAAAAAAAAAAAATGGTGTCTATTAAAAATTATGTGGATCTAATGCGTTAAAAAAGAAGAAACCATTAGTAATAAGCTATCACAAAAAGTAATTCGAAAACGAACATTTTAATAAGACTGATAGATTAATACCTTGCACGTTTGGCTATTAGTTCTGATAATGCCGTAGATTATTATTATTATTAACAATACTCATAATACCTACCACTTCACAACAAACCAGTTAGAACAACATACATCCAACATAGCACACAAACATACCAAAGATGTGATAGGCGATATGTCCATGGAGGAGACTAAATAAAGCGCAATATCTGGAATCTAGTAAGACTGATTTGGGAATGTATTCGAGAACTGAATAGGCTGACAGACCGTAAAGAGGTTACTTTACTGTGGGTGCCCGGACATTCGGCAATCGAAGCAAGCGAAAAGTGTCAAAAAACACAGCACGAGGTTAGCTGAGAAGTTGGGAAAAAGAGGAATACTGGAATAAAACAAATAGGCAAATTCTTGAGAAGGCCTTAATTAAGGGATCATCAAAAAAGAAGTCTGAAGCTACTGCCACTCAATAGAAATCATTTTCGCACCGTAACAGATCTCTTAACACGACACTCTATACTGAAGGAGAGAAAATTGGGATCAACACTGGAGGTACCAACTGCAGACTGTATAATGGGATGGCATACAATCTTAAAGAGTCATTTGAAATTATTGTCATTTTTCGAAAACCTTTCCTTATACGTGCCAGAAGTCGTAAGCAACTTACTTTCTGTGAAAGAGATTAGGTAAAGTTGTCTAAAATTATTTAATACGACGATCAATTTAAGAACACTTTGTATATAATTTGATTCGATTGCAACAAGCAATAAGATAGGAATTTGAAAAGTGGTTATTTTGTCGTCAAAGCACAGAAAATCGCAAGGAAACATCCACTCACTAATGCCCATCACATGATTGCTTTATTTTTGGATTGTTTCTAATGAAAAGGAAAGAAAGACTGCAAAACTTAAAGTTCGAACAAACTTGTTACACATTCTGAATGGATCATAACCTGCAACGTAGTCTCTAACAGCTAAATTCCAACTTCTGTAGGTAACCAATGTGACAGATGCCAGGAAGGACGCCAAATGGTAGAGAAATACGACCGTTAATCCCGTACATATAAATTCCGTGTCCGCCGATTTTTCGTGACCAAATATCGGAGTGCCGACCTGTGAAAAAACTACATTTTGCAAATCTAAGCAATCGACGTCTGAATGCGTTAAAGACTTACCTGTACGGGATAACCTATGGTGGCGTTTTGAATTTTTGTATCGTTCGTAGTCTTCTCTAAGTACTTTTCTACGGCTCGTTTGATTTCATGTTCGATGGTATTTGCTACAATCCTGCTGGTCATATCTAAACGCAGTATTAATTGTGCTGTGTTTGGATTTTCTGACCCCATATTATTTAGGACTATGTTGGCCATGGTTCTCATCAGTTGATTGGTAAATTTTTCACCCACTATTAGTACCGCTGATATTTTCAACTTAAACGCGTCATCTTCCGCTTCCCTATAATTCTTGTAGTAAATGGTATTGATTACGTCTGCGTCAATTTGCTCCAGAACTCGGCAACTAAGATATTTGTCAGGGGTCTTCCGACAGTCACTTTCTGAAGCTTCAAGGTTGACTATCCCTACGTCTAAATTTGTTGGTTGTTGCCCTATTGTACAACTAAAGATGGCGACCAGTATGAGTGGTACCAAGAATATGGCGAGCAACCACACATAAGACCTGGAAGTGACCAGTATGTCTCGTAGCAAAATCCTACCTAGTCGTTTACAATTTGGAAGTATTTTTAAGAATCGTTTTAAATACGTGCACTTGATTTTACGCCTCCTTCTAAGTAACTCGCTACCATCTGTTCTCGGCCTTTTGTCAGATTCGTCTTCGATATAAATGAAACCTTCCGATTTGGTCTCATGGAGGCGTTCGAGTCTCACTCGTGGATGATCGTGTATTGACTTCTTTTCATGTAGGGCGGAATCTTTTCTAATCTTGAAGGAGTATATGTCCGTATAAAGACTGTCCAAACTCTTTTCCTCGTAGTTGCTGAGTAATTCGGAGGGACTGCCCTCCATTAGGAGGTATCCGCTTCTCAGGATGCCAATACGATTCGCCTTGCTGGCTTCAATAATGTTTTGCGTCGTTACCAATACGGTTACGCCTTTCTTAACTAAAGTCTTCAAATGATCCCAGATGCTTAAATTGGAAGCTTCATTTTAAACTGTGTAAATATAATCTGCTTTCGTCTTACTTTGTCCTGAGCACGGGATCTACTCCCTGACAGGGTTCGTCTAGCAATAGTATTTCAGGTTCATGTAAAATAGCTATGCCGAAAGAGACCTGCCTCTTCTCCGCTTCGGTGCAGTGACTTACGGATGTCTTCCCATTTGGCAGAGCTAATAAGTCACTGACAAACGATATCCTTTGGTCAAGGTATTTAGCTTCCAGTTTCAACATATTCCCATAATATCTGAACGTTTCATTAATAGTCATTTGGTTGAACAATCCCTTAGATTGTGGCGTATACCCTACTCGGGAACCAGGACACCCATATGACTTTTCGCCCGGTGGTACACCGAAAACCTGAAATGCACCGATTGCTAATGCGATCGCTTTTATTGGAGAAAGTTAGATACCTTTACGAATCCATGATGTAAAGTATAGATACCCAAGATTACGTTTAAAATAGTGGTTTTTCCAGAGCCGTGAGGACCTAGCAAAACATATCTGAAACGCGTAGATAGACGATCAATATTAGAAGTGTAAATATTCATTGACTAACACTTCTCCGGTGTAGGCCAGGAGATTCACGTTTCGCATCACTTGGTGCCATTTCTTTGAAAATCCGAAATGTTTGTAGCCGTTCTCTATTTCTATGATAGGATGTAAGGGTCTTCCCGCCGATTTGGGGCCGCTGGGCGGTGGATTCGATACATTTGGTGCTTCTACGTTAGGAGATCTACTTGTCGAAGTAGCACCGGTGGACGTTTGGTTCGGTGCCCTTGACATCTTAACTATCTACTTTTGTGACAGGCCATACTGTGCGCTGCAGTATCCACGGCTGCCTCTTTTAAATGATTTTGAATAAAATTGACTTTGACATAATTCTTTCCGACATTCTGATGACAGCTATCCCAACTCAAACACCCCAAACATAAATCTATCATTTTGGAAAAATTTCTTTTAAGGCCCTTATAGGGATCTCAATTTTCAGAATTGGGAAGTATATGAAACAACTAACCCTCGATTTCTTTAGTTATTATAAAGAAGAACAACTACGGACTGACTTTAGAAATTATTAAAGATTTATGTTTGATAACAAATTTAACTTCTTCTTCTTCTAATAGGAAAAATTGGTTTTTATCCCTCACAGGAAAGCTTCAGGACTATTCTTAAACCTGATACAAATTGTATTATTCGATCCACGAACATATATTTATATAATCAAATTATATAAATTAAACCTCAATATTAGAACAGGATATATAATTGTAAAGAAACATATAAATTTTGAAGTTATTAGATGCAACCAGAGAAGAAATATTATATGGAGGAATTTAATTTCAGTCAATTTAGTAAATAAAATTCTTCTTTCCAATTCATATTTCATACATTGAAAATATATGATTAATATCACCCATTTCTTGACATAAACGACATAGGAGAGTCAAACGACATCAATTTCATGTAAGTGAGTCTTCACAGCACAGCGACCTATTCGTAATCTACTAAAGGTAACGTAATAAATCTTATCCACCGAAAATTTTGATGCTAAATTTTTTGATTAACAAAATTTTGTATTCGGAAATAATTTTGCGCCTTAAGTCTAGCAAAGTAATTCCACCATCTTTGCCAATCTTGAATAATTTCCTTGTGGATGAAATAATTAAAATCACCATGGTATAATTTAAAGTTAGAAACAATCTGATTTCCACCTATTCTTGCTAATTTATTCGCACTTTCATTACCATGCAATCCAATATGGCTATGAATCCTAATAAAATGAATATAAACATCTATTTTCCAATTCCAACTGGTAAAGTTGCTATTAATTTTATTTGAAATACCCAGCTTTCGTAAATGGTATAATAATTTATTAATATTAGCGTCATCATAAGCCCTGCAATGCCAAGAAAAGCAGCAACCATATATTGTTTATGTAAAAAAGTTTGTCCTATGTGAGAAGTCAAAACTGTAAGATTATCAGTGGGGGTGCCTCAGTACCCATTCTGAAAGCAAACATATATTTCTGACTACGTAGATGTTGTGTACGTGATGTTCACACCACCAATCCAATCTAATCTTCAATAAATTTTCAAACGTTTTACGTAAGTTACTTAATAATGAAATTGGACGAAAATGATTTACATGATTACCCGAAAAGCCAGGTTTCAAAAGAGGATAAAGCTGTATTTTCTTCCATTCTAAAGGAATGGGATCTCCCTCTAAAAAACTGTTAAATAAATGTAACATATAATTTTTAGCAACGGTAAGAAAATTACGTAATTTACGTGAGTATTTAATGAGGTCTTACTCAGGAGAAATATCTGTTGCAGTATTCAATACAATATTCAATTCCTCAAGGGAAAAGGGACAATCAAGAGTAGAATCACTATAATCATGATTTATAAAACTCACTTTATGAATATTAGGAGCGTAGTCACAAATAAATTTACATAAGAATGCATACATAATAGTTTTCGAATAATTTTGACGAATAGTTAGGGAATAAATTCTTAGCTAATTTAACTTTATGAGGTACACGACTGGCTAGTGACCTTAAAAGCACATTACTGAAGACTTTTTTTTCATCTTTTTAAAAACTGACAAGTGTTTTAACGGTTTCCTTAAAACGATATTATGTGGAATGTGGTAAATAATAAACTTCAATATTAGCGGTATAGGAGAATAAATGGTGTTTAGAATTTTGGGTTTTGAGTTAGTTCTTGAATATTTAATCTTTATGGAAAGGTTGTACCTATTGATTTTTGTTGTCAGAATAGAAAATGAAAAAAATTATCGGAGCTATGGGAAATTCTGCAATAATATCCTAATTAGTTGAAGCTCTTTACTTCGTACTTAGTGCTAACTTGAGACAAGAAGAAGTTGAAGATGAAATATCCTAATTTAAAACAAACAAAAAAAATTTCTAAATTACTTACAATTTATAAAATTCATCTGGAAGAATTTAAATACATAGGTATCACATTCCCTTATCAAAACTTATACATTGACTTATACTCATTAATTAGGGAAATATAAAGCTAGAGAATAAGGCAGAAGTACTGTGCCGCCATAAAAGAACTTTTACTCCATTTTTTTTTTACTAAAAAAAATAAGAGATTTATTTTCTCTAAAGACATTAAAGCTCATCGCACATTAATTCGGCACAGCACAGCACGATACGTCACGTCAAAAAGCGGATAGAAAGCGCCTACTATTCCAGCACAGCACGGCGCAGCGCCATGCATTTTTTTTTAATGCTATTCGGTTTTTTAACGGGACGCGCTCTGCCGTTGTAATGGGAATACATTTTATTTTAAATTTAATTTATTATTTACTTCCTTAACAAATGATATTTGATTTCAGTCTATTTATGCAAACATATTAACATGTGGTATTTGTAACGTATTTCTAGTTCTATTTAATTTGCATGTGTGTGTGCGCGGTGACGTAAGCAGCGTCAAGAAAGGAATAGACGAATAAATAGTTCGCGCGATCACAAGATCAGCGCAACTGATTGGCGGACAGTCAAGGGAAACACGTGGGAGAGCGTAGGAACACAAGCGAACAAGCAAGTTGGCAGTTAGCGTTCAAAGCGCGCCGTTCGTCTGGAACGAGGCAATTGTGAAGTCCGCCACTAAGCGCAGGCAACAACGTATTGTTTAAAGTGCATCGCGAAGCAAGCTTATGGTAGCCGCGTGATTGCCGATTAACTCGGCCGTTTGTTGTTGCCGGATAAGAATACCATATATTGGTAACGCATGGCAGGTTAACGTGTCCCCGTCATTATGTAAGAGTCTGGTAATTTAGGTAGTGCCCCGGAAGAAAATCTCATAAGTGAAGAATCCAGCAATCAGATATTAGATTGCATATTAGCCGTGGGCTAAAGTGTTGTATCGCCGTATGCTGGGGGTTTCCGATCCAGAGAGTCCGACGACGGAGATAGTCAGAGCCGATCGACGAACGAAACGGCTGCCCGTGTCAAAACCCAAATGCCCACGCCTAGAGCCTAAGGACCGCCAAAACCACAAGTGTTACCGCCATATTGTGTTTATTACTTTAGGAAATCGAAATCATAATTTTATTTGCTTTTTATTTAATTAGTACTTTCAATCCAGACAGTAATATATAAGAGGGGACCCATTCATTATTTCTTTACCACTAAATAATCGTTATTTATGGGCAACGCTTTTATGTGTATATTGTTCTGCCTCCGTTGCTTTCAAATAAATTATTGTAAAGGTGAAATCAGTTTCTTTTATTAGTTGTTTTTGTTATTTAGTACACAAGGTCGTACTATAATTTAAATACTCATAGAACCGACCTGGGAGCCGTATTTTATCGATAAAAGTTCAGTTTCAAATGAATTAATCGATATAATTATTCACCAATTTTATGGCGGCCAACAAAAAAAAACATAATATTCATAAGTAAATTAACGACCCATTTCAATTTCAAAACAAAACTTATGGAAATGGACTATTAAAAACAAAACTAAAAAAAAGTATAATTCGTTCGATTGAAACAAGAGTTTGGGGTTTGTTTGAGTATTGTTTTTGCTTTGAAAAGCTCTTTCTGTTATCCTTTTGACAAAATTCTATTAGAAATAACATCTTAAGCAAATGAAGGAATTATTGCAATATATGGCTAATAATAATAAGTTTATGGAGTGGCTAATGTGACTTAACTACTTTTTGCAGTGATCCCTTTAATTGCTTTTGCAGAAGGCTTGATGGGTATTTTGTAGTAATCTGTTTTTTTTTTTTTCTTAAGACTTGTGTAGGTGTTTTTTAACAAAATGTTCATTGTATATGCGATAATTATTATTTCAGCTCTTGTAGGAATGTAAAATCTTGTACAAGCTCTAGGCAATATAATGAAAATATGGTACCTAAATGGCAAAATAAAACGATTGAATTGCATAATTCGTTTATTTTAACAAATTGTACATCACATAACCTTATTATAATTATTTGATTATCGTTAACAAAATAATAAAAACTAAACGCTTGAGCACTCTGAATATTATCATATTACACTAAATACTGACAACATATCGCCGCAAAGCATAATTTATTAGAAAATCGTTACTTTTCTTCCCCAAACGCAGTGAACCGGCTGCTCCATTTATTTATATTAGATACCCCCGAACGATATGTTTTGTCATGGATATGAAAACCAGCTACGATTTGTTCTACTTTTATTTTGAAATTAGAATACTATCTGCCTAGTCGTCTACGAAATATATATATATAAAAAATTACGCTGCACAAGTCATTTAATTTAGGTGCACCCATTAAATCTTCATATTAACAACGGTAATATTACAAGGCAAGGAATGTATATGAAAAGTTTTTCGTCTTTCTATGCATGAGCATGTGCCTACCACTCCACTATAATATTAAATTGTCACTCGTCGATAGTACGAATATAAACATACAAAAAAATCACGATTTAATTACAGTAAAATACAGCTATAAATAAAAAAAATGGTTTTATATCATATTTTTAAATATTCACAGATTTGATTTAATTATATTAACTTGGTTGCAATGATGTTCAGACATCGTTTTGTTTTTGAGCAATAAATCAAATAAATTTTGTAGGTTAGGTATATGCATATTGTATACCTATTTTTTGTTTTAAGATTCCAAAGCAAATCGATTTTTCTATTGGTGTCTTAACCTAATTTAATTCGTTGTAACATAAAAAATATATTTTCGACGTATTCATTTGACTATTCTTTTTAAATAAATGTTATTGCTTTTGGTGTGAGTCAAGGGCCGCATCACTTCTTGGTATATTTATCCCCTCTTCACTTTAAGTACGATTATACTTATCGATAGGAAAAGTGCTATCCAAACTATGGTCGATATGAAGCCATAGTAAACGTCTGGCTCGATTATGCTCCAGCCTCTTGTCAGCATCGATCTTAACGATGTAGTTGCCATCGTTAATGGTAAGAATAGCGCGATGTATCGCAATATCGTTGGCATGCCCTCGATAGGCCATATCACCCCACTCAACAGTAGCGTCGGATAGAAGCTGCCCAATGCTAATTGGATGGCGTTCCTTTCGAGCTCGCACACTGCCGATATGACGAAACCGAAGCACATGCCGCATAATCCTTGCAGTATCGTTATGAGGATGACCCAGCCTATGTCGCCTTTGCATTGGACGCCGAAGACGAGCATCATAAAGATGAGGACCAGAGCGGTTTGACCGCACATTACCACGAATTGCGTAACCACGTGAGAAAATAGAATTTCTCCTGGTGATACACCTGTAATTGAAAAAAAAAATAGGTATAATTATATAAACAGATTCACACAGCGATAAAAGAAATTTACCTGCTACCCAAGATCTGTCCAGGAGACCTTCTGTTCGCTCGACAATCAAAGCAGACGAAGTTAAAGCTACTGCCAAGAAGAAAACGATTCTGTAAAGAGTATATAGTTCCATTAAGAATTACGTCTTATTTGAGGCGGTTAGTTGTAGTGACTCGAAGATCAAATATATTTTATACTGGTAAAGGTTTACAAAGATTCAAAATGTTCAAATGTACAAAATATGTTGAATGAATACATAAAAATTAAAATATGCCAAGTTATGGGAATGGAAAAACACACAAACCATTGGAGTCCTGTAAGCAGTAAAGGGATAGTTGTTTAGAATAGATAAAATGTATATGACACTAGGCGAAAGAGGGGGCAACCAAAAGCACACACATTGTGGATGCCGCTTTTGATCTTTTGGCAGCAGAGAATGAACGCTTATCACGGATTTTTTAGGTTTTCCATTTAAATAATTGTATGTTTAAATTTGGTGATTTCAAAATTTCCAGTTAATTTGGTGATTAGAATTTTGTAACGCCTGGCAGCGCGTTAATGAAAAATACACAGTGTAGTAGTTCATTGTACTTACTGTGGATATGTTATTAGAGACACAAAAGTTTATATTTTTAACGAAAAGACAACAGTAGACAGGCGCTCATTGGCATATGATCACACCAGCAAAGAGATATGATAAAAAAGGGTCACTTGCCGTTTTCAGTGAGTCCATATACACGATTTTCACTAGGAACATGTAGCCTTTAGCCTGCGTATTGACTTGCTATTGGTTGTAACTATCCTTCTTTGATTTGGAAAGAGGTTAATATTGAATATGGAGGCAAATTAGGTTAATAAAATTTGAAATTCTTTTTCTTTTGGTTAAGATTTAGCAACACAATTTATTGCTTCGTCAGGAACCGATATGAAAACGTAAGACAAACTTAGAAATACTTAACATGACACAAACCCAAAGATGGAGAGGGCCGACATGAAATTTGAAGTTTTGTAACCATTTCTTAACGGATCACATGTTTGAGTGAGTAAATAGCATACTTTAAAAGTATATGCTTTCCTGTTTCTAACGAATCGATTATTACAGGCTTTCGTACATGGATAAGCCTATAGATTTATGCACCGATAAACAAATCTCATGGTGGCGATTATCATAATTTGCTACATAAATTATTCTATGCATAGCTGTAGTGCCTGTAAGGTTATTTGTAAGTTTATAGTCACTTATAGATAAACATACAGATATGCATAGAATCCGATTATTAGTCTTTCCTCATTAGGATGCAAAGTAATGTATGTATGAATGGAGGCTGATATTGCACTGCAACCTAAAAGAGCCATTGTGTCCCCTATTCATACTGTTTTGCAGCTGGTCTTCCATTCCTATACCTTTCAAAATGTGTAGGATAAGGGGGGAGCCCCAGGTTAGGTAAATCTCTTTATTCCATGTCACATGTTCCCAGGTGCAACGCCCTTGAGCTGCACAGTGTTACGCAATTTGAGAGGAGATGGATGGGTGTTTCATCCTGTTCCCTACAAAATGTACATTTAGATTCCTTTGCTAATCCAAGCCTACTCAAATATTTTTTCACTTTTCAATGCCCTGTAAGTATTCCTGTTAATATGTGAATATTGTTTTTACTCAGGTTGATGCATTCTGTAAATTTCTTGCCCAGAAGAGTTTTCCCTGCGTAATTCCTTGGAAATTCTCCCAATAATTAGTTTTTCTCTGTTTGCTTTTCAATTTCTTCAGTATTGTACCCTTCTCTGTCTCACAAAAGGGTTCAGTCCCTACAAACGGTATTCCAGCCCCGTTTTTGCAATACCATTCGTTATTTTATTGCCTTCCACTCCTAAGTGACCCGGCACCCACAGGAAGCTTACTTTATTCCTTTTGCCTAGTTCGTTTAATACCCCGAGCATGTCCCAGGTTTGATCACCGTCAGGAGATTGCCTAATTGTTCCTTCCTTGATCATTCTGAGTGTGGTTCTTTTTGCCACGCTCTTCACCACAATGAGGGGAGCCCAAGTGATGCATACGCATGCTAATCTTTCGAGAGATTAATTCTCGCGGTGGCCAGATTAGTTCTTCTGCCCCAAGCCACTGATGCATGATGTGATGATCGGTCACGCTATTGTTATGCATTCCCAATTTTTTTTCTGCAAAGTTTCTGCATACCATTAGGACTTTTTTGGTTTTGTCCGTTACTTCAAATTATGTTTTGTCCATCAATGTTTTGAGATTGGATTTCCTTTTCCTAGTGAATGCTACTAAGGTAGTCTTAGTGGGGTTAACATTGCTAACTGATACAATGATTCAGAAATATAACTTGGATAGAAAGTATCAGATTATAATACTAGATAAGAAGGCGTGGAAGAAAGGCCCATTGGTAGGACTGAGCTCGAACTCGTATACTGTGAAACCGACAACGGAGTAGCAGTAAGTGAATATGAAAAAAAGACACAATAGAATAAAGATGCCGTAGTTCATTACGTCAGAAAAGTAAGTAAGAAGTAAGTAAGTTAATAATAGGCCGGGTTGGGTAAGAGCATCGCTATTTTAAACGATTAATTCCACAAGTATTAAATCTAAGCTGGTTTGGGGTTGGGTAAGTGCCCTAAACAAGGAAAATAACAGCTCTCTGAGCTCCCAGCCACATAGACGGGAAGAGTAATGAGGTGGGAAATCTGATCAGATAAGAATCGTCAAGGCTTCTTATTGCAGCTGGCCCTTCCTTTCGCATCACTAAATTGCAAGTTACAATATGCATTAATAAGTGGATACGCAATAAGTCCAAGGAGTTGTAACAAAAATTATTTTGTCAAAGACAGACACAACACCTAATAAATACCTAATGAATAAAGACATGAACACTGTAAAAAGCTAATATGGCGACTGACTGGTCACTTTAGACTAAATAGAAATATGCAAAACAAAGGCTTGGAAGAAAACGCTGTATATTCAGCAAACAGCCAAAAGAAACTCTACTCTATGTTCTGTGTCACTGGGCTGAAAGAACTCCAAATCAGATAGCTACGTAAAGGAGCCTTTTTCAAGGATGATAGTTGTAATTAAGAAGGCAAAAGTAGAGAACGCCTTCTAGGATAAAGGTCTAATCTAATCTAATCTAAATTTAAAGTAGGCACTTACGTCAATATAACACCGGGCGCAACGAAGTCAGTAAAGGACGGCTGACTGGAACCATAAATTGGCTTCTTAAATGCTATAGGTACATCAGCAATATCAGGATTTTGTTTGCAGGATTCTAGAATGCTCTTAGCGAAGTCTTGGTAACTAAGCTGCAGATCACGTTGCAATATGATTCCAATTTGTTGATCTACATGAAATAAATGAAATTAATATCTCACCCAAAATCCTTGACACATCATATACTTACTCGACATATCAAGCCACACTCTGATCTCACTCTGATCTAACGTTTCTTCGTCCGCAGTTCTTCCCAAACCTGCCCGAGCGACTAGAGCGTCGGTGAAATTCTCCGTAAGTACAGAGCGCCCCACGCATCCCCGCTTTTGACAGCGTCTATCGCAGATTTGGGATCTTCATAGTACTGCTTTACAATGGTGTCGTTCTTTAAATGGTTTAGATATCTGCAACTGTAATTTTGCGTCGAACAACCGTAATCGAAAGGGCAATGTTGATATGATTTGTTCCAGTAGCCAGTCTCGTGATTAACAATTGCGAGCTTCAACCCGACTGGATCTCTTCCTATAGCCAAGCAAAACAGTATCACTTGCATCACTGGTAACGCGAAAATAAATAACATCACTCCTACGTTACGCCACATCCTTAAAAAGTTTTTCTGTAGCAGCGCTCTAATTTTACCCCATGAAGTGAAACTGGTACAGTCGCTGCAATCTTCGCACGGGTTGGTAGTTTTCGACGTGGATGAAGGAGGAAGTGTTTTTACCTGTAGTAAAATAGAAGAGTTAAATTTAGATTTTATTAGATGTCGGAAGAAGTTACATCTAAATGTCCGTTGGATCCATCGTTGATAAGGACTTCTTTACTTTGATGAAAATTTAAACCTACGACGCCGCTTTCTTCCGTCACGTAATAGAAATCGTTTTCTATCCCAGTTCAAGGCGGCGGTGCTTATGTTATTTTCCGTGTCATCTACTGGATTGTTGAGTTGGCCTTGCTTGCGCGACAGTTTTAAAAATACTTCTTCCAGGGATTGACATGCGTACATAGCGAGCAAAACGTGTGGAGATTCCTCAGCCAATAGACGGCCGCTTCTCATTAAGCCAATCTAAAGAGAAAATAAAGATATGGAGGTCAAACGCAAATTTCACTTTGCTACGAAATAAATACTTACTGTAATGCGCACTGCCTTGCTTCTTCGATGTAATGAGTGGTTATGATGACGGTTTTATTGCCATCTTTGGTAATCTGTACTAAATGATTCCAGATACTTTGCCTCAACAGGGGATCCACACCTACTGTAGGCTCATCTAAAATCAATAATTCCGGATCGTGCATCAAAGCAACCGCGAATGAGACACGCCTTTGTTGACCACCACTATAAAGTTCATAAGCATATTGTTACTTCCAACTCATCCCATTTAAAAAGTGCCTATATACCTTAAATTTTTTACTAAACGGTTTTCTCCTGGTAAATCCAAGAAATTGAGCAAAAACTTTAACCTATCGTTGATCTCCGAAGTCGCCATTCCGAATATCCATCCAAAGTACATCATAGTTTCTTTGATTGAGAATTCGCCGTAGAGGGCGATTTCTTGAGGCATATATCCTACCCTTTTGCCCGGAACTCCCGAACCCTTAGTACCCGGTTTACCACCTAACACCCATATCTCTCCCTCGTTTAGCCTACGTCTACCTACTATACAGGAAAGGAGTGTCGTTTTACCGCATCCTGACGCCCCTAAGAGACCATATCTGAAATTTATGGGAAATAGCGACATCTATAGGGCGAAAAATCAACGTTGTTTGACATTTCACTTACATGGTTCCTTTTGCCACGGTCATATTTAAATTGGTCAGTACATTGTTCGGTTTCTTTTTGCTTCCGTAATGTTTGTAAGCATGTCGCACGCAAACTGCTTGCTGTCTTCTCGCCCATATCGTAGATTGTTGCGTTAACAGAGGTGGCCTATCGACATTTACACCCACTAAGTCCGGTCCTGTGTTTATGTGTTCCACTCTTTCCCCCATAGCAGTACCGTCGCTGAAACAAAGATATTTTCTCTTATAGTCGATTACTAATTGGAAGTTTAATGTTAAAGTACGCTTATATGAAAAATACAGCATTTTTATTGCTGTTTGCAAGCGGGTATGTTGCTAAACTTCAAGTGATGTTTGTAAATTTATTGTTGATATTATTTTAAACTTTAGTAGCGTAAATATTAATTTTATTAAATTAGTATAGCGTCAATAAATTAAGTACAGTAATTTAATTTAGTTGTATTTATAATAAGTTCTTATCAATACCTTGTAAGCTATTAAGATAGATTTTCTTTTTATTTTAGTTTTCGATATCATAGAATAAAATAGAAAAGGCAAAACTAAGGTAAACAAGAACAGACAACCAGCAAATTTCAATTGCGCAGAATCGCTATCTTTTCTGAATTCCTTCTAGCCAATGAAAAACCAAGCTCGGCTCTTGTAAAAACAGTTCTTGACAATCATTTGACAGCTTTCGAGATTTCTATAACCTATAAACCGCACATTCAAGCATGTAACAGCTGTGAAAGTTTGTTCGCGTCGCATGAACTATTTGCGCTATTATGCACTTTTGCACACAAAAGTTCTTGAAGTGCATAATAGTGCAAATAGTTCATGCGACGCGAACAAACTTAAAGGTACATGTCAACTTGACAGCAAATTTTTAACGTGTGTGCGTAATCGCGGAATCGCCATCTTTTTTTGAGTTCGTTCTAGTCAATAAGCATACTCAAGTCAAATTTTTGCTCACTGAGATCAAAGTTACCCGACGCTGTTTGTCCGTTCTTGTGACCTTAACTTGATTCCTCCATGTATAAAATAAGTTTGGCAGGAATTTCAGGGCTATTTTTTTCCAATAAAAGTCTGCAGTGCAAAGTAAATTCCAACGGATATGCGTATGAATATAAAACTCTTAATATAAAGTATATTTAGTATATATTAGAAATTCTATATTACATGTTTGGCAAATTATTGCAAAATTTAATACCAGCATAAATGCATATAATTATTTTTAATGTATGAGTAACATAGTTAAAATAAACTGATCCAATCGGACGGCTAAATAAATATTTAAGCTAAAGCAATATTTTTAATTTTAGATGGCATCAAGAAACATAATACAAGGAAATTACAAAACAAGTAGGTACCTCTCTTTATAAAATGTATAATGAAATCTACAAATACGAAGTAATAGAGTTATTTTTTTCACATCTCGGCTGATGCATTTTTAATAATTTTTAATAGAAATATTCACAACACTTGGTGACTACAGATTCGGTCTGGAATTCTTGTCAAGGGTGAACTGAAATTACTTATGAATCAGTTTCATATATTCTTTTGAGTTTCAAATGACATGGGACGACGGGCAACTAACGTAGTACATGATTCAATAGTCATGAGTATGTGCTGGTAAAGAACAATTCGAATTGTAAATTGTGTAAGGTTTATGAGTTAGATTAACCACACCAACGGAAATTCATAATATGAGTAGGAAAGAAATGGAAGTGGTTAACTTAGCTGTAGTAATCTAATATTGGTTTTTATTAACAATCATTTGCCAATAAATCCAAAACTTTTATGATTTATGATTAATGTTAGCATTAATCACTCATATTTGATAATAACATTAGTAGTAAATCAACGATTTCTGTGGACGCCAGAAATGTGTATATTTCCAATTGGTTACATGTGTTATTCTGAGAATAAAATAAATGAAAATATTTTTTTTTTTAAATTAATTCAAAGAATTTCATTTGCACAACGATCATAAGAAAAATAAAGGGCAAAAATGATTGATATGTCAGCAAATGCTATAAAATATAAGAAATAGTAATATAAAATATCATAATCTTATAAATAATGAGAAAAAAAGGGGCTATTTTGAGCAATATTATTTGTTTATATTACATAAATTCGTTATGAATTTGATTTTTCTTATTATTTATCAGTATCTTATCAATTAAACATTCAAACAGCAAACTTCAATCAGAAAATAAAATGTTATAGTTGTAAATCTAGATCCCTCTGTTTATAAACTGAATTAGAACATTTCCTTGGATCCATAACACTCTAGAAATATTTTTGTATGGATTAGCTGTAATTATTTTCTTCTTTTTTAGTCTCTTTGCAATAAAAAATACAGTCTATTATACATAGTTTAAAAGCTCTTTTTAAAGACTATCTAATTAATCAAAAAATCAATATGGCCGCCATGTAAAAAGTAAAAGATAGCCCTGATAACTTGGAATCTACATTAAAAAAATGTCTTAAAAAAGTGTCTGAATAATGTAAAGCTTTAGAAGCGGTCACACATTAAGGATTGTCGAATTATTGAGGAAAATTGAAAACGACAAATTTTGGTTTTTTCAAAATGCCTAAATTTAAAAGAATTGGGTAAATTTTGAACGATATTTCTCGGATTCATGAATTCTGTAGAACAATTCACATTTAAGCGTTGCTCTCTGTCTTCTAATAACCGAGATACCAATAGTGAGCATCGAAATGTGGACGCACTGTATACTATAAAAAATAGTTAGTACTCGGGAGAAGGCTTGGTCTCTTCTGGTTTATTTATAATTTTAGTGTTTTTATTTTTTTTTTCAATTAACTTTAATTTCTTAATTATTATAATAAAGTAGTCTTTACATCTTTATTTATTTTCTAATATTTTTTAACCGTTAAGGACTGAAAAAATATTATAATATAGTAATAGTAGACTTGTATTTTTCGTATTTATGCCTAATATTTTCAAACAAATTCGGATGCTTATTGTGAGTACAACTAGTCAAAAAGTAGATGCAAATATTTGTACGTCACTTGTGCATAGTGTGTAGGTACTTGGAATCTACTGTAGCTCACTTTTACTAATTTACTTTATTACTAAAAAATCCTCATCAAATCAGACCTCATCGACTCTGTGTTACCTCGTAATTATGACTATAAATATATACTACTGTCAATTATATAGAAAAGGGCTAACTACAGCACAAAGACAGTCCTATAAAGAAATAATCTCGATAAATATCTAAACCAGAACAATATCACACAAGGCGCTGTGTATACAAAGAGGTTATTTTCGGCAATTTCCCATTTACGAGGGTATCGCTAATGACGTCAGAATTGTCCTTTCTGGTGTATATCACTATATCCTGTGCTACAAATGATGTAAATCCTGTTAAAGATCTTTAATCAAGCGATCACTATACTCTGCTTTATTTTTTAATTAATTGCACGGTACCTTCATAATCTTTGTATTAATGATACACCACCTTGCACACAATAATTTTGTATTATTGTTTGTACTACATTTCTATTGGCTTTCTTTCACAGCGCCACCTACTGGAAAATCCAGATTCATTGATCATTGCATAAGAGCGCTCCCTGTTGACGAAGACCTTTTGTTCGTCACACACGTAATAAATTTACACAATTACAAAGCAGAAAATTTCGCAGATAATTTAAATCTTTGTTAATTTAAACAATTTACTAAGAACAAGGCTTTTGTGTGTGAAGTTTTGCAAATATTTACTTAGGTATAAAATAAGGAATCTCCTAGTGATTTTTCTTCGAAGAAAAGCTTAGAAGGAGTCGCTATTGCTATTAATGGAGATGTTTATATAAACTGGTATCTGCCTATCTGTAAATTATGGTAGTTAATGTTGTTGTCTTTCACGAATGTGAATTACAGTCGCAGCTCATTGTTTAGGATGTCGGAACGTAATATGAATTCCTTAAGGTGTAAGTAAGATAAGAACATGGTTAAGGTAAAAGCCTTAAACGTTTTGTCAGGATAAACGTTCCATGTTTATGTTTGAAATATGTATTAAATTATTTAAATAAAATAGTAAAAACATTAAAGATTAATATTTTTTACCGTTAGTTTATACAAGGTTTACCTGACATATTTACCTAGGGAGACAGTATACCAACTTTGTTAATTATAATAAACACAAATATTTAGCGTTCTACAAAACATCGTTGCAAAATAATAATGAAATCCCAGAGGTAATGATGACACGTTTTATATTTCACATGTCCCCTAAATGATTTTTGCTTTTCTTCTTCTTTTACTGTAATTTTGATAAAAGCTTGATATAATTATATAAATCGTTTTACAAATATTGTTCTTATAATCCTGCTTGGATTAATAACCAAACCCCAAAAAAATTATGATGCAAAGCAATATATTATGAAACGAAGTTTTATTTGATTCGCAAAGATCTTTCATTGATGATTTAAGATTTTCAACGCAAACGGCTAGTTGCGACATAAACACTGATTGGGAAAAAATAATAGAACTTAGATAGCTAAAG
>RXPK01000018.1:0-10880 GCA_004143645.1 Protaetia brevitarsis | reverse complement strand
TCGCGCCGACCGGAATCTGCTGCGTCGGTCCAGTGGATCCGTCACCGCGAAGTCCTTGCGCTCGATGGTGTAGGCGGCCACCGTCGCCGAGCCGCGTCCGTTCAGGTAGTCGAACTTGCTGCCGATTTCCCATTGCTTGCCGGTCGAGACATCGAAGTCCTGCGTGCCATTGGGTTGCTGCGGCGGCGGTGCTGTATTGCACGTACACATTGGCTGACGGTATGCAACTGGTATGTCATGCCGACACGCCCTGTGACCGGTTCCCAACTGCGCTTCAAATGACGCGGGTTGCTCGCGGTCACAGTGCGATGGTTGGTCACGTCGAGGTCGATGTCGTCATAGCGCAGACCGGTCAGCAGCGAGAGCTTGTCGGTCAGTGCCATGCGGTTTTCGGCAAACAGCGCTTTGGTCGTGACTTCGTTGGTCTTGTCGCTGACGAAACCTGGCAGGGTTCCCGGAATGTCATAAAAATGCCCCGGTTGGTAGTTGTTCGGGTCCACCGCGCTGGCGCCTTTGACGTTCAGCGGCGAGTTGGTGGTCTGGTTGACCTTGTATTCGAATCCGCCGGACCAGGTGGTGTCGAGGCCGAACAGGGTGTTGTCGTGGCGCAGTTCGAATTGGTTGCCGTTCTGCTCGCCCTGATGTCGCACCTGATACGCAGTGGAGCGGTTCACCGCGCTGTTGTCGGCGTTGTATTGATAGGTTTCCAGGTTGCGGTAATCACGCTGACTGTCGAGGTGATAGAGGGTGTTGCGCAGGGTGGTGCTGTCGTTGATCCGGTAATCGATGATCGAGCGCACCCAGATCGTCCGCTGCTCGTAGCGGCCGTCCTCGACGTTGTAGTTGTTGAAGCGGTTGTGCTTGTCGATCTTCAACTCGCCGGCCTTGGGGTTGAGCACCGGCGCGCCCCAGTACGGGCTGTCCTCGTGTTCGTCCTGATATTCCAGGGCCAGGGTGTGCGACAGGTTCGGCGTCAGGTCGCTGAGCAACGAGAACGCCACGCTCCAGGCATCGCGTTCCTGGCGGTCAATGTAGCCGTTGCTGGTGTTGTGGCTGACGTCGAGTCGCGCGTAATGCTGAACGTCGGCACCGGGTTCGGTCAGCGCGTGATTGAGGCCGAACGCGGTTTCGGTGGTGTCGTAGGTGCCATAGCTGACCCGGCCTTCGATGGCTTGCTCGTCGCGGGTGGCCAGTTTGGTCACGTAGTTCAGCGAGCCACCGACCGAACCCGCGCCGTTGATCAACGATGACGGGCCGCCGACCAGTTCCACCCGGTCATAAATCCATGAATCCACTGGCCGCGCCAGCCCGCCGGAAACGTTGACGCCGTTGAACATCTGGGTGATCTGGCTGCTGGTGAAACCGCGATAGGAGACGAATCCGCCAAAGCCAGGCGGTGCACTGGCGTTCACGCCCGGCAAGGTGTTGGCCGCGTCCTGAAAGTTTTGCGAACCGCGACGTTCGATGTCTCTGCGGTTGGCAATGGCCACCGAGGCCGGGGTGTTACGCACGCTGAGGCCGAGGCGCGAGGCCATGCCGCTGGACTGGTCGAGGCTCAGGCCGGGTTCGGCGCCGGACTCGCCATCAATAGTGATCGGCGCCAGATCCACGGTGGATTGCGCCCAGACGTTGACGGACAGGCAGCCGCACAGGCTCGCCAGCAAGGTAAGTTGTTTCATTGATTGAATCCTGAATGCTTGTTCTCGGAGTCAGCGCACAGGCGAACGCCGCGCGTTGGCGCAGTGGGCTGACAGATCAAAAAGGCAAGGGCACTCAGGCGAGCGGCGGGGCGCGGGGATTGGCCGAAGGCCAGATAAAGCGGGCAGGAAGGTCGGCGCTGACGATGGCCGGCAGCGGCGGGCTGTGTTGTTCCGGCAGGATCGCCAGGGTCAGGCTGGAGTTGAACGCCGGGCCCATGCCTCCGGTGGAGCACAGCGGACAGCCGAAGGCTTTGGCCAGGGTAGGCAGTTTTTCTTCGGCGGGATTTGAGGCGAGCGGCGCCTGGGTGCTCGGGTCGACGGCACAGAACTGTCCGCCGATACCGTTGAGCTGCATACCGACCATTTGTCCGTGACCGATGCTGCAGGCGAACACGTTGAACAGGACGCAGCAATAGAGCATCCAGGCCAGCAGTGAGCGATCGGTACGGGTGAATTTCATGGGGCGGCACTTTACCGCACCGCCGATCGGTCGTGCACATGGAAAAATGCCGACTAGGATGTTTTGTTCAAATCCCTTTCAAGGATTCTCGACCATGACCTTTGTGTTGGCTCAATGGCTGGTGACGATATTCGCGGTGATCAGCCTGATGCATGTGTATTGGGCGATGGGTGGGCAGTGGGCGGCCGTGGCGGTGGTGCCGCAGGTTCCGGTGGATAACGGCGGGCTGACCCTCAGGCCTGCGTTCAAGCCGTCAGGCTGGATCACGCTGGTGGTGGCGGCAGCCCTGCTACTGATTGCCGCACTGGTGTGCATGCGAGTGGGGTGGTGGCTGCCCGCCGTGCATCACTGGGCGCTGCAATGGGTGATCAGCGCGATTGCGCTGTTGATGTTTGCGCGGGCGATCGGCGATTCGGAGCTGGTGGGTTTTTTCAAGGAAGTGAGGGATCGCGGTTCGCCCGGCTCGACACTTGGGTTTACTCGCCGCTGTGTCTGATATTGGGAGCCGGGCTGCTGGCCGTCGCCTGGATCTAGCTGCCGGTTTCAGTACGCCGGCTGCTGACCTCGGCCGGCACATCATCCCCGGCCATGCGCTTGCGGAACAACGCCGCCCGCGCCAAGAGCAAGGTGGTCACCGGCACGGTGATCGACAGCAGAATCGGGATCAGCCATGCGTGCAGCACCGGCCCGGACTTGAGCGCGGAAAAGCAGATGATCGATGCCAGTGCCACGCACCACGCGCCCAGCGTCGAGGCCAGCGCTGGCGGGTGCATGCGCTGGAAGTAATCCTTCATCCGCAGCAGGCCGGTCGCACCGATCAGGGCGAAAATACCGCTGAGCACCAGCAGAATCGCCACCGGGATTTCCACCCACAAAGACAGTTCAGCGTTCATTCGATCACCTCGCCACGCAGGAGGAATTTCGCCAGGGCAAACGAGCCGACGAAGCCGAACAGCGCGATCAGCAGCGCCGCTTCGAAGTAGGTGTCACTGGCATAACGAATCCCCAGGGTCAGCATCATCAGCATGGCGACGATGTACAGGTAATCCAGCGCCAGTACCCGGTCCTGCGCCGACGGGCCTTTGAACAGGCGCACCAGCGTGAGACCATGGCCAGGGAAAACAGAAACAGTCGTCCAGCAGAATGGCGTTCGACAGCAGCGGGCTCATTCGAAAATCTCCATCAACGGCCGCTCGTAAGTGACCTTGAAGTGCTGGATGAACTGCGCCTCGTCATCCAGATCCAGACGTGCAGCAACAGAATGCTGCGATCCAGCGCCAGTTCCGACCAGACTGTGCCGGGAATAACCGTGGTGATCATCGACAATGCTGCCAGGCCGTTGGCGTCGCGCAGGTCCAGCGGCACCTTGATGAAGCGCGAGCGAGGCGGGCGGCGACCGGCGTTGAGCACGCCCCAGGCCACCTGCAGGTTCGAGACGATCACGTCACGCCCGACCAGCAGAAACAATCGCAGGATCGTGCCCGGGCGGCGGATGTGAATCCGCTGCGGGCGCAATTTGCGCATCATCAGCGGGGCGCAGAAACCGAGTACGGCACCCAGCAGCAGGTTGCCCGGGCTGACCGACAGGTTCAGCACCAGCCACAGCAACCAGCAGCGCAAGCGACAACCACGGAGCCGGAAACAGACGCTTCATGGCTGCACCTCCAGCAGCGCAGCCTTGGCTTCCGGGCTCGGCACGGCGCGGGTGCCGAGCACCGCCATCACGTATTGCTGCGGATTGTTCAGGGCATCGGCCGCTGCCTGGGTGTAACGCAGCAGTGGTTCAGCCTTGAAGGTCAGGGCGATGCTCAGACCGAGCAGCAGGAAATCGGTGTGCATTCCAGTTTGCGCAGCAGCGGCGACGGGCGCTCCTCTGGCGACCAGAAGCGCTGGATCCCCAGGCGCGAGAACGCCATCAGCGAGCCGAGGCCTGTAAGAATCAGCAAGGCCAGTAAGCCCCAGGCGGCATTCGAGATCGGTTCGCCTGCGCCGAGGCCCAGCGGATTGAGCAGGGCACCGATCAGGCTGAGCTTGCCGATGAACCCGGACAGCGGCGGCATGCCGATAATCAACAGCGCGCAGGCAATGAAGCTCAGACCGAGGAAGGCCATGGTCCATGGGATCACCTGACCGACCACCGCTTTCTGATCGTCGTCGAGGTTGATGCCCTTGACCGGACGCTGCCATTCCTGCGGACGCGGCAGCAGTTCGTTTTCGTCTTCCAGCGGCACTTCGATGGCGGTGCGCGAGCGTTCGATCAACTCGGCCAGCAGGAACAGCGCGCTCAATGCCAGGGTTGAGCTGACCAGATAGAACAGCGCGGCGCCGATCAGGTTCGGCTGGGCGAAACCCACGGCCGACAGCAGGATCCCCGCGGACACCAGAATGCTCAGGCTGGCCATGCGTTCCAGACGTTGCGCGGCAATGATCGCCACGCCCGCGCCGGCCATGGTCGCCATGCCGCCGTAGATCAGCCAGTCACCACCAAAATACGCCGAAGCGCCGGCCTGGCCCGAGAACAGCAGCGTCCACAGGCGCAGCAAGGTGTAGACACCGACCTTGGTCATGATCGCGAACATCGCCGCCACCGGCGCACTGGCCGACGAGTAGGCCGGCACCAGCCAGAAGTTCAGCGGCCACATGCCGGCCTTGGCCAGGAACGCCACGGCCAGAATTCCCGCGCCGGCGTGCAGCAGGCCACGGTCGGCTTCCGGCACCAGCGGGATCTTCAGGGCCAGATCCGCCATGTTCAGCGTGCCGGTCACACCGTAGATCAGCGCCGCGCCGATCAGGAACAGCGACGAGGCCAGCAGGTTGATCGAGATGTAATGCAGCCCCGACGACACCCGCGCCCGGCCCGAGCCGTGGAGCAGCAAACCGTAGGACGCGGCCAGCAATACCTCGAAGAACACGAACAGGTTGAACAGGTCCGCAGTCAGGAATGCGCCGTAAAGGCCCATCAACTGAATCTGGAACAAGGCGTGGAAGCTCGACCCGGCGCCGTCCCAGCGGGCCATGGCGAACAGCAGGGCGCTGACGCCGATGATCCCGGTCAGCACCAGCATCAGCGCCGAAAGGCGATCGACCACCAGCACGATGCCGAACGGCACCTGCCAGTTGCCCGGCAGATAAACCCCAATCGAACCGGGCACGCCGGTGGTCTGGGTCCATTGCAGCAGCATCACCGAGATGCCGAGGCCGAGGAGGCTGGAGAACAGGTTGATTTTCGCCTTCAGCGGACGGTGCTTCTCGCCGAGCATCAGCATGATGCCGGCGGTCAGCAGCGGCAGCAGGATCGGTGCGGCGATCAGGTGAGTCATCGCCGTCATTCCTTGGGCTCCCTTCCGTCAACGTGGTCGGTGCCGGTCAGGCCCCGTGAGGCCAGCAACACCACCAGAAACAATGCGGTCATGGCGAAGCTGATGACGATGGCCGTCAGCACCAGCGCCTGGGGCAACGGGTCGGTGTAATTGAGCAGATCCTGTGGCACGCCGTCCTTGATGATCGGCTCCTTGCCGATGAACAGGCTGCCCATGCTGAAGATGAACAGGTTGACGCCGTAGGACAGCAGGCACAGGCCCATCACCACCTGGAATGTCCGTGGCCGCAGGATCAGCCAGACCCCGGACGCGGCGAGTACGCCGATGGCGATTGCGATGACTTCTTCCATCAGGCGGCTCCTTTGGCGGCAGCGGTTTTATGGCCCCGGACCGATTGGTGGGCGAGGGCGGTGAGGATCAGCAAGGTCGAGCCGACCACCACGGCGTAGACGCCGATATCGAAGAACAGCGCGCTGGCGATATGGATATCACCCAGCAGCGGCAGGCTGAAGTGCCAGGTGTGGGTGGTCAGGAACGGATAGCCCACCGCCATCGCCCCGAGGCCGGTAACGGTGGCGAACAGCAGGCCGGTGCCCATCCAGCGCAGTGGGCGCAGGCTCATTTGCGCCTCGACCCACTGAGTGCCGGCGACCATGTATTGGAAGATGAACGCCACCGACATCACCAGACCGGCGACGAAGCCGCCACCCGGCTGGTTGTGCCCGCGCATGAACAGGTAGAACGACACCACCAGCGCAATCGGCCGCAGCAGGCGCACCAGTACCGGCGGCACCATCATGAAACCGAGCGCGGTGTCGCTGGCCGAGCGCGGGTTGACCAGATCGGTCACCACGTCGGGGGCGAGCAGGCGCTGCTGGGCCGGCAGTTGCAGGCTTTCTTTCGGCGGGCGGAAGCGACGCAGCAGGGCAAATACGGTCAGTGCCACGGCGGCCAGCACTGTGATCTCACCAAGGGTGTCGAAACCACGGAAATCCACCAGCATCACGTGACCACGTTGCTGCCGCCGCCCTCGGGCAGGGCGCGACTCAGATAGAATGAGGAAATGTCGTTCGGCGTCTGCCGGGTCAGCATCGCGTAGGACAGCAGCGCCATGCCGCCACCGACGGCAATCGACAGCAGCAAGTCGCGAAGACGTCGAACCCGCGCCTTGCGCAGGCTGCTTGGTAGCGGCGAAACCTCTTCGATCCGCCGTGGCAGCCAGCGCAGGCCGAGCAGGATCAGCACGGTGGTCACCACTTCGACCACCAGTTGCGTCAGGGCCAGATCCGGCGCCGAGAACCAGACGAAGGTTACGCAGGTCATCAGGCCGCAGACGCTGACCATGGTCAGTGCGGCGAGACGGTGATACTTGGCCTGCCACGCAGCGCCCAAGGCGCAGGCGATTGCCAGCAGCCACAGGGTCACGAACACGATCGAGCCCGGGATCTTCGGCCGGTCGCCCCAGCTCAGGCTGCTGTGCAGCATCGGGATCAGCCCGGCCAGCACGGCCGCCAACACCATCAGGAACAGCTGGGTTTGCAGACGCTTGGTGCCGATCCGCCGCTCCAGCCGTCGAGCCAGACGCATCATCGCCACCAGACTGCGTTCGAACATTCGCTTGCCGTTGAGGCGGCCCGCCAGCGGCGGATACTTGAAGCGGCCGCGCTTGAGCTGGTTGCGCAGCAGCAGATACAACACGATGCCGCCGGACATGGCGATCAGACTCATGATCATCGGTGCATTGAGGCCGTGCCAGATCGCCAGGCTGTATTCCGGCAGCACGCCACCCACCACCGGCAACGCGGCAGCGGCGAGCAACGGGCCGACAACCTGGGCCGGGAAAATCCCCACCAGAAGGCAGGTGAACACCAGCAGTTCCACCGGCGCACGCATCCAGCGCGGCGGTTCGTGCGGGGTGTGCGGCAGGTCGGTGGCAGTCGGGCCGAAGAACACGTCGACGGTGAATCTCAGCGAGTAGGCCACGCTGAACATCCCGGCAATGGTCGCGACGATCGGCAGGCTGGTTTCCACCCAGGCGGTGGCATTGATGAACACGGTTTCGGCGAAGAACATCTCCTTGGACAGGAAACCGTTGAGCAGCGGCACGCCGGCCATGGACGCACTGGCGACCATCGCCAGGGTGGCGGTGAATGGAATCAGTTTGAACAGGCCGTTGAGCTTGCGGATGTCGCGGGTGCCACTTTCGTGGTCGATGATGCCGGCGGCCATGAACAGCGAGGCCTTGAAGGTCGCATGGTTGAGGATGTGGAACACGGCTGCCACAGCGGCCAGCGGACTGTTCAAACCCAGCAGCAGGGTGATCAGGCCGAGGTGGCTGATGGTCGAATAGGCCAGCAGTCCTTTGAGATCGTTCTGAAACATCGCGCAGTACGCGCCGAGCAACAGCGTAGCAGCGCCGGCGCCGCTGACGATGTAGAACCATTCTTCGCTGCCGGACAGCGACGGCCACAGGCGGGCCAGCAGGAAAACCCCGGCCTTGACCATGGTTGCCGAGTGCAGGTACGCCGAAACCGGTGTGGGGGCCGCCATCGCGTGGGGCAGCCAGAAGTGGAAGGGGAACTGGGCGCTTTTGCTGAGGGCGCCGATAAGAATGAGGGGAAGCAGGATGGGGTAGAGAGCGTGTGCGCGAATCAGATCGCCGGCGGCCAGGACCTTGTCCAGGTCATAGCTGCCGACCACATGGCCGAGGATCATGACCCCCGCCAGCAAGCACAATCCTCCCGCGCCGGTAACCATCAACGCCATGTACGCGCCACGACGCGCGTCGTGGCGGTGGTGCCAGTAGCCGATCAACAGGAACGAGAAGAGGCTGGTCAGCTCCCAGAAAAATACGATCTGGATCAGGTTGCCGGAGATCACCAGCCCGAGCATGGCACCCATGAACGCCAGAAAGAACGCGAAGAAGCGCGGCACCGGATCGTCCGGCGACATGTAATAACGGGCATATAAGGAAACGAGGGTGCCGATGCCCAGCACCAGCATCGAGAACAGCCAGGCGAAGCCGTCCATGCGCAGGACGAAGTTCAGGCCCAGGCTGGGCAGCCAGGTGAATTCTTCGCGGATCACGCCGCCGTGGGCGATCTGCGGGTACAGCATCGCGACCGAGACAGTGCCGATCAGTGCGACCAGACCTGCCAGCAGGGATTCGGCGTTACGTGCGTTGTGCGGCAGCACGGCTGCCAGACAGCTGCCCAGAAAAGGCAGAAGCAGTAGAACTATCAGGGACATAGGCTTCTAATCTGCGGAAGTTTGTGAAGCATCATACGTGCCAGCTCCCGGATCGCCAAACGCGAGGATGTCTCTGAATCCTACAAAGTAGCCGTAAAACCCCCGTTTAGCCTTCGGTCTCGTGCTCCAATTCTTCCGTGACCGTTTGTGTCTCTTTGCCTTTGGTCTTCAATTCACTGACGATCACCGCCGCCACGATCAGCCCCGCACCCACCAATGCAATCGCTGGCAGACGCTCCCCCGCGATGCGCCCGACGATTCCGGCCCACACCGGCTCACCGGCGTAGATCAAGGTCGCGCGGGTCGGCGAAACACTTTTCTGCGCCCAGTTCATCGCCACCTGAATCGCCGCGCTCATCGCGCCCAGGCCCAGGGCGGTGCTCAGCAACAGCCACGAGAAATCCGGAATCGCCTCGCCGGTCGGCACCACCATCAAGAAAGACAGGGCCGCGGTTACCGCCAGTTGCACCACCGTCACTCGGCGCACATCCACCTGCCCGGCGTAGTTACTGATGAGGATGATTTCGGCCGCAATCGCGATGGCGCTGATCAGCGTGGCGATTTCACCGGGGCTGAAATTCAGCGAAGCCCCGGATGGCCCGGAAAGCAGCATCAGTCCGGTAAACGCCAGCATGATGCCGATGCTCGGCATCAAACCCGGGCGCCGGCCCAGCACCAGCCATTGCAACAGCGGCACGAACGGCACGTACAACGCCGTGATGAACGCCGACTGGCTGCTTGGGATACTCTGCAACCCAACGGTCTGCAAGCCATAACCGAGCAGGATCGCCACGCCGATAAAGGCGCCAGCCTTGAATTCGAACAGGGTCAGTTCCCGCAAGTGTTTCCAGGAGAACAGCGCAACAATGCCTGCGGCGGCGGCAAAGCGCAGGCCGACGAAAAACATCGGGCCGCTGACGGTCATGGCGTGCTGCACCAGCAGGAAGGTGCCGCCCCAAGCATGGTGATCAACACCAGCACGCACTCGGCTTTGCTGAACCGGGAAAACCGCAGGGGAGTTTGAGGGGAGTTGGCTGACGTCATGACCTTGCGCACTTTTAAGAAGGAGACGCACAATGCGCCAAATGGTGCGCAGTATACTGCCCAACCCCAGCCAGTGAGCAATATAGTGCACAGAGATTCCGTTCAGCGGGCGTCAGTCCTGCAACACGTCAGCCAGAACGTCCGGCGCCTGCGCCACGCCGCCGACATGAGCCAGACGGCCCTCGCCGAAAAGTCCGGGGTCAGCCGCCGAATGCTGGTGGCCATCGAGGCGGGTGAGAAGAATGTCAGTCTGACCACCCTCGACCGCGTCGCCGAAGCCCTCGAAGTGGCCTTCAGCGATCTGATCCAGGCCCCGGACAATCGCGATCCGGGCCGCATCAACGAACTCGCCTGGGCCGGCAGCATCCCCGGCAGCAAAGCCGTTTTGCTATCCAAGGCCAATGCCACCCGCGCGGTGGAGCAGTGGGAATGGTGCCTGCAACCGGGTGAGGTCTATCCGTCGCAACCGGACGCCGAGGGCTGGAGCGAACAGATCTTTGTGTTCGAAGGCTGCCTGACGCTGATGCTCGGCGACCAACCCCAGCAAATCGCGGCCGGCGAGTTTTTCATGTTCGCCAGCAATCAGCCGCACACCTACCGCAATGACGGGGAAGTGGCCGCGCGCTTCGTGCGCAATGTGGTGATCTGACGCCAGTCACCGTCGGTCGGATATAGCCTTTTACCTGTTATTTCTGACAGTAGACGTACATATCTCGTCGCCATTCAATGGTTCCAGGCAACGTCGTTGCTCAGCTCTCCTCTTTGGGCAGAGTTCACCCTCGTTAAGAAGGAATAAAGAAATGAAGAAGGCTGAATGAAAGAAGCAATTGGAACGGTATCAGCTGAGAACGTGCGCACAGGGGGCGACGGCCTTAATTCCAGTTCCTCCTGTTACCGATCCGACGATCTTGTCGAATTGAGAATCAACGCTAAGGTGGTAGTCCCGCCTCAGTCCCGGGCCTGATATTGGTGTTATTATATTGCTGATTCCACGAACGGCTACTTGACATCTTGTGCTGGAAGACGTTCGACATTTCACTGGGCGGGGGGGCTACGACCCAAATCTAAACCGTCCAATACGACACACCCATGATTGTTAACTCCATG
>RXPK01000017.1:3216423-3369473 GCA_004143645.1 Protaetia brevitarsis | reverse complement strand
ATTTTGAAACTTGCAGTGTAGAATGGCCTACGTGATCTATTTAAGGAAATATTTTAAACTTTATAGCACTTTCGGGTAACGGGTGGTGATATCAACTTTCTTATTTTAAATGAAATGGTATAATTTTATCAGTCCTAATAAACTTGCGAGCATTTGCAACTACTTAATATGAAATTCCCTTATCCCTAAACTCGACCGTTTTGAATATTTCATTTTGTGATTTTTAAACATTTGCACTCTTTCAAATAAAAATCAAATATTTCATGGTGATAGCAGATATTATGTTCTACTAAGTCGATGTAAATACAAGGACTCTATAATGTGTTATAGCAAATAATCACTGAATCACATACAGGTGTTCAAAACCGCGCCTCCAATTGGATACCTGTAAGCTAACAAAACTTTTTTCTTCAAATGAACATAGGTATTTTTACTACACATTGAATGCAGCGCAAAATCTACATCGATTAACATTAGTGGTATATACCTATTCTTAATAGTTTTAATAGTATTAGCATTTCTTGAAAAAAATTGCTAAAATATGCCTAAATTCCAAGTTTCAAGCAAATAAAATGATTTTCCCTACAAAACAAACCTGTATATATATTAGCCTAACCTATCTAAATACTTATGTTCGGATACCTAACGTCGCTAGTTTCTTACTAATATAATGTCTTTTATCATAGAGAACGTACATTAATTATTGATATTAGTAGGCCTATGAGATGTGCTAACAAACAAGTGACATCCATTGTGGTAATTACCAAATTGCCTGTGATAATACCTATGCAAGTTATTAACAAGTCATATCTTTTATAGTAACACCTAATGCTGTCAACTCCTTCACACATTTTCTTCTAACAAGTAAAATATTGTAAATCGAAAGAAATAAGAAAAACATTGAAAGTTACATATGCAAAAACATTGTCGACTTATTCTACATGCATGAAGAACGTCACAATGATTAAATACCTACACTTATTTGCAAAGAATAAAAACCTCAAAAAAAAAAATACAAAGTGAAATTAAAGCAGATATCCTAAATACACCCATAATATTTCAAATATTGTTCACTTACTAGAGCAGGTATTTTCTTTGTAGGGAAGTCGTCTGACATGGAGTCTCCGAATACGATGCAGCCTCTTGGCTTTTTGTATTAAACTAGGTATTAAGCGATACAGACAGATAACATAAATCAGGAACTAAGTCTTCGAAAATGTCCGATATAAATGTTCTTTCAGAATAGTAGTTTCTTAGTTTTTTTTTTAATTGACTTATTTTCGATGCATTTAATAAGCAGGTAAAAATATTAACATGTAATTTGCTGTCGCATAAAATTATGCGCTATTAATATTTATAAATACAATGGCATAAAAATTTGCTAATAATTGGAAACTTCAATGATAAATATCTCAAGTATGAAAACCAAACAATGCAAAAAAAAAGATAACGCATTCTAAAAAATAATATACAGAGTATTTTTAGGAAAAAAATATTTTATTTGCTCGAAACTTGGAAAATAGTCATATTTTAGGCAATAAATGCTAATATTTAAAAAACTATCAAAAATAGGTATACCAAACCCTAATGTCAATCGATGTAGAATTTTGCGCTGCATTCAATGCTGTAGTAAAAATTACCATGTCCATTTGAAATAAAAAAAGTTTTGGTTGGTTTAAAGTATTCACATTGGAGATGCGTTTTCGAACACCCTGTATATGATTCCGGTCATTATTGTCATAGCACTTTCTACCTACGTATTTGTACTTACATCGACATTAGTAGAACCACTAAATATCTGATACCTCATCAGCTATTTAATTTTACTTAAAACAGTGCAAACGTCAAAAAATCAACAAAATTGCAAATATCTCAAAAACGGTTGAGTTCAGAGATAGGGAACCCTCATTTTAACTAATTGCAAATGACTCGATACATTCATTGTACCGATAAAAATTGTACCATTCCATTTAAAATAAGAAAGTTGATATCAACAGCCTGTATACCGAAAGTGCTATATTGTTGAAAATATTTTCCTTAAATAGACCACAGTGGGCCATGACTACACTGCAAATTTCAAGATCAAATTCTTACTAGAAGTTCAAAAAAATCTAATGACCCCCTTCGGTAGGACAGCCTGTATAAGTTATAATGATAAAGGGAAAACTAAGTATCTAGCAAAATAATAGGTTGGGAAGCAATAATACATTGGTTGTTTACGGTTAATAGCGATAAAAGATAACAATAAAATATATTTGTACATTATATTCACTTTTATTTAATAAATAGCTATTAATTTACTACACATAGGATTGTAAATATGAAAAAGTGGCAGAAATAGAATATGCTATATTGTAAGTATAAAAGCAATCATTTGCATAGCTTGAATATGTATTTCAAATCACAAAAACAGTGCTATATTTTTACTATATTTGAGTCACTCTTTATCATTAAGTAGTAATAAGTTAGTTTAATTACTTTAATTGATAAAGCATTTGTTAAATTGTTAATTGTTTAACTAATTTTTGACTAAATAAATTAGGTATTACATCTAATCTTTGTTTAGTTTTACCACATTATTTTTCTCTGTGCACTCAGCATAAAGAAAATTAGCGTCTATTGCCAAAACCAGCAAGAAATGCCCAAGGGTACGTATAGGAGGAAATTCCTCAATAAAATGGCGGAAAGAAAAAAAAACTCATTCTTGCCCCGTCCTGAAGTTTCATACCAGATAGCTTCTAGTAAATGATAAGTACCGATCCGCTATTAAACATGCAGTCAGATATAGAAATTATTTCAATTCACTTAAGGCAACTACGTAAATCAATCCTTCTATTAACGAAACAATATGAGTAAAATAAAAATATTTTTAATATCAAAGCCAAGGCACAAGCATGCAGATCGAGATTAAGCATCTTCAAGTAAATCTAACTACAAATACGTACCATTTGAGGTATCTTCCCTGCGAGGCCAAGTGGGATGTCTCCCATTTTGCCTAGCGTTAGTATTTTCTATCACAGTAGCTTGCCCGCTTCCAAAATTAATCTTCGTGGAGTAACCTTTGCTCTCCGCCAGTTTGAAGTCATCGTTTTGTCTCCTGCGTTCCCCGGCATTCGTCACTGGCCATTGATGAGAATTTCGCGCATCAACATTAGGAGAAACGATTCTGATACCGTTGGGTGACGAGCTATCGTATAGTTTGGAGACCGGTTTTAGATTCCGCAGCAATTTTCGAAACTCCGGGACTTCTTCTTCTTCTTGTTCTTCTTCTTCTTGGAAAGCTTCTCCGTTCGTATTTTGAGCGTAAGAGGTGTTTCTGACAGTGACAGTCGATCGCCAAATAGTCGGTTGGTTCCTCGTGGACAATTTTATATCCTCATGGAAGTTTTGGGAATCGTTTAAGACGGTGTCGATTCCTAGGAGATAGGGTTTTGGTTTAATCGGTTTATTCTTCAGTATACCTTTGGGGATATCGTTGTCGCCGTTCTCTTTGGCTTCTTCTTCGTTGTCGTAAAAAGGTCGATTGATGGTGTTGGAGCTGACTGTCACTAAACCACGACAAATCTCGTTGTCTTCCGTGGTATCGTCATTAAAGAGATCGTCACCAAATTTGAAGACCGGTAAACCATTGCTTCTAAATTCATCTAGGATTAAACCAGTGTTTCTACGCCTTCTTCTAAAATTGTTAGTAGGGGGTGGTTTCCCATCAGTCTCCACTATATTCACCCTCCCAGATTCGGCAGTGAAATGCACCTCAGTCTTGCAGAATCCCACCTTCTTCTGTTTCCGACTCTGCGAGAAATCGTCTTCGTAGGAGTCATTGGTCAGACTTGTCCTTCGGAATTTTGGTTCTGCGTTCCGAATGACGTATTGGATTCATCTACGGCTTATTGAGTGTCGTTTCATATTTCCCTTTTCATCAGTTTGATCTAAATCGGAAAAATCGGTATCGTTAACCGCAGGCGAGTTAGGTTATTGGAAGTTATAGTATCCCGTTGAAATCTTTATTATTTCTAGTATTATTTTTCCAATCCCCAATTATTATCATCGGTAATCAGCAAGATTTCACTTTTTATCTCCTGTATGGTATTCATTCACTAATTTCCGACGAATGACATATTCGCTATCAGGTGGAACGATTCCGTAGTTTTCACCTTGGAAATCATCCTCTACTTGATTGTCATCTTTTCGAAGCCATATGACTTCCTACGATTATACCAATCCTCATTCTTATTCCCAAAATTGCTATTAAGAGCCTCCGAACGCCGATTCCAAACTACCGAGTGCCCAATTCAAATTTAATTTCGAACATTCGTACTTTTCGTCATTACCGTTACACGTATAAGACACTACTCTATTACATCCTGCTGCTCCATTAGGCTTCTTAGATGTCGTTTTAGCCTCTCAGTTACATTTCCCATTCATCTGACTCCTCCTTGTCCTTATAAAGATAAGCGCTTGGGGAACTGGTTCTTCGCAAACGATTTCTCACCTGCTTTATTGACTCTACGGTGACAAAAGAATTCCTTTTCTGTTTCCTGTTCGAATCGTCCGTATCCTCTTTGTCTTCAGAGGTGACGCTTTCCCTATCCGGATCCATGTGAGACGGTCCTGATATGGATTGTAGGATCTGATCTAGGGCTTCGAAATCGACATTGTTCCCTCTCAGTGCCGTGTTCAATCTGCGTCCTTTTTCGATGTCTTCTCGTATTCTACGTACGCTGCCGCTGTTTTCCGGGAGATCTGCGGGCTTTGTGGGTGCTTTCGTTTCTTTGGGCAGCTGTAAGGATCGTCTCAATTTGAGGGTGCGTCGCCACGTTCGTAATTTTTCGAGATCTTCTAGGTCTTTGGCAATCTTCGTCGATTTCTCTTGTTCTGAAACGATAAATGAAAAGGAGAGGATTATCGACATGTAAGGTGTTTCTATTTATTCGTCTACCATTTTTTCTTTTGATATATTACAATTAGTAATATAACCTAACCATAAGTAACCTAATATAAACGTATATGCTTACATTTTAAATTTGAATATTCACTACCATTATTTTGCACCGTGCTGTAACTTTAGGTCTTTAGGTATATAGTATATATGTCCATATGTGGACAACAACCGAAAAGTAAATGCAGAGGCTCGCCAGTTCAAGAAAAAAAGGACTGAAAGAATTCTTTTTATCTTGCACAATGGATAACCCTATCTGTTTGCTGTGTAATAATCCATTTCAGTGATGAAAGAATTCATTAAGAGACATTACTCAACTAAGCATCCTATGCCTGCACTCACTGACAGACAAATAAGAAAAGAAAAATCCAGAAGCTTACCGCAAAACTTGGAAAAAACGCAGCAAATGTTTCATAAAACAAAGAACACAATTTCATAAATGTTGTGAAAGCTAGTTTTATAGTTAGTTAAAATGGCAAAGTCATTAAAACCATTTGCCGAAGAGAATTTATCAAAGAGGGTTGTTAGAAGTTGTGCAGTGTTTTTGTCCTAAAAGAAAAATGAATTGAAAAAAATTAGTTTGGTCAAAACGAACATTGCCCGACGTATAAAATGATGGCTAATTCATTATAAAAACACTTTGACTGACCTATGGCTGGTTTTGAATCATTCCCATAGCATTAGACGAGAGCACCGATTGTCTACACAGTTCAACTGGCGATAATTTATTCGAGTGTTGATAAAGAGTTCACTATTACTGAGGAAATGCTTGCTTTACAGCCGCTAAAAGAAACCACGACAGGAGAGACATTTTTAATGAAGTTGAAAAGGTATTCACAAGCTTTGGTTACCATGGTCAAATTAGTTGGTGTATGCACAAATGTGCACCTCCTATGTCGGCTTACGTAAAGGTTCACGAATTTAGTAAGAAAAAGCAACTGAATAAATGTGCAAAAAAATGATTTGATAGTCCTTCTTGCATTATCCACCAACAGAACTTGTGTTCTAAGTCATTCGACTCCAGAATGTTATGTGGTAGTAAAGAGCATCAACTTTATTCATCCGAGGCTTAAACATCGTCAGTTCAAGGCGTTTTGGATGAAAATATCAGCCCAATATGACGATCTAACATATTATTGTGAATCAGATGATTAAGCAAAGAAAAATGCTGAAAACGGATTTACGAGCTTAGAAATGAGATAGCAGATTTTATGCAAATAAAAGATATAAACAACTATCTGAATTGAGTGACCAAAAAAGGATATGTGACTTAGCATTTCTGGTCGACCTTACAGGCCATTTGAATGATTTAAATTTGAAACTTCGAAAACAAGGAATAGTTAGTAAATGATTGCTACAGCTATTTGAAAGCGTTTCAAAACAAAAATCCGCTTGTGGAGGCACAGTTGCTGTCTGGTAATAGTACCATTCACCACGCTCTCTGTGTATGAAATAACTGCTTATGCTCAATATCGAAGAACTCAAGTTCTGTCCGAGCAATGTTCGAACAGATTTAGCGATTTTAAAACATGGAAGACAGTTCATTTATTAGCTACTCCAACAAAAAAGTAATGTACAAAATCTCCAATACACTTCAAATAGAGTTGAGATCGAGCTTCAAGAAAACTCACTCCTAAAATCAAATTTGAAGACTACGAGTCATGCGATTTCTACAAAAAAAATACTCGAAGAAGACCATTTTCGAGAGCTTAGAAAATTCGCAAGAAGATTGAATTGTGCGTGCAAGTACTTATAAATGCGAACAGTTTTGAACTGTTCAGTTCAGTTATCCCTGAAAGAAGCGTCCAGTATGAACACGAAAGCGTCGAGAAGAAAGTTTTGACACAACGGCGAAACCCGCAAGAAAGCTGTTTAGTTATATGAAGATCTATATAAATTGGATTACTATACAGGGTGATTCTCAATACATGCGACAAAACTTTAAGTGCTGGATTCTGGGGTTATTTTGACATGAAAGTTCTAAGAACATAATGTCCAAAATCGCTTAGCTTGTAAATCTTGAATTAGCAACGGAACATTCTTTCTAGCAGTTCCGTTCCTCTTGCCATTTAACGCGCTCGGTTAAAAAATGTGGACCTATCAAGTGATCTCCAACAATTCCGGCCACAACATTGACAGAGAATTGATGTTGATGAAGGCCATTCACTAGTTCTGCGGATTTTCTTCGCCCATATGAATCATTATGAAAATTAATAATCCATTCTAGAGAAAGTAAGCGTCGGTGAAGAATATTTGAGCCAAATATTCAGGATTTTGTGCGATTTGTGTTACATGCATTGACAAAAAGAGCCACTCTTTGCGGAAAATCTGCCGGCAAAAGTGCCTGCACCCGTTGAATGGTGATATGGATACAACAGTTTGATCTTCATGATTCTCCAAAGCGTGCTTGACTAATTTGTTTAAGGCAAACGCAATTTTCTGGTGCTTGTAGTAGGATTTCTCAAATTCATTTAGTACCATTTCTTCAACTTGTGGATTCTCACTGTAGATGGTGCCCGTTATCAGTCGTCCGTTTTTAAAATTCCCGTTCACCAAGATGTTGGTGAAGACGCGCAAATATGAATGATGCAGGATATACGTTTCGGGATATCGTCGTCATAAAGACGTCTAGCAACACGCGAATTTCCATGGCAAGACCGTAAACGAAATGCCATATCACACATCTCAGCATTCGTAATTCATTTTAGAAAACAGAAACTGGCAATAAACTGAATGAATCTCTGACAACTATTGCCAAAAATATTGAAATGACAAATAAACAATTCCCTTTCAACACAATAGTTTTTGAAGAACCAACTGATATTATATCGTGTTAGTCATAGTTCATAATTTATTATAAACATTCAATAACTTTAAAATCAAATAGTTTGGACATATACTCATATAAAGTTTTATAAATCAAAATAACCTCAGAATCAGCTCTTAAAGTTTGTCGCATATATGAAAATCACCTGTATAATACAGTGTGGATTATTGCAGCACTATAAGATCCTGGTTTAAATAATTTTGGAGCGCTCGCAGATTTCAGAAATATTTATCGAGTTACAATTTGAGACAAGATTTTCACCATCATAAAAACAAAATATTTCACTACAGAACGTAAATGCTTTAAAATGCCTTTTACACGTGTAGTGTGTGTGAGGATGTGAGCGCATGAATCCTTGCAATGAACGAAGGCACCCACGACATTAAGTGTGGAGTGGATAACTATTTTCTTAATTATTAAAAAAAATCATATGTAGATTCTGGAGGTGTAAATACACACATAGATCTTTACCGTTCGAATGTGGGAATGCTGAGCCGCCGATTGCTACTTCACTGCTGTGGTGCTTCCCGTTCGTGTCGAGTTCGAATGTTCGTGCGTCTTCGTTTCGGTTGAGTTCGTTTAGATTTCGAACACCGTTTTCATTAGCACTGCGCCGTTCTCGCACCGAGTCCTTTGGAAGTACTGCTTCACCGCGTCGTCGTGTATTTGATGACAAATCTGGATACCGCGCGCAAACTTGTAAACGGAGATGTCGTCGTTGGTCTGAGTTGTTGTGGATTCGTTAGCGAACGTTCGTCTGCTTGGATAAAGCTCGTCGGCTATGCTGCGGCCCAAGCTAGCTTTCGATTTTATGAATAGAAACGTCCAGAGGATTTACCGGAAACTGCAAAAGAATAAAAGAAGGAATACATTGTGAAAACTATAAATCTTAGTTAATTACGCATTACTTGCATTAAAACAAATTACATTTTATGGAAAAAAAAAACGTGACTTGTTGAAAACCGCTTTGTGCTGTTTCAAACGTATGCGATTTCCGTCACAATTGCAGGAGTTTTGACAGACTAAAATTGTAGCGAGCACCCACTCTTTTTCCGTTTTCCACATCATAGTTCCCCCATACCTGTTCCATGGTTAAACAGCTTAAAGATATTGACTTTTCAAGAAGAGTGAATTTATAAAATATTTTACTAATCATCTTAAAAAGTATCCATTTTAGATGGGTAATGAAATCAACTGTTTTTTGTATTTTATAAGGGCAGTTTGATGAGAAAGAGAAAAAGTAGGTATCTAGTTGTATTTAAAAAAAAAAGTTTTGACACTTTTCAATTCGAAAATTTAATTGTATTTTCAGACACGCTGTATAATGTTTTCAAAAATTCATTCGGCTTCGATCCACCTTATACGTCAACAATCCTACAAATTTTCAATTTTCCAACTAAGAGTTATATTAAAGTACGAGTTTCATAAGCATGATTTGACGCACGATTCAAGTTTAGAAAACGAGCGCAGCGAGTTTTTCTAATGAACGAGTGCGACAAAAGCCTTATGAAACGAGTCCTTATACTATTTTTCTATTTGCATTATAAATTGATAATAAATACTTAATAAAAATCTCATAAAAAGTTGAGTTTATTTTATATGAAGTTGGTCACATTGACATACGATTACATTTAACGAATTCAAAATTCAAATTCGGCTATTTAAATTGTTTAAACAAATATTATAATATATGTCTCTGTAAACTGTAAAAAGTGAGTGATACTGAGACAAATTTATCTGTTACTCCACCACAACTGCGTGAAATTGCGGATAACGCCGTCATAAATTTATACCGAAAAAATCAAAAGCAGTATATGAAAAATGCTACCATCAATTTGAACTATGGCTGTACAGAATAATGTCAACACAATATCTGAAACACTTTTATTGGCATATTTGAATTACAAGGTAAAATAAGAAATCTTCTACCTTATGGTCTATGTATTCCATGCTTGTTCTTGCTTTTCCATTTATAAAATATCAGACATATCAAAATATATTAAAATTACAGCCTATTAAAACGATTCTCTGAGGATACGAGGCAAGAAATCTAAAATTTTATGCATTGAAGAATTATAAATTATAGAAGAAGTTCTACGGATTGTATTTAGCAATAAAGGTACGATATTATTTGCAAAAATGTAATTTTTTATGTAATGGATTTAATTTTAGATCGTTTAAATAATGGGTTACACAGGTCCATGTAGACGAGATGAATTAACAAATATGTCCATACATGATTAGAATTTAAGAGTGATATTATTTTGTGGACAGTACCTAAAACAAAAATAATATCGTAAGAGTTTTTCAATTACGGATGAAAGATTACTTTATTAAAAAAATATTAATCATTCAAGATTCTTCCTTACATATCGCAATGGTTATTGTATAATCGTGCCCGATTGAATAATACGATTGGCAAAATGCCTAAATTAATAGCTGATTTTCTAAAATTGCCCAATTCAGAGCTTTATACTGGACATTGCTTCAGACGTTCTAGTGCTACACACTTAGCAGACGCAGCAGTGATTTCTGACTATAAAACGTCATGTGGATGGAAGTCATCTGCGGTAGCTGAGGTTACATCGAAACATCTATGAAAAGTAAAGTGGCTGTAGCGCACAACTTATCAGGCCAAGTACATCTGGTCATTCTAGAGTTATATCATCGAATGATTCTCCAATCACAAGAGTCTACCATTAAAGCCATAACATAACTCAGCAAAACTTTGTTACGAAGAATTTGCCTGCATAACAAACATGCTCAAGATACTTGTTCCGTCAGTGAAATGTATACAGTAATTCCACGTTCATAACAATAACAATGTAAACTAAATTTGTATAGAATTTTTGATTAAAGTATTTACAATTTACATGCATAAACGTCAATTTTGCTTTCTGTCATAATGTATTCAATACAGCCAACCTATAAAAATGAAAAAGGCGTATCACAATGAAGCACTTTTCGATACGCAAAAGCGTGTTACAATTGCGTTTTTATGAACGCAAAATAGAAAAATACCTTTGCAGTTATAGAAGTTCAGATGCACTCGTCCATCTGTCAAAAATTTTTAAAAAATGCAAATATTTCAAATATGGTTGAAAATAACAACATAGTTGTTTTAACAAACTTACTTTAGATTTGAACGAGGAATTAAAAATGTAATAATACATAGAATGTTCCATTTGAAATAACAAAGTTGAAAGCCACTTCCGGTACAACTGGATGCGCTATATCAGGGGTCGCCAAACTACGGCCCGCGGGCCAAATTGTACGTACCAAGCTGTTAATTCAGCTATTGCCGATAGTTTTTCTCACCCACAATAAGGGTTTCCGAAAATTATTATACCGGGAGGTATCTACATCTGCTATTCACCGACTGATAGTCAACTAATGTCGTGGTAACTATGTCCGGTTAATTCATTTACTATGAACGCTTTCGGCGTACTTCGCAATAACATTTCTAACCTTATTTAGAATTAAATTTGAAATATTCATGAATAGATTTGCGATAAAGCTGAAGAAGTGTACCCAAAGGAAAAGGGTTTGTTTTAATATGTTGACCTCTCAGCTCAAGCGACTGTCAGATAAATTGAGAATATCACAATACGCTTCTTAATGGAGAAGGCAAAAAATGTCTAGTGGTTTTTGTTAGTTCTTGATGAGTCAACAGTCATTGCTGATACTGCACAAATATTTTTGTTTTCTGCAAATCTTTCAATAAGTCATTGCATAATTCATCAAACACCTCTATCTATTTTGCATTATTGAACCAGTTGTGGCAGTGGTTAACTTTATTGGCTCTCGGCGAGTTAACCATCGCCAGTTCGATGGTGCAATAGTGGAAAAGTTTTATTGAGATTTTTGGAACTCAGAGAAATTATTAATATTTTCTTAAAGGATAAAAAATTTCGACAATCGTTCCGTGCATTAATAGTAATTATTGCTTCTGTTTCTTATACCCTCTTAACTGAACTTTCGTCCCTTCAAATTATTTTAAATAAAAAGATACTAACATTCGTTGAAGTATTACAAAAAAATATTTCACAATTCCTTTCTTGTGATCTAGATTGGATTAGAATTCCGAAAAATGAATCCTATTTTACTTCAAAATTGTTTGGCCAGATGTTTTCAAGGTGCTCGAATCTTCAGAAGTAGCAGTTATTGAACTACGGGAGATGTGTTTCCAAATGCCCTAAAATAGTGGAATCTAATTTTTCTTGTCTTTCTTCATAACACTAGTAATCGTCACAGGTTTTCTGATTTTTTTTACATGTATTGGCAGTAAGTAAGAGGTATCTTCCATTGAATTCCTGACAAGCCTTTTCTGCATTTTTTTTGGCATTCTCCATGGATATAGAATAAATTTAAGATACCAAGATCAAGATAATAATAATAATAATAATACAATGATATTACCCTTATGCCATCAAGAAGGTGTCGGGTTTGCATTTATTATTATTTATTACAAACACTAATTGTTTCCATTTCTTCCTACCTTTGCTGCTTCTTGTCATAGGGAAACACACTAGCTGGTAGTATATTTTCGATTGCGTCATTTCAGGTCTGCTTCAGCCTTCCTCTTTTTCTTTTGACTTGTTTTCTTGCTTCACAAACTTTCTTCAGTTATCGTTGTATAATATGTCCCCACCAACTCAATTGTCTCTCTTGAATAAATTCCAAAACTGATTATATCCCTAATTCCACACGTATTTGTGTGTTCCTAATTCTATCTTTCCAGGTTACAACTAGTATTCGTCTCAGGTGTTTCATTTCGACAGCTTGTATTTCACTTTTTTGTTTGTTTGTAAGGTTCCAAGATTCACATTCATAAGTTAAAACTGAACGATATATTGTATTAAAAATCTTTATTTTTTTTCCTTAGAAATGTCTTTTTTATTAATAAATTTTTGGTTTATTGCATAGTACTTGATTGTTTTATCAATCGTTTATTCCAGCATCTTGTTTTTCCTGTTTCTTCCAATGTTACTCTTTAATATTTAAATTTCTCATTTGCTCTATTTTAGTATCATTTATTTCAATTTTAGTTTCAACATTCTGGTTTCCGAGGATTTTAGCTTTTTCTATGTTTATTGTCATACCCTCTTCTTCCATGTTTCCTTTTCATATGTTCAAATTTTCTTTGTGTTTCACTGTCTGTTATTATTACCACATTGTCTGCAAAGATTCTATTATGTAGCTATTGCAATCCTCTGTAAATTCTTATATCACACAAACACTTTATTAACTATTTGTTCGCATTTTGTCTCATTTTGCAAAATGCGAACCAGATGAAGATAAACTTTTAATAATTAATATTTACTGTTTGGTTTATATATTGCGTACTTTTCTGGGTACTAACATAAAGAAAACAATGATTATTATAATATTTACTAACAATAATTTATTGTAATCTCATTTATAATCCACCAGGTAAAAATTATTTGACCATTTGGAAAAGTTAATAAATAATAGGAATAATTTAAAAATAAAACCACTGAAGCCTATAGGGAATGTTGCAGAAAAATATAAGAATATACAGGGTGTTTTTGAAAACAAAATCAGTTTTGTAACTTTAAGATTCTTTAACAGGTCAGTAATTTTTATACACCCTGCATGATACGACGGAAATTTTTTGGTACATTGTTTTCGGTTAATTAAAACACAGAGGAACACTTAATAAAAAAATATGTACACGTTAGAGTTTACAACCTGGCCCGCTGAACTTAATTTTCGTTACGGAATTTGGCCTGTCCTAAAAAATTTGCCAACCCCTGCGCTAGCATATTCAAAAATAGTATACTTTAGTATACTGCGAAATGTTCAGAATTTTCCAATGTATACTCTTTCATATATCGATCGATGCAGTTCGTCGTGAGACATCCTGTATAGTAAAATAAGTATAAACACCTTTTTTTTTACAATGTATACCATATAAATTTCAAGTGAATCATACAGTTTCTAGTTTTAGTTAGAAAAGTACATACATATATTATATATTATCGTTGTTTATAACAATTAACAATGACAAAACGCGATTATGTTTACATAGATGCGAACAAGTAAAAATAGTAATCTCCTTACTTGTAAGTCCTCAAGGCCCTGTATGCTGAGCTCCTGATGCGCTTCCTGACCAGCTTTCTTGGTCCACCTGCTGCTCGATACCGAATGCGTCTTTATCACTTGCAAACGGCTACCGGGTATTTGACTTTGGAACACTTCTAACTGTCGCCTCGCTTCTTGCTGGAGATTCCCGTCCACACCTGAGCGGGCTCTGCAGTCCACTACCTGCAAAACGGAAAATATGACGTCTGTTTTGATTATAATTCCACCGTAGAAGGTTACTAATCATTTAAGCATACGAGCGAGACACTCATGCATACGAAAACGTTGACACGGTAGGCTGGAGCCCTCGGGTCGTATTTTGTGTTGTATAGAGGCGGCTGACAATGTCGCAAATGCGATTATTCACGAGATTATTTCTCCGAATATATACCTGAATTTGTGAGCTTCACATTAATTTGTTGCAATATGCTGGATGTCTTTCGATTTTGCTACAAAGAGGGGCAAACATATTTATTGATTTATAAGAGTAATAAGTTTTGCTTGTCTTTAAAATTCAAAATACACCATTACTTTTTATGTAGTGTCAAATGAAAATAATGAAGATATCAAGTCAAACAAAGTCATTTATTAAAACAAAAATGGATTAGGTACTAAGAACTAAATAAACGTACACCGCATTTATTTAGTGCACAGATCAACTAGAATCAGAACTCCTTATAGCTTTCACGTATTCCTGGAAAAGTTAATGACACCAAACTCGGAAGTTATTGAGTATCATAGCAATAAATAATGCAGAAACTTTGAAAGAAAAAAGACAGAAGAATGACAAGACAAATAAATAGTAATTTATAATAAACCAGTTGAGTAAAAGAAGACCCAAATTGGAGCCTTGAGGAGCTCCAGAGTTGGGAGAAATCTCGTACGAAGGAAATCCTTAGTAAAGAACGCAGCACCTATGAACACTTACTATATTCATGCTTTGATGATCTAGGATAGAGCAATGGTTTTCGAAGTGTAAGGCAATAAGGTAAAATAACAAAAACACCTGAATAATTTTGCATTAGTTAGGTGGGGAAATGTAAACAAGTAACTCATGTATGTACACTGAAATACTAAATTCATGTCTTCTTATTTTTTTCCCGTGAGCAAATAATACATCTGATTTAAATGTAAATATGTCTGAGGCAGCACTCTACGAAAGCTTGAGAGCTTAGTGAAACAAGGGCCACATTTTAAGTAAACACAGAGACACATTATATTTATAAAATACGAAGAAATAATACCATAGGAAGATATGAGTTTTGAATTTGACTGTACGTGCAGTTTGAAGACTAAATATTAGTGATGGGTTGCTACGAAGCAAACTACTATTTTGTAGCAACTATCAGCAGAAGGGATTAATTTTTTTTCAACGATTAAATTAATATTTTTTTTTTGCAACACCGGTGAGGAATGGAAGCAATAATAATTTAAACAAAATTAAATTTTAATTTTTTGATAATTTATTAATTGTTTATTATGTCGCATTTTGTAGTTGCAAATTCAGTGCTTATGTAATAAAAAATTATTTCCACGTGATTATTAAATTGAAGAATTTAGTAATTTTGTCAAATAAATTTGAATAGCTTCTTTTATTATTAAAATCACTTTGATATTATTATAATAATTGGCGCTAAACTATTGCAATATATGTTAATTGTATTTTATTGTATGTAACTTGTAACTGAAAGACTAACAATAATTTGTCTATGGTGTTGTTACCCTATTTTTTATCTGATTTAAATGTGAACATGTCTGGGGCAGCACTCTACGAAAACTTGAGGGCTTAGTGAAACAAGGGCCACATTTTAAGCAAACACAGAGACACATTATATTTATAAAATACGAAGAAATAATACCATAGGAAGACATGAGTTTTGAATTTAACTGTACGTGCAGTTATTCAATATCACAAGAAGCTTCTACTCTTTGTAGCAGCAAAAAAAATGTAAAAATGAACTAACAAACATAATAAAGAAGGTATTTCTAAAAATACTTACTTTTACTAGTGTGTTAAATAAATGACAAGCGTACGCGGTAAAAAAAAAACCTTCTAGAAATAACGAATATACGAACATTGCATCCGCTTAAGTAAATAAGAGAATAAAAAATAAACAGAATTCTCTAACAACTAGATAGAAATATTGTTTTTGTCAAGCCCACGTGGAGACAATTTTATTTCCAAATAATAGAAAAGTTTCGCTGATTAATTTTTCAAGTTTTTATATCGATTTTAGTTAAGAAATACCAATGTAAAAACACATAATACATATCATTATAGAAACTCGATCATTATGAAATGTAACCCCTCAGAACCTATTACTAGTTATTATTGTTATTTGTTACAATCACCGTTTTATAATTGATAGAAAATGCCAATTTATACTTTTCCGTTCAAGAAACAATACTTTTGCGTTTATTAATCAATTATTTATGTTAGTAGATCATTATTAGTTACGAAAATATATGCAATACCTAGGTGTATATATATAAAGCTATTCACATACATACTGCTGTGTACTGATTGAATTAAATGACAAAAGAAAGTGAATTTTTACAATGAAAAATGAAAGTAAAATTAGCTAGTTCAACAGAGGAAATTTGAATTGAACAAAAGAACAATTCAACTCAGAGTTACTCTCGCGAATTAAAACTTGAATCTAACCACGAAAAGCAAATTGTGAGCGAATGAAATCAGACTTTCTTAATTACCCGAAAAATTGAAAAGGTTTAATATAAAAATAAAAGAACAGAATTTTTAACCCAACGAAAGATAATTAACAATTAAATTTATTTTGCAAAATGGGTTTAATTACAGATAGTGCAGAAAAAAAAACCGTGAACTGAAGGTTCTGGGACTAAAATAAAAACTGCACTTGATTCTAAATTAAAATAGGACAATGCAATTTCCTATGCAAAGCAAAAGATTTGTTCGTCCAGGAAGATAATCCTCAATCTAACAATTTCAAATTCAATCCACGTGGTTTCAAATTAAAATAAACTGAGTGTGGACAAATACTAGAAAATTACAAAAAATAACTAAAAGCAAGAACAATGCTTCTACTCACCCAAACGAGATGATTGATAAAATAAAAATGAACCAGAAAATTTTAATAGCGGAAAAATTAACTCTTTAAAATAAAAATGAGAGAATAATAACTAAAAAAAAAATCTTCCCGAACAAAAATAATAATTGATCTTATATCTATAATGTGCACACTTCAATATACTAACAACTATTACGAAACGAATTCCTTGATTGGTTATATTTTTCACAGAAATCAAATCTCAATATCAAATGAATTACAAAATGGCAACAATGATATACAAAAATACTCACGTTAATAGTCGAACAAGGAACTGCCTGACAAAACTCTACAATCGTTTTTCTTACGAAAACCTTCCCTCAAAAACGTACAACGCAAACGCACAATTCACCGATAAAATTTAGTAGAATAAGCATTAAATCAAACTAGCTCTGCAAACGTTAGACAATAATTTAATGGAATTAATTAAAAAAACCTAACACTTAATTAAATAAATCATACAATCAACTCTTTAACTAAATTTATACAAACTAAAATAAACATTATTGTGAAAATTCTCGGAACATTGATTAATTGCTGAACGGAGTAAACAAAACAAAATACTATGCAACTCAAAATACACTCGGCAAACATGGGTTGCTTATCCATAGCAATATGTACGTAAGTACACTGAGAAAAGAGATTGCATTAAATGAAAAGTTTTATGATTTTTGACTTTTATCATGTTCAACGAAAAGAATACCTTTTCTCAGAAAAGTATTTATTTTAATTGAAAGTAGCGTGCTGTTTTACCAGGCGACTATTTTCTTCTTAAATACATACTTTTCGACGAAAAGTAACCATAATTAAATGGAATGCACCTTAGTTTTGATTAATATTTTATAATGTCTATACAACTTCTCTTTAAGTAAGACGATACACATTATATATTATATTGTTATTATTATGTACATATTTAACAACATATTTTAATTTCTTTTAAGTATGTTATCATATTATTGAATTATAAACAGTATTTTAAATAAAAAAAAGCCAGAAGTTTTGGTTTATTTGCGTGGACACGCATGTATACATTGATTTAAAACTTTTGCCTTTTAACGGAAAATGCAAGCACCTGTATTCAAGCTGAGTGCTTGTTTACGCGAAAGTATTTTAGTTTTATTCATGTTCCCACGAGCATAAGTCTCAAATACACAAACAATAATGAACAAAAGTGAATATTTTTCGAGCGATGTTAAAGAAATTTCAGAGATAATTGGAATCTTTTCAGTTAATGCTGATTTACTTATAAACCAAGGAGCTTTACAGTAGTATATAGTGTTTGAAGGTTTTAAAACTGTTATACACGGGAAAAACGATCTTGTTGTTTCAACCATTTTCATGCATTTGGTACAGTTACTAAATATTACTTGATTTAGGAATATTAAAAATATTCCTGTATTCAATCAAACAAATAATTTGGTTAGTAGATTTATTTGAAGCTATAGCGCAGTATTTATTAATTTAACTAAATATTTACATGGAAGTAAAAATAAATATCCCATTTTATTTTCGTATAGCAGTTATCTCCCCATATAGTACAGCAGATATACTTATGTGTAGTAGAGAAATTGTCGCATAGATGGCGTATCTCCTATTTCATTTCAGTAACAGATAATATTTCGCACAAAATAGGCTTGAAACTACGATCGTAACATACTAATCTGGTATATTTATTAGAACAACATTTGATAAGAGTCATTGCCATTAAAAGGGACGATTTCTTTAACGACACATTAGAGTGCTAGGATGATGGTCACTGCGACCAACTCCCCCAATACTACTAGGATTTACAACATTCTAACGGCAAATCCTCCCTCCATAGTGCATGGGTTTTTGGAGATAATTTATTTTCATTTCGATTTAAAATGATCACGGCATTTTGTTGTATTTACGCTTAAGTCTAAAATGAATAAATGTTATAAGAAATTGAATCAAAATACTTATGGTTTATTGCCAATCTGCATAGTTTTCAACATCAAAATAAAGAAGACTTGAATCAACTATCAATATCTTTCAGTTAAAAGAAGAAACTGTTTCAACCAAAAATATATTATTTCCGAAGAAATGCGTAAATTTAAAATTATATCCCTTTTCGAGGAAACTCCAAATCATGTTGGCCATATAGAAATTGCAAAAAACTTTTGGTTTAATGCAATTCCTTTTAAATGAAAAGGATATCAGTGTATACGTATTTCCACTGGTTACTGAATCAAATAGAGTCGTTCGCAATAATGAATACATATAAATATTGAATGAATAGCGGTAACAAAGGACACTTTGAGGGGGTGTGCAAAGTTGTAGAAATAATTTATCGTTATTTAAGGAAAACTGCTACAAAAAGTAACAGCTTTTTTAAACTGCTAACCAAAAGCAACAGAAGCAGGTTATCGCTGCTAACGTAAAGGAGCAGTTCTATACATCACTATAAATATCCGTATCATTTTTATCTAGAGGAAACTAGGTCATTGCTTTCGAGAAAGGATACATTTTCCGTACAATAACCTAGTCGTTTTGTCCGCTCCGGTTATGCAGAAACAATAACAGCCTTTTTAATATTTTTTTGACCGTGAAAAACTGAATGTGTATAACCAGAACAATAGTAACGAATTTAATTATAAAGTCGACATATACTACGTATGTACATGCCTATTTAACATATGTATTATGTACTTGATAGTGGTGAAACGTAGCATATGGGTTTCATTACAATTTGTAGAATATCACTCCACGATTTTTGTTGCATGCAATGTTATTAGCAACACTGAGAAAACACTGATTGAATTAAGGTAATTATTTTTGATAAAATATAGCTATTTTTTTTTGGTTAATTGAACAATTTCCTTGTTTTAAACATGTTTAATTTACACTTTTAATAGTTATGCCAACCACAAGAAAATAATTTGAAAAAAGTAAATACTATTAAAACAATGAATAATATAAGATTGGATTAAAATATTAACATCTTATTTAAAAACGAAAACAATGGTAAATTAACTGAGAAACGCTTAACTAAATATTTTTTCTCTCTCAGTACAATGAAGCGAATATATTCTCTAATCATTCTGTGGATTTTTTGTGCTTTAGTCAGTCAATCGAAACGCAAACTGTGCTGCTGTCTTCGGCAACACTACACATTTCGTATTTTCCGAGAATAAGTGGGTAGAAAACATACATATGTATTAATACCGCAAAGTTTGCGAATGTTAAGGTAGGCGAAGAATGATTTTCAATAGTGGTACCACAATGGTCAACACTTTTTACTCTTTAAATGTGAGTTATTCGACGTAGATGAACAAAGGCAGCAAATAATACCGTGATTTTCTTTGAATCTCTTTCGCTGAAATTGTTTGTCAAGGAATAACGTTATACAAAACTGCTAAATAATTATCATTAATGATATTCGTAACGGTTTATTGCTAACTATTTGTACCTACAAGCGTTCATGTTTTATTTCAGGGAATAATTGGTGTTGGTAATGTTCAAAGAAACTATAAAAAATGTTTATTGAGGTAATATTGAGAAATCCTCCACAAGGGTAAGTATTATTTCTAAAATTACTTTAATTTCCTTACTTTATCAACACAATCTAAAATTTTAATTAAGTAAAACAATCGTATAGCATAAGATATTTCTTCTTGGTAAAAGTGACATCATTTTGTAGATCCAGTCTGTTCTGGATGCACCACTACAAACAAAATTTCTAATTTACTATTAAATATTCTGTAACTTTTAAACTGAGGGGTTTAGGACATACATTCATATGAAGTTTTATGATGGTAATCACCCTAAGAAGCAGGGGTATATTTAGAATCACCCTGTATATCTGCTAAACTTGGTTTTTTAGTATTTAACAAGCCCCAATGATTGTACTCGTGTATTGCAACTTTAATTACATTTCGATACATATCTTTATAAGCTTTTGATATAATCAGTCATGCGCTCTTCTTACATAAGCTTCAAACCATTGGATTTAGTGTTCCACTAACATTTTTTTTTTGAATCATACTTAAAAAACAGAGCACAGTATCTACAGTGCCTACCAAAAAAAAGTTAACGACCTACGCGAAAATGTATGTGGCGAGCGCATTTAGGATGGACTATAGCTTTTACTATGATTGTTTCTTGTCTTTATAATTTAGGTTTTGTTATCAAGACATAAATAAGCACGCGTTGAAAAAATATTTTCATGTATTCCTTGGTAAAATAGATTTTCTGTTTTTAAATGTTCTTATTGATTTATTATAATACCTTATTTCGTATATATACGGCCAATATGGAATATAGTGGATAGAGAAGTTTCTTTTTTTCATTTTCATAATTTTTTAATTGTAACATTTAGCAATAAGTGAATTTGAATATAAATAAAATATATAGTTTTCAATAGTAAATGTAAGGACATACTTTGCTAGTAACGTATCATACATATACACATGTGATACTGTAATAACAAAATGTTCTCACTTTAAATTTATTTTATTGTTTTATCTAATTATAACATATGCACAAATTCATTTCTTTGAGCATCCAATGTCTCCAGTCCTCATCATTTTCGATTACTTCCTAGAAGTTTCTCATAGTTCATCTGCATTTTCTTGAATGAAGTCTTTGTATATGTATAAATATATATTCTGCTTTAATGCAGCTCAAACATTTTCAATAGGATTTAAGTCCGGACTATTTGGAGGCCAGGTCAATACTTGTTAAATAAATGTTTGCGAAGCGTATCCATTCTTGCACAATTTGCGATTTATGCACGGGACAGTTATCGTGCTGAAACACAAAATTGTCCCCATGCATATTTACCAATGGCATCATCGGATTTGTAAGGATGTCTTGATTTCTGCAACACTTACTGCTTTCATTTCAACTATTCAGTGTTCTAATTTGTTTACTTTTAAAAATATAAGAGGGACCTAATATTAGTGTCGAGATATCCAATCGCAGACAAGAGTTAATTTGCAATTTATTTTTCAGTATTATGTTGTAAAAAAGCAATGAAAAGCTAACTATTTAGGAAGTATTGAGAGATAATAAAAAATAAAATAAAGTTATGCAAAATTTTAATTGAAATGTTTTATTAATTTTATTATGAAGGGATATGCGTATGACATTTGTCCGTAACTGTATGTATTTTAATTATGTGAGGTTTCAATGAAAAATATGTTTATACATATGTTGTAAAAGGCGAATATCAGATAAACACAAACGCTTCCCTTTGTAGTTTTTGCCGCAAACTTGCTACGCCTTAAACTGAATGAATATCCTTATTTGAAAACTAATAATAATAACTCAAGGTCATTAAAACAACTTTCATAGACAATTTACCAAATGAATAGCGGACAATAAAATATGAATTTATCAAATACGAGTAAACATTACGTATGTGGGCTACTCTTCGGCTGGCACGAATAAAATTACTTCCAATAAACACAGTTGTATGTATAGTTCAACCTGAGAATATACAATCAAAATCGCGATTCAGATTGTTAACCTTTTTGTTGGAGGAGCTAGCTGTACATTACAATGGCTATAGTTCGTAGGCCTTTATTGCTACCTCAGGTGTACCACAGAGATCCAACTAGGTCCTTTACTATTTATAATCTTCATTAACGATCTTACGAATATCATATCGTCACACAAACTTCTATTCGCGGATGATGATTCGAAATTATATCGTTGTATAACTGATACTGCTGTATGCGAAGAACTTCAGTCTGACCTGGATAGAATTTTCTTGTGGTGCGCATGCAACAGTCTGCCAATAAACATAAACAAATGTAAAATTATGACCTATACACGAAGGCTTAATTCAATTCATTATAATTACCTATGATTCTTTCAAATTTAATACGTACTGATATTGTTAAAGATTTAAGGGCGCTTTTTGACCATAAGCTGTCGTGACATTCAAGTCACTTGCACACAAGCAAGAAAATCATTAGGATTTATAATACGACATACTAAGTGCTTTTCAAATCCTGAGGTACTACTCAAGTGCCTTTATTTTGCTTTAGTGAGATGTCGGCTAGAATATGCTTGCTTGATTTGGTACCCTTATTATTTTAATCAAAAACGTCAACTAGAGCAACTTCAATGTAAATTTGGGAAATATTTGTGGTATCAAGTAGATAATTTTTATCCGCCTAGAAGCTTTTATCACCCCACATTTTTATCCCGCTTTGATCTACCATCTTTGTCCTTCCGTCGGGTATCTATTAGCATTGTTTAAATATATCTAGTTAGTCAACGTAATGCATTTTCGGAAAACTAAAGTATTGGGCAGGGAAGTGGTGCACTCTATCGGTGAATGTAAATTGATTTGAAAACGTGATAAATATAATAGGTATCTCGGTCAGAGTGAGAGACAGATTTCTGTGTTTTATCCATTTGCGGAAACGACGGAATCCGTATCGGTGATTTAATGGCATTGGCGAATTGTGTGGCCTGGGGAAAAGGGACGGTGGATGCATGTAACGCTGTGATGACGCACCTCGCGATAATTCTCATGTTTGTTTACATTAGAAGATTAGAATTCTGAGGTATTCTGTTATATATATAAAGAAATTGAAAGTATATATTGCAAGGCACGTTCTTGTTGACAAAACATTAATTGAACAATTTTCTAAATTGAGGTTTTTTCTTTTCAGAATAAAATATTTAAACTTAAAACAAAAATCACTGAAAAGAGAAAAGTTAAATCTAAAAGGACGAAAATTTGCCGAGAAAAAAAAAACATAAATCTACTTCTCAATTTTTATTTTCTTAGTTTTTATATTAATAAGTTGTTTTTATTTACTTATGCTTATGATTATATAATAATCAGAAAATGTTTGTTTTATTAAAAAGAATAAGTATTTAGTTTGATAATATATAATCTGTAGTTCGATGGCCTTTTTATATTTAAAATTTTAATAAAACGCGGGTTTTTCGTTCGACGTATATACGAAAACTTCTTCTCCTCCTTTCTCCTATTGCTATCTTCGCTTCTCCCGTGTATAGCGGTACTATCGCTAACTTTAGCTGGTGTAAAGGCGGGAAATTTGAAATTTAAAATGTAGCCTACTATAAATCGTTATTTTTTTTAGATGTATGTACCATTTTACTTTACTTTTTGACTTTTTCTTAGTTCTAATTTAATATAAAGGTACTCTATGTATATAGTTTTCTTATATTCACAAAACATTTTTAATTTGATTTACTTATGTTTACTATTACATAATAATAGAAATTCGTTTTTTATATAATAAATAAATATGTAGCTTGGGGGTGCAAATCGCCATTTATTTTTACATATATGCACCACTTTACTTATTAAAAACACCATACATGATGACGCATTCGCGATCTTTCTCTTGAGCGGCTGAAACGTTACGAGGTAACCTTTGGGGGTAACATCTGTATATACAAGGTTACATCGTAACCTTTCAGCCAATCAAGAGAAAGAGCGCGAACGCGTCATCATGTATGCTGTTTTTAATAGCTTTGTTTATTTGTGTGCTTGGAGCAGTATCTACTGACGTAATCAGAGTAACTTGAGAGCGTCTCAGAGTTGGATTTAAAGATGGTACAAACAAACGCGCTCGATTGCAATATAACCTTAATTTTATTATTTACTATTGTCAAATTGTCACAGCTATTATGAATAGGAAAAGTAAAAGTAATTTTTCAAACTAATGAATGTAGACTACAATAAAAATGCATCATATACTAGTATTTATGTACCTATCAAGTGAAGTTTTTAAAATATAATGATCGTTCTTTACATCAATCACATTGGTATCATTATATTATCCATATCGTGCACATTTGATGCAGGTAGGTGGGATTAGGTGCGATTAGGTTATGTTGCACAAATTGCTCGTAATTGCTCGGACGTCGGATCGCGAGCAGAAAGAGGAACCTCTTTGTGATCTGGATTTGCTTGCTCTAAACAAACCAGAACAAACAAACCTTATTGCAATTGAATAATATTTTGCGGACGCGTAAGAGGGCCATCTTGTAGTTCGTAGTCTAACTATAAAACTTATATTTAAATCGAGACGGACATCAACGGCGTGCTGCCATCTACCGCTTTTGTCCAAAATGTTCAAAAATCCGTTAACTATTTTGTCCATAAGGTTGACTAACTAGTATGTATATAAACAATGCTATTAGCATTTGTTTTCTATTCAACCTTGTACACCGTTGACTGTTCTGAGCTCCTAAGCCAATGTAACTTCCTTATATCGCCTTTTCATGCTAGATTATCCACTTCGTTTTATTTACAATTTCCAAAAACCAATATATTACTTAAGTCACCATTGTACGTTATGTATAAGAATTACAACACGATTGCTGAAGTAAGTGATATTTATTTTCAAAAACTGAAAAAAATATCACCCTTAAGATTCATTGTGAATGAATTATCTTTCTCGTTAGATTTAAGTTTTAGTTCTAATTGTAAGTATATTATTGTGTATAATATGTAACTCACACTTCACTTTTTGTTATGTATTGTCCTGTAATTAGAATATGTTTAAGATTCTTTTGGGCAATAAATACGTATTATTATTATTATTATATCTCCATATTTCCACAAAATCACTTATTTATTTGTTCTTGCTTACGTAACAATTAATAGTTCTTTTTTTAACAAATGAATACTTGATGACTTTCTCCGTCATAATTGCTTAAATAACATTACACACGCAAAAAAAAAAGATTTGCAATGAAATAAGTAACAAAATATAACAAATACAGAGACTGATTCATTTATTCGATATAGCATTTGGAATTAATATATTTCAAACATATGTTTCTCATTTAAAAAAGATGGTAAGCATTCTCTACACGATATAAAATTGCAATAAGCAGGTAGTACATACAACATACCACGTATTTAAAATCAGAAGTTTAATATTCCAACACAAGGGTAGCTAGCTTTGATATTTGGTCACAAACGAGAACTTCACTTCTGAACGAAAAATTATCCAGACAAGGCACAGATACACGTTTAATAGAAAAATCCATCTCTTGTGATTACTATACGGTTAAAAGTATGTAACGCGTTTCAAGCACAATATGTTGGAATATATTGGAACTTTGGTAATCACGTGCGCGATATTTTACTAGAGAAATTGCCGTGCTGTACTGCTTCGATTTTTATATGAAATAATAGCTGCAGTTTCTGCGTGCACACTTTCACTAACCTCGCAAGATTTAAGGCCTTCGCAACGGGGCTTAGCGTCTTTGTAAATGTAACGAGCATATGGTAAACTGTGCGTAAATTAATTAACTTGATAGACTCTGCCAGTTCACTCACATGGGTAAGATATTTTTCTATACAGGTGTCCCACCGAAAAGCCCATTAAGATTCTTGGAATTTACAGAGTGGTTAAAGTTAACTATATGACAGACTTCAAGATAATATTCAGCCAGAGTATAAGCAAGCCAGAGTAGAAGCAATAATGGATGAGTCATCGCGGTCTGAATTTTTAAACCTAACTTCACTTTAAACAACAGCCTCCCAATATGGCAGTTTGTTTTTGTTTACATTGGAACCTACATAAATTAGTTTATTCATCTGTTTAATCTACATGATTTACTTGTTTTATGTATTCTATTAGTTTTAAATTACCCATGCAGTTTTAAAAACAATTATTGAACTTTGATGAGATGCATTAATTGTGTAAAAAATAAAATTAGTGGCCATAATATTTACATACTTATATATTATATTGTTAGCTTTAAGTGAAATAACCGTGAAAGAAGACGCCAATGGTCATCATGCTATTATGTCATTCGCTCTTGCAAGATAAATTCTGATGTTAATGATGGTCGCAGTTTCTTTGAATTTCAGAATGAATCTATTATATACAACAGGACAAGAATTAAGAGGTGCATGGATAAGAATAACTATTGTCGTTGTGCAGAGGTTCCTAAGTCAATTTATTTGTTAGATACTCCTTTTAAACTGTGTCGCTATTTATCACAATAACTAACTTAATTCATGTTATGTTCGATTTTTAAAATAATGTGATTTTGGTCTGAACTGCATTATACTGCTATAAATTTTAATCGCATTTATTCACATTATAGACAATTCGATATTATATAGTCTACGTTTGAACTTTGTGCACCCGCGGACATTATTGTTGACAAACCAGTGCAGGGTCGGATGTTAGAAATGAAGTAGTCGAATAAAAAGGAACAATATTTGTATCGCACAGAGCGATATAGTCATAACTCTTGAACCCGAATTAAAAGTTATTGTGTATTCGTGTCAGAAATTTGAAAGTCCCTTCCACCGATGCTGTTGCATTTTTATTAATTTATTTGAGAAAGAAAATTTTAAAAGAAGGGATCGTTAATGCAATAAACTGCTCTTTCATTGTTAACATAAATCGGTAATCTAATCTCTTGTTGCAAGTACAAGATTGTGTATCTCTTTTGTTTATTTTTGTGTTCATGACTTTTATAGGTTAAGTTCAATACCTGTAAACCTGAATTAGATAATGATTATTAATATTTATGGATTTCTTTTTTAAATATACTCACTCCTAAAACGACAGGTACCTAATAATTTAGCAATTATCTCATAAATTGATACAGACTGGGTCGAATGTCTATCAACAATGTCACAACAATGTCAAGGGAGGAAAAGTACAACTTTTCTCACTAGGGAGGAAAAGTATAACTTTTCTCCCCTGGGAAAAAATACATGTGTTGTGCAATTTATCAATGGACAGAGCTCACCTTTCCGTACTTATGCGAAGAATTATTCGTGTTAGCTGCCCAATGGTCTGTCTCTCGTCGTGCTCTTTCCAGAACTCCAGTGAGACTATCTATGCGGGACCATTCGCGTACGTCATGATTATGAAATGGGGAAGCTCCTCCACCATTGGGGGCCGTAGCGACTACTTCCATCTTCACGAATACTGCTTCACTAGGTCTTAAATAGTTTCTTGATTAATGGTAGTTAATTTTGGCCTGAAATCAAATAAATCACTGTAAGAACAAATGTAGAGTTGCTCACCGTACAATTTAAAAAGTTTAGTTTAAAAAAACAATATTTGGGCAGTGTTTCACTATTAGATCCTTGCTGCATACACCAAAATGTTTTCTTGTTACTTTATTTATTTATTTTTCTATAATGTGGCGAATTTTAAAAGTTTCAATTGAAAACTAAAAGTAAGGATTAACTTTTATGTTTTCATGACTTATTGATATTACGTTTCTTAATTTTCGAATTATGAAACACCCAAACAGATGTTGGTTAATGGTGCGCGAGTGTTTAGTATTAATTGCTTGAGGTATATGGAGAGACATTAAATGTCATTACTGCTGTGGTTTTGGACTCCCTGACCCATACATGTATTTTAAGTTGCATATTATGTTTGTTGTGTTTTCTTTGTCCGTACAGCTGATTTTCAATTTACCGAGGATTTTCACAATTTTGTTTTATAGTGTATAAGTTTAGTTTAAGAGTTTATTGTATGATTTTAATTATGTAGTGTTAAGATTTTTTTAATTAATCTAGTCATTCAAATGTCTATTGTTCACTTGTGCTGATTTTATGTGTATTCTATTAAATATTGTGACTGTAATGTTCTACGTCTGCGATGTACGAATTTTGAGAGAGGGATTTTTGTAAGTAAAAGAATTGTAGGGTTTTGTTAAACACTTCCTTGTTCGACTATTGATGTGAGTAGATGTATTTCTTAAATAATTGTTGCCATTTTGTTATTCATTTTGTATTGAAAAATTTAACATTTATTTCTGTATTATAGTCAATCAAGGAATCATTGTTGTAATAATTGCTAATGTATTGAAGTGTACACTTGGTAGATATAAGATCAATTATTATTTCTTTTGTTTCGGAAGATTTATTTTAGTTTATTTGCTCATTTATATTTAATGTAAGAGATAATTTTTCAATTATTACACAGCAGTGTATTATAGTTAAAAGTTGACACTTTTATTAAAATGTACACAGGTGTCCCACCGAAGATTGGGTCTTTGATTACAGCTCTATTTTTGATTTTAGGAAAAAAAAATTTATACAAAGACTTTACAGAATTCATTGCTGTATAACCTAAAATATTTTTCGCTATACAGGGTGTTTCAAAAGTAGGAAAGCGCATACTTACTCCATTATTATAAATGGAACATCTATTATTATTATATTAATATTTTAAATACCATGCACGCATACTTAGCTTGATACAGCTGTCCACTATAATCCTAACCATTTGCTTAACTTTAACCCACCGTAACTTGATTTTTTAAATAGCATCCTATATCCTTGCTTATGTTAAATCAACCCTTACACAAAGTCACACAAGCATGAAAATAATGTATTTCTGTTTTAAATTTTATGATGGCAATGAAGTAATGATTATGCGACCAAACTTATGACCGGTAGTGTATATACAAACTACGCCGCCTTAATCGAAAGCTTTCAGCTGGGCCTTTTTTTACAAAAGCTTAAATAAGTCCGTTGTTATTACAGGTAGACGGATGTTATTTTTCTTCGTAGAATTTAAAAGTGGAATAATATATAGGGTGTTCTATTTAAAATAACGGAGTAAGTAGGCGTCTTCCAACTTTTGGAACAACCTGTATAGTCAAAAATATTTTTAAGTTATGTAGCATTGAATTCTGCAAAATTTTTGTATAAAACACTTTTTCTTAAAATCGAAAATAGAGCTGTAATCAAAGACCCAGTCTTTGATGGGACACCTCTTTATTTATACATTTGTAAAATATTATTAAAAAAAAGTTTAATTACTGACGATTTTTAGTTAATTGTACAAATTAAATCAAGCTTGCATCAAATTTAATTTAGTTGCATGTGTGTATTTTTGGTTTAAATAAAAAAAAAACAATGTAAAACAAAATTTAGTAACAAAAAGAATGGTAACTTTGGTCTCCGGTTGATAATAGAAGCCTACGTGTTCCCGAAACAGACGGAAAGTCAAAATTTACCTTCAATCAATAATAAAAAAAAACCTCATGATGCGGAGCTTATGTGTGAGACTTTGTATGTATAACCAAATTATAATTATTGATAGCGTAAAAACCAACGTGCAATTTATTATAGATATAAAATATAATATACCAAAGAAATAAGCATTCACTTAATAATAATGAACTTAACTACTAAACTCTTAATACACCTAAATGTGTATTTTATTCCAAAGCATCTTTGACATTTAAGAGTAACAGAGAATTATCGAAAGTGTTTAATTCCGCTAATGTACAAAAATTTCATCACACATTTTTAAGCGTGACGAAAGAACTATAAATAAATATGCATGCGCATTCTTGGTCGTCTCACACTAATACATATTAGACGGGTTGTTTCAGCGTAACATTTTAAAGCATCAGCCTTGAGCTGCTGTCTTGAATTTGATAAAGAAAAAGTATCTCAATCGTTTAAAACTAAAATGAAAGGTTAGATAAGAGTAAATAAACACGTTCTTTCGTTCATACAGCAATTTAATATATGATTACTAGTTTCGGCTTTTAACAGCCATCTTCAGGTCACTGGAAATGCAAATTGATCAATTGATTAGCATAAATAGTTGTATTAAAATTTAAATATAAAACTGATGAAATAAAAAAAAATATTTAGACAATCTGAATAAATTTTACGCACACATATACAAAACACACACACATTCACAAGGAACACACACATTTTCACACATACTATGTGATTCAAAATGATTGTCATAAGAAAAAAACTGTTTTTCGGAAAAATTTATCTATACTTATTACCAATTTAATGAGCGAAGTTAGCTACATACAAATTTCATACATTAAATGAATTTTCTTGACATTTAACGACATTGGCGTGCGTGTTGTAGTATCTTTCGATTATTTATCTTATAATTTTTTTCAAACCGTTTATATTTACATCTAATATCACCAACAATAGTATTTCTAAATACTGTAATAAAATAAGGGAATTTATCTGTGGTAATTAGCTCAACAAACAGGTAAAAAAATCAATATTAACATTAAGTGAAATAGTTTATTACATTTTATAATTTTATAAGCTTATCATACAATTCAACGCAACGAGCTGTCAAAAGAAAGTTACATTTTCATCCTTATAAAGTTTTTATGGCACAGGGGAATTATTACCTTTAGATCACGATAGGCGATTGGAATATTGTCATTGATTTAATAACAATTTAAGGGACGATGACTTGCTAAACAAATCATTTTTCTCGGATGAAGCCTGGTTTTATCTAACAGGCTATATCAATTCACAAACTATCGTATCTGGTCTGCAGAAAATCCACACGAATTTCGAGAACGCAATTGCATCCGTAAAAGTTGGAGTTTGGTTAGCTATGTCCAGGCAACGAATAATAGGGCCAATTTTCTTCGAGGAAACTGTAACAGCCCAACGTTACCAACAGATGTTGGAATTGTTTATTGCAGAGTTACAAGAAAATGAGCTTGAAGCAGGTTATTTTCAGCACGATAATGCTTCAGCACATACTGCTCGACAAACCTGCCAATATATTCAACAGTTTTTTGCTGACAAGGTCGTTAGAGCACAAAGATGGCCACCAAGATCGCCTGATCTAACCCCATTAAATTATTTCATGTTCGGCTATCTAAAAAATAGGATCTATAGAAACCGCATGCGTACCATAGAAGAACTGAGAGATGCAGTTTTGTCGCTTAATAATTATACTAATTGTATGTTATAATTTAAAGTAATAAATAAATTTAGTTAAAAACCAGTTAGTACTGTAAAATCATAATTTAGTAAAGTTAAATTAATTACATTTCATTTTTACAAGCAGAAACACCAATCCATAGTCGTTTATATAATGCGAGTTCAAATATAGGTTACGTTTTCCTTATATATGACATATCCGTTTACTTTCTTGTATTCCAACACTGACTTAGTTCAAACCTTCATTACAAACACGCGGCATATACCTACACCCTGTTACTATCTATAGGAGCTGAATTGACAATCTTTTTGAATCTCATAGTATGTAAAAAGATCTGGCGTCCTTAGTTACAGTAGCATAACATAACCATTAAAAGGACATTGAAAATCTCTTACGGGGAGAGTATTATTTCAAATGATTATCAACAATCGCATTGTATGAACATTACCTAGTATTATATATATACATATAACTATATAAAAAGGTTTAATTTCTCTCTATGTCATTTTCTAGTTGCTTGATCAAGGCTTTTCCATTTACAGTATTAGAAGGGCGACAAGATTAGTCTCGTAGCGTACAGCGGATTTAACGTCATAAATTTATCCACAAAGATCAAGGATTCGTAATAATTTTGTCTGCAGATTCGTTGTGGCGCGGGAGGGGGGGGGGGGGGCAATAGTTGCCGTTTTTTTTTTTTGACGCACTGCAAACAATAAAAGTTATTGAAGGATGTGATGAGAATTGAGCAAGGATACAGGAGCCGCGCCGTTTCATGTGCATGGACGTGAAAAATCACTTCGATGAAACACGAACATGCAGAAATTCGTTCAGACAGCACACAGACTATTCGATGTGTCAAATATACACAGGTTAAAGACAATATTCATCCTAGCTTTCATACAGTGACTTGCATAAATATTGAAACATAGGGGAATTTTTTTTGGTATTAAAATATTTAATTTTTTTTTTTGGGGATAGATTGTCATGTCGAAGAACCCCAAAATTTGCAAAGAATCTGCAAAAAGTGAGGTTAAATGACATAATATTCAAAAAAGTTATTTGAAAAAGTGGAAAGGGCAGTATGCAAGTTTTTGTGAACATGTTTAAAAAAAAAAAAAACAAATATTGTTTCATTGAATTACAGATTTTATTTTTTTTCGTTTTTCCAGCTCAGCTGCAGTAGTATTTCTAAATTTGGTTGATACTCCAACAATTTTGTCAATTTATGCATAATTAACAGATTAAAACCTAAAAAGTGCGTCTTCAGTATGACAGTTGTTGTTGCAAGGGACTGTATCTTGTAGTAATAAATAAAATTTTACAAACATTTTCATCCTAAAGCACTTAGCAAACATTACTTTAAAATTATTATATTTTTTTTTTGTTTTCTGCGTTAAAGTGGAAACCGTTGGTTCAAAATTGATAACACTACATGCACGTACCGAAGGTATTAAAGTATAGATTTTGAAATTAAAGAACAAGGGATAACAAACAGCAGAGAAAATAAAAATAATAACAATTACTTATCTACCAAAAAATAAAAATAGTTTTTTCCTTCATAAGGAACCGTCTCTTGAACGTAAAAATATAAATTGGCATTTTCTATCAATTATAATAATAATAATATACCCTTTATTTTCAGATACCATGCATAGTACAAAACCATGAACATGCCTGAAACACGTCACCAATGAACATAATCCATCCAAATGTCATATACCTACTAAACTAACTTAAAAAAATAATTCACATGACAATGTTAATAATTCAGATAATCATCTATACTGTAACAATTTAAATTTAAAAGAAAATGCCTTGCTGTTACTTTAAAATGCGCCAGTCTATCTAAATATCTTATATTTGGAGGAAGTTTATTAAAAAAATTGACTACTGAATGCTTAGCCGACAAAAAAAATATGCTTCTGTCTAGTATTTAATTTATGTTGTACGTTATTTTTACAAAAGTTATCTTTAAACTTAAAAACAAAACAAAGCACATTTAAAATATATATCTATATCATATACTGTTAGTAATCGTTTATTTGAAAAATGATTTTGCAGGATTGTGTTTGTTTTAAATTGTATATTAATGTATAATTCCGTAACGCATCGTACCCACAAAATTCGCGTAGTAGAAAGTTGTTCACATTTCGAACGCGCAAGAGTTTTTTAAGGATCTTAAAGCAAAACAAACTTTTGCTAATTTACTTTACTCGCTGGATATTCTAGGTATATGTTTTTGGCATTTAGCATGCTGATCAATAAATAAACCTAGTATTCTGACAGATTTAAATAAATTAAGTTTCGTATTATTTAAATCAATAATAGTGTGATTACAACCGCTTCGATCGCTACGAAACAAGACGCAAGCAGTTTTGTTTTGATTTACTATAAGTTGATTATCTTCAGTCCATCTGAAGATGTTGGAGTAAATATAGTTAATTTTTTGGGTAACTTCTTCTATTGTCTTTCCACTTACAATAACATTTATATCATTATAACAAGCAATAATAATAATTACGTTTCATAATGATCGAGTTTCTATACTGATACGTATTATCTGTTTTTGCATAGGTATTTATTAACCAAAATCGATATAAAAACTATAGGAAAACTATTCAGCGAATCTTACATTGTGTGGGGCTGTTACACAAAAATTACTATTATTACTTGGAATAAAATTGTCTCCACCTGGGCTTGACAAAAACAATATTTTTATGTAGTCGTTAGAGAATTCTGTTTATTTTTTATTCTCTTATTTACTTAAGCGGATGCAATGTTTGTATATTCGTTATTTCTAGAAGGTTTTTTGTTTTACCGCGTACGCTTGTCATTTATTTAATACACTACTAAAAGTAAGTATTTTTAGAAATACCTTCTTTATTATGTTTGTTAGTTCATTTTTACATTTCTTTTTAGGGTAAAAATATTTCTATGATACATAGATAGTGCCACAAAATAAGCATGAACTGTGAACTTATAATAAAATGTTTCCTGAATTAATAATTTACTTAAGCGGATGCAATGTTCGTATATTCGTTATTTCTAGAAGGCTTTTTTTACTGGGAAAGCTTGTCATTTATTTAACACACCACTAAAATATAGGTATTTTTAGAAATACCTTCTTTATTATGTTTACATTTTTTACGGTAAAAAATATCTATGATATATAATGGTGCCACAAAATAAACATGAACTGTTTCTTACAATAAAATGTTTTCTGAATTTATAATATCAAATAAATATAGCCTTTATGTATTTATATTTGTTCCTTGTATTATCACCATCCAATTCATATAAACCACAAACACAACACCATACACAAATTTTGTTAGTCTTTCAGTTACAAGTTACCACCAAAGTTTACTACTAGAATAAAATACAACCAACATATATTGTAATAGTTTAGTGCCAATTATTATTATTACTCTATATCAATTGCTGATTTTAATAATAGGAGAAGCTATCAAATCTATTTGACAAAGGTTACTAAATTCTTTAATTTAATAACCACATGAAAATAATATTTCTTTTTATTACGTAAGCACTGAAGTTACAACTACAAAATGCAACAAATTAATACTGACTTGTGATTATAACACACCGTTTTATAATTGATAGAAAATGCCATTTGTAATTTCCCATTGAAGAAATGACACTTTTTCATTTATTAATTAATTATTTATATTACTAGATCATTATTAATTACGAAAATATATGCAATACTTAGGTGTATGTATATAGTATATACAAAGCTATTACAATACATATACTGCTGGTTGGGTCTGCACCGAGTTTCCGGAAATTCAAATTGTTATTTATTCATACCGGATTACCTTGTATCAATGAATATAGAGTTTCCACAATTTTAATATTTTATTTTGAAAAGATTTTTGTAATAGAATTGTTTGTTAAGTTTAATGTAATTGTTCAGTTGTGTATTTTAATTTCATTCAATTGTACATATTGCCTTCTTCAGTATTGTATATTTTGTAGTTTTTATGCTAGAGATTTTCTTTGCATTTTATGCGCTGCATTGCCACGCATCTATTTTATTATATGTATGCGATGTTTGGGCCCCTAAAAGGGAGTTCCTTAAACGATGCCGGAGTAAGTACATGTGTTTATTTTCTTTGATGCCATTTTGGTAAATTCATTTTTATTTTAATATGTTGTTCGGTTAATTTGATATTTTTATCATCTTTCAAGGAACTCATTAAATAATTGCTGTTGTATTTTATTTGTGTACACATGTCAGATGTAAGATCAGTTATTATAATTTGTTTTAGAAGAAACTGTTTTTTTTTTAGTTTAAAGAGTTTAATTTTCCGTTTCTTAGTTTTCATATTTGTTTTCTTTGTTAATCACCTCGGATTAGATGAAAAGAAGCATTGTGCTTGTGATTAAATTTCAATTATATTTATATACTTGTTTTGTCCACGTGTAAATTAATTTAGGTTGTTGTAATTTTTGTGACCACGTGGATTTTTTGTGAAATAGGATTTTCTTCTAGAACAAATTTCTCTTTTGTTTGTTAAAGGATTTGCATCGTCCTTTTTAATTGTAGAGTCTAATGCAGTTTTTGTTTTCGGCCAGAATCTTAAATTCATGGGTTTTATTTCTGTCATAATGTAATTAATGTTTTTTTTTTCTTTTTTTTTCTAAAAATAAATTTAATGATTGTTAACGTCATTCAAATTCATTCTTTTATTTTTGATTACTTACGCCACATTTTATTTTTCATGATTAGTTCAATTCTGAAATAACCTTGAGTTATTAGTTTTTTGCGCCCTTTTAAATTTTTATCCGTGAGCCTATAGAATTTAAATTTTCATTTTTTATAAGTTCATTTTGCATTTATGCTGGTATAATAACCAAAAGCAATAGTATTGGCGTGGTAGCTACCGGTGTTACCTAATTAATGCTGAGTGGTATTTACAAGTTAGACCTCAATTTGTCATAATTTTTCCGTTTAATGGCTAAATCATTGTCCGAGAGAATGGGAACAAAGTTTATTATTATATTCTATTTTGTATATTTGTAGCTTAAAGAGTCGATTGTATGATTTTCTTATTTAAGTGTATTTAAATGTCTAGTGTTGCTAGTTAGTTTTGCGGATTCTGTTGATTTTTTTTGTCGGTGTTTGTTGCGTTTTGCGTTTGGTCGTATTGTTTTATAGACTGGCTGTAGAATTTCTGTAGGCAGTTCCGATTGGTCCCTTTACCTGAGTACACGTAGTTTGTAAATCATTGCTGCCATTTGTATTTCATTTTGATATCGTATTTAATTCGTATAAATTGTCTTTATTTATCCCATCAAGGAATTCGTTTATAATAATGTTAATAATTGAGTGTAAAAATTAAATAGATATAAAGATCATTTATTATTTTTGTCAGGAAATAGTTTTCAGTTAAATTCTCTCATAGAGATTAAAGAGACGGTGTGTAGAACAGTCTTATCTGTTTAACGTATACCGCTATTGAAGGAAAACTTTTCCACAAAAGTAGCCGTTTTTAATGCTAGCAAAGGTAGCAGAAGCAGGTTGTTAAGCTGCTAACGTAAGAAGCGTTTTTATACTCATGTTTGTCAATTTTCTTGTGTATGTTACAAATTTAAACAAGTAGCTGTACTTGACACAACTCTGATGAATCGTTAACCACGGAGGTAATGGATTAACAAAACTAGTCGTCCAACTATCGCTGCTGTAATGGTGTATAAGATTTTGAGAGGAAGAAGAAGTATAATTTCGCCTCCGACACAATCGATTACTTCATTTCTATTCAAACAAATAATAGTCACTCAACTCAACGCGAATATATGCACACGTACTACACATGTCGTTCTTCAGCAAGCTGTACATACGTACATATATGAGATAGGTACCGCTAAAAAACAGCAGTCAGAGCTGGTTCACTTAAATATCTCCATATACGGATCCCGTTTAGCAGGGTTGCAGCTGTCGGTACGTTCCAGACACGAAACAATTCACAATGCAGCGTATGTGCAATGTCCGTATAGCGCAAAACGCTAAACACATACTCGTATTTTTATTAACAGGACTGAAAAATCATGCATATGATACACACTTACAATTAGTTCATTGAACAAATAAGGCGTTTCAGAAGGGAGGACAGCACCTCACACAGTCAACCGGAGTTTATTATATTTATGCCGTCGAGAACTTGAGAAAACCAATAATAAGATAATTACGGTGAAGTGTAAGGTGATAAATAATTTAGTTACAAATCTCCAAGGTTTGCGAACGCAGTTGTACTTGTGCTTGAAAAACAAGTTTAAATAAATACTAACGTTTAATAATATGTTTGCACAATCGTGTTTAAATGGGAGTACTTAACAACTTGGTTAAAACAAACAGTCATTAACATTTAAAGATTTCGAGTCGTTTTTTGTGGATATTTTTTTTATTGCAGGGTTTATTTAGTTGCGAATGCCATAATAGTATTTCTGTGCTAGAGTGCGTATCATGACAGAGCTGATAATAGTATATTTCAAACCAAAAGAGGAAAGTGCTCTATTGCAGCCGCGAGAAATATTGTACTTTGCCCAAGGCTGCCAAGAGCAATCCCACGTGTTTAAATACTATTTTTTCCCAGGCCAGTCCAATTGTTAACTAAATGTCTGAAATATAATAAAGACACCTGTGAGGTGATATGATAGATAGTAGGCTGAATCTGTCAATCATTTTTGAGAACTGGTCAATTTACGTCGTTTTAAAGTGTTAATAATAGTTTAATTGAAATTTAAATCTAATAAATTAGCCAATTATCTCATAAGTGGGCGGAATTACTTAATACTCATCTATCAATTAATGTTACAATATTATGAGAGTGTTACATGACTGAAAAAAGAGCAGCTAAATTGAAAAGTTCTTATAACTTTTGTGTTTTTATCTGTTCAACAGTAAAGAATACCTTTTCTCAGAAAAGTGTTTATTTTAATTGAAAGTAGCGTGCTGTTTTGCCGGAAGATTATTTTCTTCTTGAGCACATGCTTTTCGATGAAAAGTTACCGTAATTAAATGGAATGCACCTTAGTTTTGATTAATATTTTACAATGTCTTTATAACTTTTGTTTAAGTAAGACAATGCACATTGCATATTATATTGTTATTATTATGTACATATTTAACAACAAATTTTTGTTTTTTTTTAAGTATTATTAAATTATAAACAGTATTATAAATAAAAAAGCCGGACGTTTTGATTTATTTGCGTGGACACGCAGGTATACATTGATTTAAAAACTTTTTGCTTTTAACAGAAAATGGCGAGCACGCTGTATTCAAGCTGAAGTGCTTTTTTTACGGCGGAAGTATTTTCAAGTTCCTATTGCTGTCCCACGGCCGCCATACGTGCTCAAAAATACACAAATAGATATAAGAAAAGTGAATTTTTTCGCGCAAGGTTAAAGAAATTTCAGAGATAATTGGAATCTTTTCTGTTAATGCTGATTTAATTATAAGCCAAGAAACTTCACAGCAGTAGGGGAGGGTGGGGCAAGATGGGGCCACGAGGCATGATGGGGATATCGTCTTATCTACGAAACGGCAGTAAGCATCTTGTCAAATAATAGCAGTGTAAGTATTGACCAAGTGCTGTTTTATGTTGTGTTGCTATGTAAGAACTTTACTAGTCGTAAGTATATGGATTGTGATTGTGCGTGAATCTGGCAATTTCCAGAATTATCGTTATTATTTTGTATGGGGACTTCAACGCCAGTATCGGAAGCATAAGTAAATGTGTGGTAGGATGTACACTTTTTTGTGCTTATTAATTGACATGTGTTGCATGTATTTTTTATAGTGCGTTTTTTTATTTCAAAATTTAATATATTATTATAAGATAACAGAAATGTACCAAGAGGCAAGATGGCTATGGTATGGGGCAACATGGGACATCACTATATCACTCTTCAGTCTGGTCCGTTGTGCCTGGATATGCCATTATGCTTTCTCGAAGACATAATGCCTATTTCTATGTTAGGAATAAAGTACAGGTTCAATCAAAGCGTAACAAACGAATCTTACAAGCACTACGTATAAACTCTGCTACAAGAAATAGAATCCCTAAGGCAACTAGAAGTGCTGAGGAGAGTTAAAGAAAAAAAATGACAACGAAAAAACAGAAGAGCTCAAGAAGTCGAATTTGTAAGAAAGCAAAGAGATAGATTTTTAGAAAACGTCAAGAAAATAATCAAGTTCTTTCTTTGAGAAGATGACGTCAATGTTAGTATTGTAAGGGAAGTATTGATACAAGCCATGGATGCGAGGTGGGTACATGAGGCGTTGCGAATAACGTAGATGAGTTCGTCTTCTATTGTCTCAATTGTGAAGATTAAGTTTAATATCCTTATCGTTATTGTATTTTTTTTATTTTAGTTAGTTCGCTTTAAGAGTTAAGCTTTGTTCCTGCATGTTTTTAAGAATATTTTAAGAATCTATTTTTTTTTTTTACTATTATCTAGATTTATGGTACGACCCATTCTTAACTCACCTGGAACCCCTCTTGCCGCATGGTGGGCCAAGATGGTGTATTTACAAATTCTTTCAAAATTTTCTCACAACATCAGAGTACCATCGAAAAATGTGAATTCATCCATCAGCAGATAATGTTAAAGATTACAACAAGCTACTTAGAACCTTGTATATCAATTTGCAATCCTGATGCAGTGTTCTAAAGCTTAATGTTCCCATCTTGCCCCACCTTCCCCTATATAGTGTTTGAAGGTTTTAAATCTGTTATACACGGGAAAAACGATCTTGTTGTTGTCAACCATTTTTCGTGCATTTGGTTACAGTTACTAAATTATTACTTGATTTAGGAATATTAAAAATATTCCTATATCAATCAAACAAATAATTTGGTAATATAGATTATTTGAGCTAGCGCAGTATTTATAATTTAACTAAATATTTACAATGGAAGTGAAAATAAATATCGCATTTTATTTTCGGTATAACAGTTTCTCTCCCATATAGTACAGCAGATGAACAGATTACTTATGTGTAGTAGAGAAATTGTCGCATAGATGGCGCATCTCCTATTTCATTTCAGTAACAGATAATATTTCGCATAAAAGAGGCTGGAAACTACGATCGTAACTTACTAATCTGGTAGTATATTTACCAAATCAACATCTCATAGGAGTCATCGCCATGGAAAGGACGACTTCTTTACCGGCACACTAGAGTGCTTAGGATGGTCACTGCGACCAACTCGCAATAGTGCTAGAATTTACAACATTCTAACGGCAAATCCACTCCCTTAGTGCTTGGACTTTTGGAGATAATTCATTTTAATTTCAATTAAAAATGATCACGGCATTTTGTTGTGTTTACGCTTAAGTCTAAAATGAATAAATGTTATAAGAAAAGGAAGAACCTCTTGAATCAAAATGCTTACGGTGTTCTGCCAATCTGCATAGTTTTCAAGTTGAAAAATAAAGAAGGCTTGAATCAACTATCAATATCTTTCACTAAAAAGAATAAATTGTTTCAACGAAAAATATATTATTTCCGAAGAAATGCGTGAATTTAAAATTATATCCCTTTTCAAGGAAACACCAAATCATGTTGGCCATATAGAAAACGCAAAACCTTTTGGTTTAATGCAATTCCTTTTAAATGAAAAGGATATTTCTCTCAGTGTACAGTTTCATCATGTCAATGTCACTTACTTTTCGCCCTATATAGGGAGGAAAAGTACAACTTTCCTTCCTAGGGAGGAAAAGTACAACAAGTGGACACTTTCCTCCCTGCTGGGGGACAAAAAAAATTCCGATACGGCGATATTTATATACTGCAACATTCGCAATAATATCTAATCGTTCTCGTTAACACAACATGCGCGCTTTCTTTTTTAATTTGATCTGGCCTTGATGTAATTACGAAACGTTAGCTGCACTTTTATTTTTTTTACTACTGAACGTAAAAAAAAAAACCAATCGTAGAATACGAATGATCAGTAACGTAAACAATTTCCTTCACATAAATACGTAAGCATAAAACTTACGAAATGTCACTACATACATATATACCAGCTGGTGATCGAATCCGAATGTTAAAATAACGAAAAATTCCTCAATGCAGCAACGTGAATAATGCGGAGAAAGTATTGTAAAATTATACTCCTGTATTAGTCTTAGAACGTTCGGAATGAGTGCAGGAACAATTGCTCGTTGAGAAATCGTAGTATAAGGTTACTTTAAGAAACAAGATTCTTAATGACTAATGATCATATTGAGAGTATCCGGTTTTTGTTACTATTTTTACTTTAACGATTTTTCTTTAATAATAATTATATATCAAATTTCTAACAAATAATAAAATTCAAATTATATACTATAAAATAATCCTAGAATATTTATATTACACTGAAAAAAGCCATTTGGGTGACTTAACCAAATTTTAGTTGTATTGACTAAAATCTTTGTTTAAATATGGGCAAATAAAGATATTGTTGGGCGAAGCAAATAATTTTATTAATAAAATTTGTTTGTTTTAACAATATCTTTAATAGAATTAAACAAATAAAATATTTTGCTCAAATAAAAAGTTTTATTGGGTCAAATGTATGTAATACTTAAAATAACTAATTATATCATTGAAATAATAAGATATGTATGTTTATGTAGTTCAAATAAAATTTAGTAAAATTGATCAAATGGAATATTTACTTCAAACAATAAATTTTATTGACTCAAACAGAAATAACACACAGAAGAACGAAAACATTATCATATTTAATTTATTGTAAAGAACTTCAAAAATGATGTGACAATTGCCCAATTCGTTCAAGAAGGTTTATCAAATTTCTTTTTACCTGGAAGTATACCTCCTGAAAAAGTTTTACTAATGTTGTCCGACACTGCACCATGCATGATAAAAGCCGCGCAAAATTTAAAAAATTTTCTCTATAGTAACATAGTCATTACACTTGTTTAGCTCATGGGTCAATCGTGTAGCCGAAGAATTAGGAATCAATTCCCTTGATTAATGATTTAATTAGCAATGTCAAAAAAGTATTTTAAAAGCACCTTTACGAATCCAATTTATAAGGAGCGACTTCCGGTGTTAAGTTGCCTCCTGAACCGATTATACGAGAGGGGGTACATGGTTAGAGGCTCCAATTTTTTTCGCCGATAATTTTGAAGGAATAAAAAATGTAATTCTTGAAATAACACTGCGTAGGCTTTCACGGCCGGTGTAACTATAACTAACAGCTTCTTGCGGGTTTCGCCGTGTGTCAAAACTTTCGCTCGACGTTTCGCTGTTCATACTGACAGCTTCTTCAGGATAACTGAACTGATTCTCCATGGTCCGACATTCTTCTTATATACGCCCCTGTGCATCCAACCGTGTTGTTCCGCTCACTGACCCGTACTTCGAGTAGGCTCTTCCACGTGTGCAAGTAGGTACCTTCTTCTCTGTTAACGGTTGCGTTAAAGTATGTCGTGGATTTTTTGTATGAAGGAAAATACTACGAGCAGAAAACCGGAACAGCAATGGGAAGCCCTTTATCACCAGTAATAGCCAACTTGTTTTAGGAAGCATTTGAAGAGAAGCCCTAGTGTCCAGGATATGAAACCCAAGTGTTGGCTGCGATATGTCGACGATACTTTTGTAATATGCAACACGGAGAAGAAAAACTACAACAGTTCTTGGAACACCTAAACTCAAAGCACCAGCCATAAGTTTACCATGGAGAAAGAACAAAATGGAAATCTCCCTTTCTGGATGTTATGGTTAAGAAACAAAAAGAGGGAATCTACAGCACGCAGTATTTAGAAAGAAGACGCACACCGATAGATATCTGCATGCAAGATCTCACCATCATCCGATGCAAAAGAAGACATTAATACAAACATTGCTATCCAGAGCCGAAACCATCAGTGACGAACAACATCTTACCAGTGAAAAGATACATTTGGAGAAAGCACTAAAGAAGAATGTTACACTGACATCGACATAAGGAGAGCCACTAAGAAGAGACGACACTGGAGACAACTACAGAACCACGAAGAGGGATGGCGTGTTACCCTACATAGCAGGAGTCACCGAAAAAGTAGGCCGAATTTGAAGAAAAACGCAACGTACAAGTGCGCTTCGGGACTGCCACGTCGATCCAGCAGTATCTACCGACCGCAAAGGATAAGATACCCAAGGGGCGCACAGAAGGTATTACAAGATAACATGCCAATGCAGACAGTGCTACGTCGGACAAACAGGAAGAGCCATCGACGTAAGAATAAAAGAACACGAGAGGGACGCAAGATTAAGAAGGACCGAGCAATCAGCGGTGCAGAACACAATGCACGACACGGACACAAAATGGATTTCAAGAATGTAAAGTAATAACTACCACAAAAACTACGGGAAAAGACTCATCAGGGAAGCCATAGAAATAGAGAAGAATAAAATCGTTAACAGAGAAGAAGGGTACCACCTTAGCAACACGTGGAAGAGCCTACTACGAACCGTCACGGTCAGTGAAGCGGAAACTACACGGTTGGATGCACCAGGGGCGTATATAAGAAGAATGTCGGACCATGGAGAATCAGTTCAGTTATCCTGAAGAAGCTGTCAGTATGAACAGCGAAACGTCGAGCGAAAGTTTTGACACACGGTAAACCGCAAGAAGCTGTTAGTTATTGTAATTCTTTTGAAATCCACTGCTGACTGCATGCTTTAGAAAACTGTAAAGAATATATAGTAACAATCAACAGAATTGCTACAAAACCTTTTGTATATTAAGTCAAATTATAGCTTTGTTTCAAGTTCCATTCGTAAACTAGGAACGCAAGTGATGTCGCTCTCGGAATCAGTCAGAATAGTAGATGAATTTGATATGCTATGTAAGCAGGTTAAGGGTACAATAGGTAATTCTATATACGATAAATTTAAAAAAGTGATAAATAAAAATGCGGGTATTTGAAATTGAAGAAAGTTAAGAAAATTTTGGAAGGTGAAACAGTAAACGATTTCGACTTTAATTTTAGTTTAGAATGTATTGCAAAGTTAAAAAATGCACCAATTATATCTGTGGATGTTGAAAGAAGCTTTTCTATTTCGAAACATATGTATTCTGATAGAAGACAAAACTTTCTTTTACACAATTTGGAAAAACATTTAATTATAAATTGTTTTAGAAATATGTTGTGAAAAAAATGTTGTGCAATAAAGTTAATGTTTAAATTTCCGCTCTTATTTGTTTGTGTATAAAAATTTTGCATATTGTCGCAATTTTTTGCATATATGCCCCAGGTTTATGCATATTTTCTCAAAAATCGATGCATATATATGCGCATATATTCCAGTTTTTCTTTGCATATAATCCGGTCTCTAATTATAAGCCTTTTAGAATTATAATATATAATATTTAATTTAGTTTTAAAAAATGTGATAAGTAATTTAAAAAATAAGAAAAAGTTAACTTGAATAAAAATTCATTTTTTTTTTTCAATTTTTCAATTTTAATTCAATTTTCAAATTTAATTTCACAAAAATTGTTCTCAGTGTACTGATAATAGTCAAAAATACATCAGCATGTGTAAAAAACGATAATATTTCTACCAAAATACTCTTCAATCAGTTTGTTAGAAATGTATTTACATAAGACAAAATATATAATAAAAATATGCAGAATAAATAAAAATTGGATGTATTATTGGGTTACAAAGAATGGATGATACTGATGACTAACACTCGTAAAAATATGCTATTCAGTTCATTAACACTAATTTATATACGTTAGTAGGTATAAGCACACTATCTTTCGCAAGTCATCAACTACTGTTATTTCAATATTATGGTAACCCGAATTATGACACGAAATCTCAATGAAGAAAACAAGAAATGAGGTATAGCAGCATAGAGAATAGCGGTATGATATTAGCAAGTCCTTATATTAGCATATTTACACAGAAAGGTCAATAAAATGGCTCAGAGTATCATTAACAAGTTTCAATAGGAGTTGGTTAAGTTGCTAGACATTTTCAAAAGAATCCAAAGCTTAATATGTAGTTGTTGTAAACAAACAAAAAAAAAAATAGAATTGGTTGGCGGTTCTCCTATTTCACTACACTAACTCTGCGTACTCGATATACAGGGTGATTCTCAATATATGCGACAAACTTTAAGCGATGATTCCTGGGGTTATTTTGATCATAAAAGTTCATACGAATATATGTCCAAAACGATTTGATTTTAAAGTTATTGAGTGTTTAATAATAAATTATGAACTATGACTAACAAGATATAATATCACAATATGATTCTTCAAAAACTATTGTGTTAAGAGGGAATTGTTTATTTGTCATTTCAATATTTGTCAATAGTTGTCAGAGTATTCATTCAGTTTATTGTCAGTTTCTGTTTTCTAAAATAAATTACACGAATGCTGAGATGTGTAAGATGCATTTCGTTTACGGTCTTGCCAATGGAAATTCGCGTGCTGCTAGACGTCTTTATGAAGAACGATACCCGAACCGTATCATCCCGCATCATTCAATATTTGCCCGTCTTCACCAACGTCTAGTTGAAAATGACCGCACCCAACTGCAATACAAGCTTCTATCCTCCGTCGTATTGACTGGCGAGTCCGTTCTAAAATACCAGGGGTATTTCGAATTGTTTGAAAAGCTGCGATAATACGATTTCTCAGTTCATCGACATTTTCAATGGGAGTCGTATAAACTAATGATTTAAGATGACTCCAGAGAAAAATGTCAAAAGAATTTAAGTCTGGAGACCGAGGAGGCCACGGTTGTGGACCTCCCCGTCCTATCCACCGATCTGGATACATATTGTCCAAAAACTCGCGAGCAACTAAACTAAAATACGCTGGAGCACCCTCATGCATAAAATACATTTTTAATCTTAATTGCAACGGAACTTCTTCCAGCAGTAGTGGTAGCTCCTCTTCAAGAAAATTGCGGTATATCTCGCCATTTAACCGCATCGGTAAAAAATGTGGACCTATCAGGTGATCTCCAACAATTTCGGCCCACACATTGATAGAGAATTGTTGTTGATGACGGGCATTCACTAGTTCGTGCGGATTTTCTTCGGCCCATATGTGATTATTATGAAAATTAATAATCGCGTTTCTAGAGAAAGTAGCCTCGTCGGTGAAGAATATTTGAGCCAAATGGTCAGGATTTTGCGCGATTTTGGGTTGCATCCATTGACAAAAAGCCACTCTTTGCGGAAAATCTGCCGGCAAAAGTGCCTGCACCCATTGAATGTCATATGGATACAACAGTTGATCTTTCAATATTCTCCAAACTGTGGCCTGACTGATGTTGAAAGCAAACGCAATTTTTCTGGTGCTTGTAGTAGGATGTTCCTCAATTTTATTTAGTACCATTTCTTCAACTTGTGGAGTTCTGACTGTAAATGGGTGCCCGTTATCAGTCGTCCGTTTTTTAAAATTTCCCGTTTCACTAAGACGATGGTGAAGACGGGCAAATATTGAATGACGCGACATGATACGCTTCGGGTATCGTTCTTCATAAAGACGTCTAGCAGCACGCGAATTTCCATTGGCAAGACCGTAAACGAAATGCATATCACACATCTCGACATTCGTGTAATTCATTTTAGAAAACAGAAACTGGCGATAAACTGAATGAATACTCTGACAAATATTGAAATGACAAATAAACAATTCCCTCTCAACATAATAGTTTTTGAAGAACCAATTGTGATATTGTACCGTGTTAGTCACAGTTCATAATTTATTATTAAACATTCAATAACTTTAAAACCAAATAGTTTTGGACATATACTCATATGAACTTTTATGATCAAAATAACCTCAGGAATCGGCTCTTAAAGTTTGTCGCATATATTGAGAATCATCCTGTATTTATCAATCAGAACAAGCACCTCAGAATCCTAAAAAATTAAAATATTTTTTTTTAGCACCATGATTTAGCTACCCTATAATATATTCAATCCGGAAATACACTGCATATTAACATGCAACTGTGCTAAGTAGTTTAGAACCGGAAAGATAGACCTAAAGACCTACTTTTTCAGCATATAATCTACTAGTCATGGAGAAGAATTGACAAAATTATTGCAGTATCAACTTTTATTCTAACCAAGCTTGGGGACATCCTGTGTTGAAAGAAAAAAAAATATCGCAGGAAATCTACACCATAAAAAAAAGCGCTTACCATTAAAAGCCTGAAAGATTTACTCCAGTCAATCGAAAATGCGTGAATCCGTAAGTGTACATTCAATCCTCAATTGCTCAAGCGCGTATTAATCTGGACGGCGTTTTTTTTTTTTGTATCGGATCAAGAACAAATCACAACGAGAAAATCACCTGTACATACGCTATTCACACATCACAAACCGGAGCCAAAGAGTGTGGATACGCGCCCGCGATGACGCCAAGACAAACTCGAGATGAACACTATATACCTCCAGGTATACAGCATTTGTAGTAACCTCGTGAGTGAGTCTTCCCCACCTTCCTTCCTTCCTTCCAGAGGTCACTAACTCACCGTATTGACTCTCAAATGACGGTAATGATGGTGTGGTGTGGATGCAGATAATCACAATGACGATGCCGTGAACTTTTACTAGCGCGCGAACTTTACTTACTTTCGATATACGTTTTTTTCGCTCAAAAACAACTCGGCCAATACAAAGGAGACCTCCTATAAGTCGAGTTCTGACGAATACATTAGCCGCGTTGCACAATTAAAAGCAATTCTTTGTAAACAAAAAAAAAATACCAAATTATCGATGACGTGTGCATAAGTACATACGTTTTTCTTTAATTTAAGAGACAAAGAATATTCCAGTTAGTAAATTATTCACAAATTGTCGATATGGAATTTACACTCCATACTATGTGAAAATACATCAGCTATTTATGTATTTTCAAAGGAGTTGTTTAGAACAGAATTGTATACATTAGTTTTGTCCTAACCCGATTCCGTAGTTTAGTTTTGTTACGTCCCCATATTTAGATTTAAATTCCTTCAGTTCTAAGAAGTTAATAGTGAAGACCTCTTTCCCTTTTTCGATTCTTTCTTTATTCTGTCAGACACCCACTTCATTTGTAATTTACGACCACTAGAGTTCCTTTGTACACCACACGCAATCACTTTTGTAACCCCACCAAGGGAAAATGGTCAGTGTAACAAGGGACTACTAGTTCAAAACCATATTATAATAAGCAGTTCTGTTCCGACATTTCAAGCGACAATACATTTGTAAATATCTTACTATGTAAATATATGAAATTACAAAAAAAGGGTTTTGTGTGTTTTATTATTTAAATGCATCAACGTAGAAGTGACAAATCCAGCACCAACGCATTCACAAAAATCTACAGGAGTACACAGAGATTCAAAATGATTGTCAATTCCGCTCCTATAGATAGTAACAGGGTGTAGGCATGTTTGTAATGAAGGTTTGAACTAAGTCAGTGTTGGAACATAAGAAAGTAAACGGATCTGTCATAAATAAGGAAAACGTAACCTATATTTGAACTCGCATTATATAAACGACTATGGATTGGTGTTTCTGCGTGTAAAAAATGAAATGTAATTAATTTAACTTTACTAAATTATGATTTTACAATTCAGTACTAACTGGTGTTTAACTAAATTCATTTATTACTTTAAATTATAACATACAATTAGTATAATTATTAAGTGACAAAACTGCATCTCTCAGTTCTTCTATGGTATGCATGCGGTTTCTATAGATCCTATTTTCAGATAGCCGAACATGAAGTAATCTAATGGGGTTAGATCAGGCGATCTTGGTGGCCATCTTTGTGCTCTAATGAACCTGTCAGCAAAAAACTGTTGAGGATATTGGCAGGTTTGTCGAGCAGTATGTGCTGGAGCATTATCGTGCTGAAAATAACCTGCTTCAAGCTCATTTTCTTGTAACTCTGGAATAAACAATTCCAACATCTGTTGGTAACATTGGGCTGTTACAGTTTCCTCGAAGAAAATTGGCCTTATTATTCATTGCCTGGACATAGCTAACCAAACTCCAACTTTTACGGGATGCAATTGCGTTTCTCGAAATTCGTATGGATTTTGACAGACCAGATACAATAGTTTTGTAAATTGATATAGTCTGTTAGATAATACCCGACTTTATCCGAGGAAAAATTATTTGTTTAGCAAGTCATCGTCTCTTAAATTGTTATTAAACCAATGACAATATTCCAATCGCCTATCGTGATCTAATGGTAATAATTCCTGTACCGTAGGAACTTTATAGGGATGAAAATGTAACTTTCTTTTGATAGCTCATTGCGCTGAAGTGTATGATAAGCCTATAAAATTATAAAATGTAATAAACTATTTCACTTAATGTTAATATTGATTTTTTAGCCTGTTTGTTGAGCTATTACCACAGATAAATTCCCTTATTTTCTTACAGTATTCAGAAATACTATTGTTGGTGATATTAGATGTAAATATAAACGATTTGAAAAAAAATTATAAGATAAATAATCGAAAGATACTACAACACGCACGCCAATGTCGCTAAATGTCAAGAAAATTCATTAATGTATGAAATTTGTATGTAGCTAACTTCGCTCATTAAATTGGTAATAAGTATAGATAATTTTTTCCGGAAACCAGTTTTTTTCTTACGACAATCATTTTGAATCACATGGTATTAGCTGTTTCTTTCTAAACTCTGTAAATCCCTTCTTCTTCACGATATGCGTTTTAGCTTCTTTCACTATCTTTCTCCATTCTTTCGTATCGTCTATTGCTCTTCTCCAATCTCTAATTTCCAGTACTCTTAAATTTTTACTTGTTCTGTCTAATTATCTTTATGCTGAAATTTTCCTTGTTCTTCTTATTTCTGGATTCCAGTTCATTATTATTTTAGTGAATCGAAATCTATTCGCTTTTTATACTATACTTTCACCTTTCAAAATTTCTGCTATTTCCACATTCGTCCTTGTTTTCCGTCCTTCCTGTAAATATATCTTAGAGTACTCGCCAAATCGGATGGATGTTAAGCTGCGCGAAAGTATTACGTCATAAACTACTATCCAATCAAAAAAATATAGCACAAGAAGGGCTAATTCAAAAGTTAGAAAGTATACTACTTGATTTTTAATAAAAAGATTTCCATCTGTTTTTAAATGTTCGATGGCGCTCGTTTGGCATTTGAATATGCGACAATGTGTAATTTACGTACATTCTCTATCATATGTTTATTACAACACGTATTTTATCACACTGTGAATCAGCCTTATCTTGTAGCAAAACATCAAACATTAAAATAAAAGCTCGTTTCGGTTTTCGGTGCTGTCCAGATCCATTTTTTTTTTTTGTAAATTATGACTTTTTCTTGTTTTTAAAATTGCTTGTCAAACTATAAAGCGTAAACAACAAAATGCCGTGACCATTTCTAATCGAAATGAAAGTGAATTATCTCTAAAAACCCATGCAGTAAGGAGGGATTTGCCGTTAGAATGTTGTAAATCCTAGTAGAATTTGTGAAAATAAGTGAAACATATTGATAGTTGATTCAAGTCTTCTTTATTTTCAACTTGAAAACTATGCAGATTGGCAGAAAACCATAAGCAGTTTGATTCAAGAGGTTTTTCCTTTTCTTATAACATTTATTCACTTTACACTTAAGCGTAAACAGAACAAAATGCCGTGATCATTTTCAATCGAAATGTAAATGAATTATCTCCAAAAACCCATGCACTAAGGAGGGGGATTTGCCGCTAGAATGTTGTAAATCCTAGTAGTATTGGGGGAGTTGCTCGCAGTGACCATCCTAAGCACTCTAGTGTGTCGTTAAAGAAATGGTCCCTTTCAATGGCAATGACTCCTATCAAATGTTGTTCTGGTAAATATACCAGATTAGTATGTTACAATCGTAGTTTCCAGAATATTTTGTGCGAAATATTATCTGTTACTGGACTGAAATAGGAGATGCGCCATCTATGCGACAATTTCTCTACTACACATAAGTATATCTGCTCATCTGCTGTACTATATGGGAAGAAAACTGCTATACGAAAATAAAATGCGATATTTATTTTTATTTTCATGTAAATATTTAGTTAAATTAATAAATACTGCGCTAGCTTCAAATAAATCTACTAACCAAATTATTTGTTTGATTGAAAGTAATCATTTAGTAACTGTAACCAAATGCGTGAAAAATGGTTGAAAACAACAAGATCGTTTTTCCCGTGTATAACAGTTTTAAAACCTTCAAACACTATATGCTACTGTAAAATTCCTTGGCTTATAAGTAAATTAGCATTAACTGAAAAGATTCCAATTATATCTGAAATTTCTTTAACCTCGCGCGAAAAATATTCACTTTTCTTCATTATTGTTTTGTATTTGAGACTTATGCACGTGGGAACATGAATAAAACTAAAATACTTCCGCGTAAAAGAGCACTCAGCTTGAATACAGGTGCTTGCATTTTTCCGTTAAAAGGCAAAAGTTTTAAATCAATGTATACCTGCGTGTCCACGCAAATAAACCAGAACGTCCGGCTTTTTTGTTTAAAATACTGTTTATAACTCAATAATGTAATGATGTACTTAAAAGAAACTAAAATATGTCGTTAAATATGTACATAATAATAACAATATAATATGTAATGTGTATTGTCTTACTTAAACAAAAGTTATAAAAACATTGTAAAATATTAATTAAAACTAAGGTGCATTCCATTTAATTACGTTTACTTTTCGTCGAAAAGCGTGTACATAAGAAGAAAATGGTCTGTCGGCAAAACAGCACGCTACTTTCAATTAAAATAAAAACTTTCCTGAGAAAAGGTATCCTTTTCGTTTAACAAACGATTTTTATAGTTCATAAGTTATACAGGGCTCTAATTTTAAGTAGTAAATAGTGAGGAATACACTTTTGACAAGTAAGCTATGTCCGTACCATCTTTGACACTATTTTTATTTTTTTTAATATACTGGGTGGGTTTTTTTTATCTTGAGACAACGGAATATCTCTAAAACACTGCATCAAATCAAAAAAATATCTTAATAAGATTTGTTATAATGTAGGGGGCTCACTGAATGGTGCCGAACTCGATGTATTGTCCCCCCTCCCTAGAGTGGGAGGGGGGACAACTTTGAAATCTTAAATAGGAACCCCCATTTTGTATTGCAGATTCGGATTCTACGCCATCAAGTATGTAGTTTTTGTTTGAAACTTTTTTTCGATTCGTAACAGATTGTATGTATGATTGCTGTAATGGCAAAAATCATGATTGTGAACGTTTAGAAAAAATACACAAAAAAGAGAAGCAAGCAAACATAATTTTGTGTTTTTCTTTATTTTAACATTAAATAACATTTCAAAAAGCCATTCAACAATGAAGAACGAAGTAACGATTACGTCACTATAACCTAATTAGAACCTAATATTTGTTCCCCATTTTGGTAGTAGTTACGGATATACAGTGAGGTCGTAAATTGTCCCCCCTTCCCCCTGATAACTTTTGAATGGTATGAGATAGAGCAATGAAACAAAAACAAAGTGAAATTAGAGATAATTTGTGACTTTTTGCCTATAGAGATACGCACATGGCTTCTGATGTAAAATAGAGGGCGTAGCTATCTTTAAAATTTTAAATAGGAAGTAATTTCATTTAGAAGCTCATTTAGAAGATATTTCTATTACTTTTATGGCAATGCAAACAGTTTTACGATTTTCAAAATTTTTACCAACTTATCCAAGATTAATAGTTGGAGTATCTACGTTACTTTTTCGATAGCCCTCGTATAATAATAATAATAATAATAATAATAAATCCATCTTTATTCCATTATGCATTACAGCGTAGAATACGTCAATATATATATATAGATACATAAAAGAAAGAAACACAAAAAAACAAATACACAAAATGTTACAAATATAAATAAAATAAACAATTATAGAATATTAGGTGCATTAAAAAACTCATTTACGTTATAAAAGGATTGTTTGTATTAATATTTTTTTAATGTTGTTTTAAATTGCTTGCATGGCATTTGTTTTACAGCTGAAGGTAAGTGATTAAATAAATAAATATGCATGTGGTTTGATGTGACTTAGGAAACGATTGCTGTAAAATATGACATATTTTACAATATGACGTTTTTGGAAAATTTAGCAAAAGTGTCTTATCTGTCATGTGTGTGGGTGTCTATGTTACAGATTACTGTAATTACAGGTTTCTGTACACTATATCCAAAAAGCGAATACGAGGGCTGTCGAAAAAGTAATGTAAGTACTCCAATTATTAATCTTGGATAAGTTGGTAAAAATTTCGAAAATCGTAAAACTGTTTGCATTGCCATAAAAGTAATAGAAATATCTTCCAAATGAGCTTCTAAATGAAATTACTTCTTATTTAAAATGTTAAAGATAGCTACGCCCTCTATTTTACACCACAAGCCATGTGCGTATCTCTATAGGCAAAAAAATCACAAATTATCTCTAATTTCACTTGGTTTTTGTTTCATTGCTGTATCTCATACCATTCAAGAGTTATCAGGGGACGGGAGGGGGGGGGTACCATTTACGACCTCACTGTACAACGTAATTAGAACGTAATAGCTACTAGTAATTTTTACTTTGTGGAAACCTTAACAAATACGTCATGGTGACTAAATGTGCTTCTTGGGCTATTGTAAGAACATTAAAAATACCCAGACGCGATATAAATATACCACGCCTCCACTGTACCAATTTTGATTGAAATTGTATCAAAGAAAAAAAAAACCGTTTACGTCATACATATACCATGTAGTCATAATTGCTTAATCAAGTTATAAGATACGTATGCGCAATATGCAGTAGCGAGCGTGTTTCAGTCGACAACTATTGCAAATCACGTCATCTCCTTGTTACTTGGTCATAATGTAAGAAATTACTTGTCGATAATTATTCGTGTGGTTTTAATTGTTCATATAACAGTACTGCGAGAAACGCCTCCGTACGCGTACAAGGCAATGTATGTGTACAAACTTCTTGGAACTGTAAGACGCTGTTCTGTCTTAAAGAACTTATTGTTATTGCGATATACTCCGCGTCAGTGTTGTAATCTTTTTACTAATGCATTAGGTCCCCGTAGATAGGTGTAGCAGAACTACTAGAATAGGTATCGGCGATTTTTGTTATCCGAGGTCTGACATTGTGTCGAAATCTCGTCACGTGTTGATATGAGGCGATCGTTTGATCATTAAATTCTTATAAAATTTCTCAAACAACATGGTGTAAAGTGATAAATAGAGTGGTCAACTTTCGTCTGCGCGCCAGATCAGTAGGGGAGGGTGGGATAAGATGGGGTCACGAGGCATGATGGGGGACATCGTCTTATCTACAAAACGGCAGTAAGCATCTGTCAAATAATAGCAGTCCTAATATTGACAAGTGCTGTTTTATGTTTGTTGTAATGTAGGAAACTTTACTAGTCGTAATAACAAAGTTATTGCTGTTTGTGCGTTAACTTTGCAATTTCCAGAATTTCGTTAATATTTTGATGGTGGGTTCAACGGCCAGTATCGGAAGCATAAGTAAAGTATTTACAACTACACTTGTTTGTGCTTATTAATTGATATATATTGATACATTTCTATAGTGTGTTATTTATTTATTTCAAATATTTAATGTGTTATTATAACATAACCAGAAAATGTCCCAAAGAGGCAAGATGGCGCTATTGGTATGGGGCAACATGGGGACATTACTATCTCACTCTTCAGTCTGGTCCGTTATGCCTGGATATGCCATTATGCTTTCTCGAAGACATAATGCCTATTTCTCATGTTAGGAATAAAGTACAGGTTCAATCAAAGCGTAACAAGGGAAAGACAACAATCCTTACAAGCACTACGTATAAAAATCTGCTACAAGAAAATAGAAGTCTGGAGAATCCCTAAGGCAACTAGAAGTGCTGAGGGAGAGTTAAAGAAAAAAAAATGACAAAGAAGAAAACAGAAGAGATCAAGAAGCCGAATTTTGTAAGAAAAGCAAAGAGATAGATTTTTAGAAAACGTCAAGGAAATAATCAAGTTCTTCTGTTGATGAAGATAACGCTCAATGTTAGTATTGTAAGGGGAAGTATTGATACAATGCCATGGATGGCGAGGTTGGGTCCATGAAGGCTGTGCGAATAACGTGGATGAGTTCGTCTTCTATTGTCTCAATTGTAAAGATTAAGTTTAATATTCTTATCGTTATTGTATTTTTTTTATTTTAAGTAGTTCCGCTTTAAAGAGTTTAAGCTTTGTTCCTGCATGTTTTTAAGAATATTTTAAGAATCTATTTTTTTTTACCTATTACCTAGATTTATGGTACGACCCATTCTTAACTCACCTGGAATCCCATCTTGCCCCCATGGTGGGGCAAGATGGTGTATTTGCACATTTCTTTCCAAAATTTTCTCACTACATCAAGAGTACCCATCGAAAAATTGTAAATTCATCCATCAGCAGATAAATGTTTAAAGATTACAACAAGCGTACTCAGAACCTTGTATATCAATTTGCAATCCTGATGCAGTGTTCTAAAGCTTAATTTCTTCCCATCTTGCCCCACCTTCCCCTACTAAGTTTCATATTTATGTGACATTAACATTTAACACAAGTATACATCAGTACAATGCCGGAAAAGAGCAAAATTATTTATAAAAATGCCAAGAAAATGTGTAAACCACCTGAACTCTTTTTGCTACATTTGCGGCGAATTGACATTTATCAAAAGCAGTCTGTCATTGTTTTTTTGTATAAGGCTATGCGTATGTTCCAATATCCTGGTAATAAAATTTCTGCCGAATTTAAGCTTTATTTATACAAACAAAGCATGCCCCATCTATAAAAGAACGTGCAAAGTTTGAAACTATGGCGTTTCATCATGGCCGAAAATTGCTACTCATTTCTTTTAACTCTCGAAATCCTTAGAACAGTGGTTTATTTTTTAATTTCTTTTTCCTTAAAATAATCTATAAAGATATCCGGTTCGAGTGATGTCTTTCCACGCTCGTTATAAAAAAATCTGTTTTATTCATAAAAAAATCATTAAAAGAAAAACATCACTGGATGGGCAATAAAAACGTTAACATTATTTCTTAATTTCTTTTAATTTTGTTATACAATTCCTAATTAATATAGGGAAAAAAAGTCGCTATCGACTGTAGGAATCTGTAGAATGATATCCCAACCTTAAGTTGTGGAAATTGAAGAATATCAGTACGATAGTAGCATCAGATCTATTTTGTTGTGGTTTTCTCCCTAAATACGTTAAACATTTATTATATTACAGAAACTGTCACATAGATGGCGCTTCTCCTATTCCATTTCCAGTAACCGAACATGTTTAATACAATTAGGGTGATAAGTACGCTTATAACATATTAATCTGGTATATTTACCAGACAAACATCTAATAGGAGCCGTGTTCGTGGAAAGCAATATTTTTTGGATCAATTAAATACAACTATAGTTATTGAAAACCTATAATTTTTGTACAAAACATGAAAAAAATAATCCTATTTTAGTGTTTAGCCAGCATACATTGTTTTGTATTAATATAAAGCAAAATAATGTTTACTGAACCATTTAGGTTTTGAAACTTTTTGTTTTGATGAAACTTTGTCAGTATGTAGACTCCATGAAGAGTTAGTCAAGGACGCTTTCCGTTGCTGCGGAACTTCAACTTTAGGGGATGCAATTCGCCCTTGCAATTTGGCCCAAATTTGGTTTTTTCTGAATAACTTTTAAACGGTAAGAGATAGAAAAAAGTTTCAATGGCAGACTTGTACCGTTTAGTTAGCCCTTTTGATTGGTATAGATATTTATATACAGAATGTTCCAATAAATGTGGAATGACGTATGTTGTGCTTATTTTATCGAATTTCAGAAATCGGTTATAATGGCCTCTTTTGTGATCAAATAGTCTATAGAAAGATAATTTAAAAAGTTATACAGGGTGTCCAGAAAAATTAAAATTTTAGCATATTTCCTTATTCTAAGGTGATACTCTGTATACTGTTATGTGGCTGCATTATATGTTGAAAATCAATGTAAACTTATACCAGACGCTAAATGGTTATATGTGATAGTTTTCGAGTTATACGCGTTTGGATGTATGTAAGATTATATTATCCCTGACAGCAGGCAGATGAAAACAATACGTCACATAGTACACTCATTGCTTGCTTCTACTATGTTTGGAGAGATGTGAGCAGTGAACGTCTCACTTGCAGATATTTTTATTTTATCCGGGACAATTGGCCAGAATAACTTGGCACACATATCCCTCGGTGCAATGTATATAAGAAACCCAATTTTTATTTAAATTCAGTTCATATAGTTTTGCAGTGGCAGTAGCTAATATAGTTCATATCAATCCAGCAAATATTATTCATCTGCTAATACTTTCATATAATTATAATGAAAACCAAATAATACAAGATAATAGTGAAATAGAATTGCATGATACGGTGAGAACTCTAATCGATACAAGTGTTCGCGAAACAACGTTCGCAGTAGAAACAATAGAAACATTAGAATTTGAAGATATAGATCGTCCTCGAGTTATTGAAATAGCAGTTGAAGGCGAGCCTTCATCGTCCTACGATTTAGAAGATGCTGAAGAAGAGTATGAGGAGACATGCGCATTGGAAGATGATAATATTACTCCAGATTACAAAAAGAGAGTTGTTGAGTTTTGGACTGATTCGAAATCAAAGCGACGATCGTTAAGTTCTGTAAAAAGCAAATCTAGGAAAGTAACATCGGTTCAGCAGCTGTACAGATGGGAAAAATACATAGAAAGGGGTGGAAGGAATAGGGATAAATGGCTGGAAATTGCAAAACACGTATTATGTAAATTTTAATCACAAAAAAGGCCATTATAACCGATTTCTGAAATTCGATAAAATAAGCACAACATACTGCTATGGTCTGGCACCCCGGGTTTCGGAAATTTAAATGTGTAATTTTATTTATTCCAAATCAGCCTTGTCAAAACAATGATAGAGTTTCCACTATTCTAATATTTGTTAGTATCATTTTATTTGTTCAGTTGTGTATAGTTAATTTCATTTATTTGTACATTTTGCGTACTCCTGTATTGTATAGTTTATTTGCTAGTTTTTTCTTTGCGATGCGTTGCGGTCATCGCACGCAGATTGTAAATTTCATATATATGAGAATGTTACCTTTGAGGGCCAGGAGTTACCAGATAGACGAGCGCGTGTTTAGTCGTGTTTTGTTTAGTTGTCTTTGGTTACCGTTTCTGGTAATCCTTTTTAAGTTTTAAGATGTAGTTCGTTGCTTTGATTTTAAAATCGTCCATCTAGTAATTCATTTGTTAAATTGTGTTAGATAGTTGTGCACAATATACATGTAAGGCTTTTTAATAATATTCGTTTTAGAAGTAATCGTGTTTAGAGTTTAAATTTTCCGTTTTTTTTTGTTAGTTATCAAATTAATTTTATTTTATCACCTCAGGGTAGGTGAAGTGAAGCTGTGAGCTTGTAATTAATTTCATTTTTGATTTTGGTTGTTTCTTTACGTTATTTGAATTAAATTTTAGTTTGCTTTGAATTTTTGAAACCACGTGGATTTTTTGTGGTATAAGAAATTCCTCTAGAACGAATTCCCCATTTTGTTTCTAAAGGATTTGCATTGTCCTTTTTAAATTGTAGAATCTTATGCAGGTTTGTTTTTTGCCAGAATCTTATATTTATGGTTTTCATTTTTCCTGTAATTTGTAGTAAATGTTTTTTTTTCTTTTTATAATAAAATTTAATGATTTTAAATATCATCTTAAATAGTTCTTTTATTTCTGAATCAGCCATTTCAATTTTTGGGGATTTTAAAGAAAGTCAATTTTGCAAACGCCCACTATTTATTTTTTATAAAATTACTCTGAGTTATAAGAATCTCTGGCGCCCTTTTAAATCATTTTTTGCTGAGCTAGCTAAATTATTTTGTCATTTTTAATTCTCTTTACTTATATGCTTGGACCATCAGTTCACAGCAATACGTTATTCCACGTTTATTGAACAGCCTGTATATAAAATATCTATAACCAATAGAAAGGGCTGACTAAACGGCCAAAGTTCCCCACATTGAAAACTTTTTTCTATCTCTTACCGTTTAAAAGTATTCAGAAAAAACAAAATTTGGGCAAAATTGCAAGGGTGAATTTGCACCCCCTAAAGTTGAAAGTTCCGCAGCAACGGAAAGCCCGTCCTTGAGTAACACTCCATGGAGTCTAAAAATCTGACAAAGTTTCATCAAAATCTGCGATTTACAGTTCGCGAGGTTCCCTTGTTAGCGCAGTGAAAGCATATTTTGCGTTGACACTACTCATCTTTTTGTGTTCTTGTTAATTAATTTACTGTCCAATCAACATTTTATGCTAATAACGCTGTTTTACGGGTTGAATAAATCCAATAGTTGTGTTGTTTATATACAACCCAAAAAAAATTTGTTTAGATTAACGCATTTTGCGTTGACTAAAACACAATTTTTTTCACAGTGGAGGCCTTCCTGGCTACAACAACATTTTATCAAAATAATACGCATAAGTAATGGCATCGAGTTGGTGGAACCGCTCATCCATCGCATCCCACCTTCAATATTTAATTTAAGATAAGTGCAAATCATGTAACATATTGAACGGTTTATTTATGAAGATTCATTACAAGTTTACTTATCGATTGACGAATATTTATTAATAGAAACACACATAAACACTAATATATACAATTTTGATAAAATCACACTGTCCCATAAAGAAAATTTAGAAATTAACCATAAATATGTTAGCGCCTACACGTACATATTTATTTTACGATGTCACATATTGAAATATGTATGTATATATGCAGCTTTGTAGGCACGTTATAATATAAGTTACATATGTATGTATATATTTAACTTACCTGAGTGTTGCATGGAACAATCACTGCCGAAAACGATTTTTGGAAAACACTAGAATATCAAAATACTGGTATACGTATTTTCCGCACAGTATTTCCAAAAATTTGTTTTTTTTCCTTTCATATTATACAGCACATATTCCATATGAATGAATCGCTCTCTAAAAACGAGGATTTATATGTTAAAAACGTTAACGATGTAAATAAATTAGATTTAAAATCGAATGTCCCTTTAGCGTACCGAGTATTCGGATATCTGTGAAAAACCGACGCAGATGTTCCCTTTGTAAAGACACTGACTGTAACTCTAGCATTCGTGCGCCGAGAACAACTTTCGCGGTACGGTTAGCTTACCAACTAAATAGCGACAAGTTACGGCATATTGTAAGTCAGTCACCTGAACCTCCGCGGATAAAAACTTGTTACTGACGGTCCAACAGCGGTACTGATAAACAGTAAAAACTGCACGAACAACTGATCGAATTAATATCGATTATTTAATCAAACGTAAATTAGTACACATTCTGGTGTAACTATAAATAAAAGATTGTACGCATGAAGGGACCTATCTATATACAGAGTGATTCTCAATATATGCGACAAACTTTAAGACCTGATTCCTGGGGTTATTTTAGTCATAAAAGTTCATAAGAATATATGCCCAAAATCGCTTAGTTCTAAAGTTGCACAATGTTTAATAGTAAGTTAAATATAATTAATGTTTTGATTAAATTTAACAAATAATTAGTAAACAAAATTAATTTATACTTAACTTGTTGAAAGATGCCGCCCCCAAAATGCAATACAAGCTTTCTATCCTCCGTCGTATTGACTGCGAGTCCGTTTCTAGAATACCAGGGGTATTTCGAATTGTTGAAAAGCTCGATATATACGATTCTCAGTTCATCGACATTTTCAATGGGTAGTGGTATTAAACTAATGATTTAAGGTGACCACAGAGAAAAATGGTCAAAAGAATTTAAGTCTCTGGAGACCGAGAAGCCACGGTTGTGGACCTCCCTCCTATCCCCCGATACTGGATACGTATTGTCCTAAAAACTCGCGAGCAACTAAACTAAAATGCGCTTAGCAAGCACCGTCATGCATAAGAAATACATTTCGCAATCTTAATTTGCCAACGGAACTTCTTTCCACAGTAGGAGTAGCTCCTCTTCGAGAAAATTGCGGTATACCTCGCCATTTACCCGCATCGGTTAAAAAATGTGCACCTATTCAAGTGATCTCCAACAATTCCGGCCCACACCATCGACAGAGAATTTGCTGTATGCCGGCATTCGCTATTCGTGCGGATTTTCTTCGCCATATGTGATTATTATGAAAATAATAATCCGTCTAGATAAATGCTCTCGTGAGAATATTGAGCCAAATATTTAGTCGGATTTTGTTGCGAGATGTGTTGCATCCATTGACAAAAGGCCACTCTTTGCGGACAATTTACGGCAAAAGTGCCGTGCACCCGTTGAATGTGATATGAACACATGATTTTTCAAATTTCCAAACGTGGCCTGACTAATGTTAAGCAAACGCAATTTTTCTGGTGCTTTAGTAAGATGTCCTCAATGTCATTTGGTACCATTTTCTTAAACTTGTGATTCTTCACTGTAGATGGGTGCCCGTTATCAGCTCGTCGTATCTCTCTCNCCTTCCATATAACAATTCATACCCCACGGCACCCAACTTCTCGATTACACCCATAAATACCATATCCCGTGATTACCGTTATCGTTAACTATTATTGTTCAACAATTTTAACAATACGGGAATATTAGGAGCGATACCCAACACCGATTCAGGAATCGCGTGTACCATCGTCTCTTCCCCGGTTACAATAGTCGAAGCAAAACGCCTCTTCCATTCGTTGTTCTCCACTTGCGCGTGAATGGCTTCCCATTTCAACTATGAACGTACATGCAGTACAACAGGAACAACCAGGAACAATAGAATACAACGGTTATTACGCCAGTATAATTATAGCCCAATTGTTTGCTTCCTAGTGGCCCCCTAGATTAGCTATTAAATAAATTGGTTGCGGTATTGAAGGAGGAGAAAGATGAGGAGATGCTGGCAATTTAATCGGGTTTAATATCTTGAATCGGGATTGTGAGATGGTCCATTATATGTAGAGGATCCGGGATAAGCTTGAATTAATTAATGGAAATGTACTTATAGTATTATTAATTTGTATTGTGTATTGATATGCGAAACTTGTCGGGAGAAACGGTGTTTTTCTTTAAATTTGTCATGGAGAAGGCTTGTTTTCGTAGAGATAATCAAAGAAAAATGTTGCCCAAATATAGGATGTCCCACTAGTTCTTTAAAAAATTTAAACTTCTAGTAAGGATATGATTTTAAAAAGTTGTAGGATATTGATGTATTTGCAGAAGCCAGAGTATCACACAGACTACAATCCATATTGTCACGTCGGATTAACAAGTATTTACATATACAGGGTGATTCTCAACATATGCGACAAACTTTAAGCGCTGATTCCTGGGGTTATTTTGATCATATGAGTTCATAAGAACGTATATCCAAATCGCTTAGTTCTAAGTTGTACAATGTTTAATAGTAAGTTAAGATATTAATGTTTTATTATATAATTAACAGAATATTAGTTAAAACAAAATTAACTTATATAACTGTTGAAAATGACCGCCCCCCTAACTGCAATCAGCTTCTATCCTCCGTCGTATTGACTGAGAGTCCGTTCTAAATACCAGGGTATTTCGAATTGTTTGAAAAGCTACGATAATACGATTTCTCAAGTTCGTCGACATTTTCAATGGAGTCGTATAATTAATGATTTAAGGTGACCCCAGAGAAAAAAGTCCAAGAATTAATCTGGGAGACCGAGAGGCCACGGTTTGTGGTCCTCCGTTCTATTCACCGGTCTGGATACGTATTGTCCAAAAACTCGAGCAACTAAACTAAAATGCGCTGGAGCACCGTCATGCAAAAATACATTTGTAATCTTAATTGCAACGGAACTTCTTCCAGCAGTAGTGGTAGCTCCTCTTCAAAGAAAATTTGCGGTATAACCTCGTCATTTTAACCGCACGGTAAAAAATGTGGACCTATCAAGTGATCTCCAACAATTCAGGCCCACACATTGACAGAGAATTGATGTTGATGACGGGCATTCACTTGTTCGTGCGGATTTTCTTCGCCCATATTGATTATTATGAAAATTAATAATTGCGTTTCTTAGAGAAGTAGCCTCGTCGGTGAAGAATATTTGAGCCAAATAGTCAGGATTTTGTGGATTTGTTTGCATCATTGACAAAAAGCCTCTTTGCGGAAAATTTGCCGGCAAGAGTGTCTGCACCGTTGAATGTGATATGGTACAACAGTTGATCTTTCAATATTCTCCAAACTGTGGCCTGACAATATGTTAAAGCAAACGCATTTTTTCTGTGCTTGTAGTAGGATGTTCCGAATTCATTTAGTACCATTTCTTCAACTTGTGGAGTTCTCACTGTAGATGGGTGCCGGGTATCAGTCGTCCGTTTTTTAAAATTTCCTGTTTCACTAAGACGTTGGTGAAGACGGGCAAATATTGAATGATGCGGGATGATATGGTTCGAGTATCGTTCTTCATAAAGACGTCTAGCAGCACGCGAATCTCCATTGGCAAGGCCGTAAACGAAATGCATATCACACATCTCAGCATTCGTGTAATTCATTTTAGAAAACAAAAACTGGCAATAAGCTGAATGAATACTCTGACAACTATTGACAAATATTGAAATGACAAATAAACAATTCCCTCTCAACACAATAGTTTGTGAAGAACCAACTGTGATATTATATCGTGTTAGTCATAGTCATAATTTATTATTAAACATTCAATAACTTTAAAACCAAACCGTTTTGGACATATACTCATATGAACTTTTATGATCAAAATAACCTCAGGAATCAACTCTTAAAGTTTATCGCATATATTGAGAATCACCCTGTATAATAATTACACCTACCTTGAGTTAACGTTACGTTAAATTCTTAATTATAATTTTATATTAGTAACAAACTCAACACTTTATTTTAGATAAAAGTGAAACGTTACGGAATATGCAAACTCCAAGACTCTTGGATAGTAGTCCTTTAACACACATTATGCGAATTTTGCAGCAATGCACTTGGGGATTTACCTACATTAGAAAATCCAGACACAATGTGCCTGTTTCCTATCACATGAAATCGTTACGGGCAACGATATCTCCACGGATGCTACAACGTTGATTCCTATAGTCAGTACTTGACCTCAAAAAATTGCCGCTGTGCGAGAACTTTCATTGTGGGATTGCAATTCCGATGGGAACGTATCGAAATCGCCAAATAATGACTATAATAGTGCGGAATTAGCTTCGCACACGGATAAATAATCGGAATTATACTTCGTATCTGCTGAGGCAGCTTAAAACCCTTTTAATGGAAAAATACAGGTAATATGTGCAGTTGCTTTAATACATAATATGTAATAATTCTTAACTGATTTATTCTACTGTTCGCTTACTACATTTTTAAATAGAACATTATATAATAATATAAATGTTTTAGTTTAAATCCTTATAGTTTGTACACAGTATATTACAGTAAGGACATGTTCGCAAAAATCCATTGTTCTTGAGTGGTCCGTTTTGAATGACCTTCAAGCCCAGCTGCCATTTTGTAAAGCTGTTGCCGGGAATTTTCAAACGTGTAGAATAATTTATATTTTAAAGGAAGTAGAAAGATAGATTACAAAAATACACAAAAAATTGCGTTTTTTATTCTGATTTTGTTGCAAATATTTATAAACAGTTTATAGTAAAAGAAAACACGATTTCAGTAAAATAATGTTTGATTAAGTGATACATATATTTACAAATATTTTACGATAATTATGTTCATATTCTTTCCTCTTTGTGAAATAAATTTTTGTTTATATTTTTGTAGTTTAAAAGATTCTTGCAGGAATAAATATGTTGTGGTTCTTTCTCAAATAAATTAATAAAAATGCAACAGCATCGGTGGAAGGGACTTTCAAATTTCTGACACGAATACACAATAACTTTTAATTAGGGTTCAAGAGTTATGACTATATCGTTTTGTGCGATACAAAGATTGTTCCTTTCTATTCGACTACTTATTTCTAACATCCGACCTGCACTGTTGTCACAATAATGTCCGGGGATGCACAAGTGGATAGAGTTCAGACGTGAGCTATATAATATCGAATTGTCTATAATGTGAATAAATGTGAATAAAAATTATACCACTAGAATACAGTTCAAACCAAAATCACATTATTTTAAAAAGTGACATAAAAATGAATAATTAGTTACTGCGATAAATAGCAATCCAGCTTAAAATGTGTATCTAACAAATAAATTGATTTAATGTGACCTAGGAATCTCTGCACAACGATAATATTTCTCTTATTCATGTACTTTCTAATGCTTGTCGTGTCATATATATTAGATTCATTCGAAAATCCCAAGAAACTGGACATCGTTAGCATCACAATTTATCTTGCGAGAGTGACTGGCACTACAACATGATACCCATTGGTTCTCTTTCACGATAATTTGAGTTATTTCACTTAAACCAAACAATATAATATATAAGAAAGTATGTAAATGTTATGGCCCTGGCACCGATCTTACCTTTCACAAGAATATCATGGTTTATAAATGTTTTTAAAACTGTAGGGGTAATTCAAACTAATAAAATACGTAAAATAAATAAAAAACAATAAATCATATAGATTAAACGGATGAGTAAACTAATTTTGTGTTGATACGAACGTAAACATAATAAATGCCATTTTGGGAAGCTGTTTTTGTGTGAAGTTAGGTTTAGAAATTTGGACCGCTATAACTCCTCCCTTGTCCTTACTCGGCGTACTCTGGTTACTTATATTCTAAATTTAAAAATTTTATTACTATAAATCAAACAAATTTGAATTAAAGTAAATTATTTCACGGCAGGTCCAAAAACCCTTATGTCTAAGGCCTCGATTTGTCACAAGAACGAATCAAATATATAGACACATCGTTCAGGTTTCATACTAAATCAAAGACAACGACTATATCTACTTAACCCATTACAACACACCACTTCGCAGCCAACGGTGGCCAACTTTATCCCAAAACGAGGCGCACTACTTATAGCCGAGAAACTCGACCGCGCCGTTTTGATAAATGCGCTCAAGTCGGCACATTATCAAACACTTTCTGCGGGCGGCCAAATATCCGAAATCCCCCCTCTCCCACGCTGCGCCTTCTACGATTCCCCCCATCCAGTGTCGGTCCCGCGAAGTCCGCCAATATATCAGCCGCCAGGCCTCGAAACCTGCGCGTGACTCGACTTCCCAACTTCACTGCCAGAGGGAGCCGTAAACGCCGCTGACGTATGCGTCGTAATATGTAGTTAGTTATTTCGTTTATAAAATACGTCTAGCGTGACGTATGAAGTGAAGTGGAAGCGTATATGATTATCAGAGACGATGTTTGAGTTAGGTAATAATAATAATGAGTAAGCTAAAACTATTTCTTGGGCGCCTGGATATCTGTAACACTTATTAAAAGGTATATCTATTACACAACAATTCCTAATTCCCAACTCAAAAAAAAACCAAAACGAAGTCAGGGTTTTTATAAACTATCACGCACCATCTCCCCCCTCCCTCCCTCCGTTCCGCTGTGCTCTACTTTAAAAAAAAAATGTTCATTTCCGGTGGAGAAGACGCCTGTATTAGCAAGAACACAGTACTTATCAACAACTTAATATGAAATGGAATTTAAATACTTACATTATACCCAGTATTACTTTGTCAAAAAAGTTCCACTGCGTACTAGGAGATGGTCACCACAAGTATCTCTTATGGAAATTTATTACCACTATAAAGGTAGCAACAGTAGAAAAATGCTGGTGGTGTCATCTATAGTACGCCAGTGGAACATTCTTTGACCATATGTATACTGGTATTAATATTGATTAGACCAAATATAATACTAGTATACCATGTGATTCAAATGATTTCGTAAGAAGAAAACTGGTTTCCGGAAAAATTGTATCTCACACCTATGACCAATTTAATGAGGAAGTTGCTACATACAAGATTTCATACATTAAATGAATTTCTTGACATTTAGCGACCATTGCCGTGCGTGTCTGTAGTGATCTTTCGATTATTACTTATAATTTTTTTCAAATCGTTTATATTACATCTAATATCACCAATAATAGCATTTCTGAATACGTAAGAAAATTCAGGAATTTATCTGCCGTAAATAGCTCAACAAACAGGTAAAAATCAATATTAACATTAAGTGAAAATAGTTTATTACATTTTAAAATTTTATAGGCTTATATACACTTCAGCGCAACGTGCTGTCAAAGAAAGTTACATTTTCATCCCATAAAGTTTCTACGGTACAGGATTATTACCATTAGATCACGATAGGCGATTAGAATATTGTACTTGTTGTAATAACAATTTAAGGACGATGACTTGCCTAAACAAATCATTTTTCTCGGATGAAGCTGGTTTACTAACAGACCTATATCAATTAACAAAACTATTGTATCTGGTCTGCAGAAAATCCACACGAATTTCGAGAAACGCAATTGCATCCCGTAAAAGTTGGAGTTTGGTTAGCTATGTCCAGGCAACGAATAATAGGGCCAATTTTCTTAGAGGAAACTGTAACAGCCCAACATCACCAACAGACCTTGGAATTGTTTATTGCAGAGTTACAAGAAAATGCGCTTGAAGCAGGTTATTTTCAGCACGATAATGCTCCAGCACATACTGCTCGACAAACCTGTCACTATCTTCAACAGTTTTTTGCTGACAGGTTCGTTAGAGCACAAAGATGGCCACCAAGATCGCCTGATCCTAACCCCATTAGATTACCTCATGTGTTCGGCTATCTAAAAATAGGATCTATAGAAAACCGCATGCATACCATAGAAGAACTGAGAGATGCAGTTTTGTCACTTAATAATTATACTAATTGTATGTTATAATTTAAAGTAATAAATAAATTTAGTTAAACACCGTTAGTACTGAATTGTAAAATCATAATTTAGTAAAGTTAAATTAATTACATTTTCATTTTTACAAGCAGAACACCAACCATAGTCTCTATATAATGCAGTTCAAATATAAGTTACGTTTTCCTTATTTATGACAGAATCCGTGTACTTTCTTATGTTCCAACACTGACTTAGTTCAAACCTTCATTACAAACACGCGGCATATACCTACACCCTGTTACTATCTATAGGAAGCAAACACTTGAACAATCATTTTGAATCTCTGTGTATATTTTATATGTGTATTGATGTTATACCCAACGAATTTCGATCTTACCACTTGCATCATTTTTCCATTTCTGGTATTTGTCCTCAATTTTTCTATGATCTTTTCCATTTTGTTTCCTATCCCCTGTTTTTCTGTCCTTTGTAAGAAACGACAATATCAATCATTAAAATTTTAACGTGACTCCAGCATCTGAAGCGATAAATTATGAACGAGTGTTCTCATAAATTTCCAACATTTTCAAGATAATCCACCCCTGCTTTAAATGTACCCTCCTCAGTGTAAGGGTAATAAACGTAGATTATATAATTTCCTGTCCTCTCCGAATTAGAGTGTATCTTGCCTAATGTTATATGACTTTAGCTGACAGCTCCATCTAGCGATTCATCCGCTCCACTAAATTTGACAGATGCGAGCAGGTGATGCACGCTTTAACGATCTAATATTTAACTTGTTTAACGCGACTTCCCCGATAACTTCCCCGTTTGTCTTCCGGTGACGATTACTCTGCGACGTAAACTGAATTCCAGATGGATATTATTGGGGTTGGACGAAGGGCGGAGACGACAAGATAACGTCTGCATCTCCTTCCACTTCTCCGCGCTTATGTGTGTGTGTGTGTGTCAACAGAAGAGAGCACAATTAAATGTATATATCTAGCTTCGTATCGTCACATCCACGTAAGCGAAACTGTTTGCTTCGCACACGAACATCAACGGTGAACGTATCAGATATTTCTGTTCAAATAGCTGGGAAAACCGATACAATTGCAACCCTCGGGCGACAAGACCGAGAATATTGCTTCGTCGTTTGCAATTCCTTCAATTCGGTCAGATTTCGACAGCAACAGAATGGTGGTTGTACGTGGGATGATGTTAAGTTAAGGTGGGGGTAGAGGAAGGCGAGTTTTGTCACGGGAAAGGGCTGTGGAAGCGTGCGACAGACCGATATCGCTTTTTATGGCTGTCGTTCTGAGGTAAATTGGAACATCTTGATTTTGAAAAGTGTAGGAATCGATTGCTGTGACGTATACTAGAGTTAATACATGCAAAAGATGTGTATTTTAGATTGTAGAGTAGGGAAGGCCATGTACTTAATGTGAATCTGCTGATGATGAAACGTACTGCTGTGGTCTGGCGCCCCGGTTTTCGAAATTTCTGATGTCATGTTTACTCCGATTAGCCTTTATCAATGTTTCTGGAAAATTTTCTCAGATATTTTGTTTATTTTTAAATAAAATTTAGTTAATGAATTGATTGTTTGATTTATTTATTTAAATGTTCAGTTGTTTTAATTTTATTTCGTCCATGTATATTTTGCGTTTGCTAGTATTGTTTATGTTATTATGTTTTGCGATTTTGTCCGTTGGCGGACTGGATCTGTGCGTGACTTCGCTGCACGCAGCTGTTTATATATATACGACTGTTTTAACCTAGTAAAAACTAGTTTCTCATAGACACAACCGTGAGTACATATTAATTTTATTTTCTTTGCTGCCATTTTGTTATTTCTTTTGATATAGAGATTTATTTCGTTTATTTTTAATTTTATTCTGTCCATCAAGGAACTCGCGTAATAATAATTGTTATTATATTTCGGGAAAATTTTCTCAGATGTTTTGTTTATTTTTAAATAAGATTTAGTTAATGAATTGATTGTTTGATTTATTTATATAAATGTTCAGTTGTTTTAATTTTATTTCGTTCATGTATATTTTGCGTTCGCTAGTATTGTTTATGTTATTAAGTTTTGCGATTTTGTCCGTTGGCGGACTGGATCTGTGCGCGACTTCGCTGCGCGCAGCTGTTTATATATATACGACTGTTTTAACCTAGTAAAAACTAGTTTCTCTATAGACACAAGCGTGAGTATATATTAATCTTTATTCTTTTGCTGCCCCTTTTGTTATTTCTTTTGATATAGAGATTTGTTTCGTTTATTTTGAATTTTATTCTGTCCATCAAGGAACTCGCGTAATAATAATTGTTATTATATTTCGGGAAAATTTTCTCAGATGTTTTGTTTATTTTTAAATAAGATTTAGTTAATGAATTGATTGTTTGATTTATTTATTTAAATGTACAGTTGTTTTAATTTTATTTCGTTCATGTATATTTTGCGTTCGCTAGTATTGTTTATGTTATTATGTTTTGCGATTTTGTCTGTTGGCGGACTGGATCTGTGCGCGACTTCGCTGCACGCAGCTGTTTATATATATACGATTGTTTTAACCTAGTAAAAACTAGTTTCTCTATAGACACAAGCGTGAGTACATATTAATTTTATTTTCTTTGCTGCCATTTTGTTATTTCTTTTGATATAGAGATTTGTTTCGTTTATTTTGAATTTTATTCTGTCCATCAAGGAACTCGCGTAATAATAATTGTTATTATATTTCGGGAAAATTTTCTCAGATGTTTTGTTTATTTTTAAATAAGATTTAGTTAATGAATTGATTGTTTGATTTATTTATTTAAATATTCAGTTGTTTTAATTTTATTTCGTCCATGTATATTTTGCGTTCGCTAGTACTGTTATGTTATTATGTTTTGTGATTTTGTCCGTTGGCGGACGGATCTGTGCGCGACTTCGTTGCACGCAGCTCTTTTATATATACGACTGTTTTAACCTTGTAAGAACTAGTTTCTCGATAGACACAAGCGTGAGCACATATTAATTTTATTTTCTTTGCTGCCATTTTGTTATTTCTTTTGATATAGAGATTTGTTTCGTTTATTTTGAATTTTATTCTATCCATCAAGGAACTCGCGTAATAATAATGTTATTATACTGTTGGTGTAACATCAATTTGGTATACAGAATCGTTTAATTATTTTGTGTCAGGAAATAAGATTTTTGTATTAATTCTATTATATTTAAAGAGTATTTATTTAGTTTTTTTCGGTTTTATTTTATTAATCACGTCGGTTTGGGTGAATAGAAGCATTGTGCTTGCTTTTAGTTTTCATTTTTGCAAATTTTTGGTGTTCTACGATTTTATTTTATTTTGATTTGAAACCACGTGGATTTTTGTGGAAAAAAGAATTATCTTCCTGAACTAATTTGTTTTTACTTTGATAGAGGATTTAGCATTGTCCGTTTGTAATTTTGAATCGAGTAGTTTTGATTTAGACCAGGACCCTTTGTCCACGGTTTTTTTTTTCTACATAATTGTAATTAACAATTTTTTTTTACAATAAAAATTCTTATTTAACGTCTTTCAAAATATTGTTCTTTTATTTTTGAGTACACCTTTTCAATTTTTGGAGTAATGCAAGAAAGTCAGATTTCTTTCACCCACAATTTACTTTTCGTGATTAGTTTTAATTTGCGAGGGTAATTCTGAGTTTAATTGTTCTTTTGCGCCCTTTAAATTTTTCTATCCGTTGAGCTAGCTAATTTAATTTTTCATTATTAACATTCATTTGGCTTTTTCAAAATTCTTTTGGTGCATTCAGTACACAGCAGTAGATCCAGTTTAGTGCAGTTTGTGGTGAGGGGTCTAAGAGAAGTTTACAGCATTACCAGTACCACAGTTTGGAGTATTTTTGTTACTGAATGTGCTTCTTGTCCTGCCTCCTTAGTCGACGTTACTCACCTATAACTCAGGGAAGTCGCCCCCTTGAGTTTACTCTGGCTGTTGGGTGTCAGATGTCAGTATCATGCCTTATTGGTCTTACTCTGTTATCGATAGTGTAATTTAATCTTAATCACATGAAACAATTACAAGACACGAGATAAATTACAAAATTACATGCAAGCATTTTATTAAGGAAAATATTTTTAAAAGAAAAAGGAATCTGAATAAAGTCTTTTGTAAACAATAAAAGCAAAAATTATATTAAACAATTATTACTTTAAAACTGGAAAATCAATTATTCCTTTAATAAAATATAATTAAATTCAAAAGTCACCACCATAGACATCTAGCGGTGGAATCAAAAATGATCAAATCTTGACATTTGATAGAAACCTGTAACTGATTTGACAGATTGGGAAAATGATTGAATTTAACTATAAATTAAAAAAAAGTCATGTAAAAAAGAATTAACGTTACATTGGAAGTTTCTTCGTAGGTTCGAAGTTTGAAAACGGCTTCTTACAGATATACAATACACTTACCTTAAATTTGTTGTTCAACTTATGGGTATGTGCAGGGAACGAGGAAGTTTAGTGAATATTTAATACAAATTTAAATAAAGCAGTATTATTAGTAGTAGTTTTATTTTGCATAGAACAAACGCAGTGACTACCTGATATGAATGAAAGATATTGGTTTCACTTTAACAACAGTTTCTTTTTAAACAATTTACAACGTAATGACTCATAAAATATATTCCTTAATAATGAAAAAAATGAACAAAGCAGTAATAAAAGATAAGGTAAATGGGGCTCCCTTGAAACGTTATTTAGTTATTGAAATTATTGAAATCTAAAGAAAGGACAAAGAGAAATATGGCTTTGAAGTTACAACTAATAACAAACAAAGAAATAATATACCTAAGCGGTAAATTTGCGTTTTCTGTTGGTTCTTTGCATTGGGCGTTGTCTCGGCGAGTTGATCCTCTGTCCGCGTACATGGCGGTTATGTCTCGTGATCGCCTCGATAACGGCTACTTCGTCGGGGTATCCTTAACTGCACACACTTTAACTTCACCAGCTGGCGCAGATATCATCACAATTATGAGGAATTCAAATATCCCACCACATGGTTTAAAACTGCAATCTTGAAACATCCGATTGCTTATAAGCTCGCTACTTCTTCTTTCGCTGGGATTCTTTATACGGATGGGGCCTTGAGTTAACCCACCCGGTATATTTAATATATTTGCATTCCAAATGGCCTACAATGGCCGTACTCCTTGGCCACTCTTTTTCGACGACCTTTTCACACGTCCGTAGCTCTTACTTGACGCTTGCGCGCGTAGCCGTCTCGGGGACTATTCCATTACTCCGCCGCATTAGCCAATCAGGAATAGTAAAACAATCACGGGGTGGCATCAAAACTCAAATAATCATAGTTGTTACCTATTTAAGAAAATACATGAGTTTAATAGCAATCAGCATTGTTGTTACTTCTACTAACCATGTGCTGTAGTTAGATACAGTACCAGTAGTCATAAGAAATACGTTACTTACCACAAATTTGTGAGGGACACTGTGTAGTAGCCGTTAATAAAAGCACTATTTACAGTAACAATGTGCATTCAGGAAACTGGGTTTAGTTGCAGGTATTAATTAACGAGAATAGTTCCAAGTAAAACTTTATCTATTGTAAATAATTTTTTATCAAGTAAACAGTCCACTGATCGCATTCCACTCCAGATGATCAGTGTATATAAGTATATAGCCTAAATACTCGTCTCTTCCGGCATATATCCGAACTCTTCTAATATGGAATACGGAGTAATAGCTACACTTTATGAAAGATAAGAACATCTAACGTAATATCATTAGCAGCGGTATGTCACAAAGTTTTTTTTTAGGGTCATTATTATTTATTATTTACGTAAGCTATCTCCACTTTAATAGATCGGCCGATTAAAGTCTGTCAGTATCCTTATGACACATTGCTTCTGATGAAGGACGATACAAGAAATAAACCTGTAAAAAGACACAACTATGGTTAATATACGCAGAAACATAGTTTACCGCCAATAAACACAAACTTAATAAAAACGAATCGGTAGTACAAGAAAGCATTTCCTTTTGAAGAACAAAAAAAAATGAGGTCATCATCTTACCAGTCCTCCCCAAAGAACTACGTGAACCAACTTATCTTATTCAAATCCGCGCCTTCCCAAATTCCCCCCATAGCTAAAACCCTCTTCGATCATCCCGGACAATAATATCGGATCCGATATTCATGATGCCCCCACTAGAAGAAACTTGCAAGTGAGAGAGGGAGGGAAGAGGCGACACAATCGACTCCTGATTGTTCAGAGGCACGTGCAGCTAGCTAGCCCAGACGAAATCCACCATTCCATAATGGATAATTCTTCGACGATCGAACTGCGAATTCATTTTGCGGAGACCGTTCTGAACCACCCTCCTATTGTCCCCCTTCCCCTTTCCGAGAGCGGGGAGAGGAGAGGGAGGGAAGGGAGAGAGAGGAGAGACCTTCGTTCGATCTTTCACATAACAAGGATTCCTTCGATCCGGGGAATAAATTGGAACCCGGTGTGGAAAGAAAGGCGAGCTCTCCGTTTGGGGGGGATTATAATTTAGAAGGTAGAGTATTTAATTGGAACTTCTGAGGAGGGGAATTAGCGGTGGATAGAGCGTAGGAGAGGGGATAGGGGGATGGTTTGGATCGAGGATAGCGATTAATTAAATTAAGATCTGGGATTTATGGCCTCAATCTCGCAGGGTTGTTTTATCCGCCTGAGATATTCAGATTATATGATCGTTTAAAATTCAAATTTTATTTAAATCTCTATTTAGATATACATTATTAAATATAACGTCTCGGGACCCAAAATTCCTTCCCCGGAGCGCACTGTTATATGATGTATTTCTATTTTAATGACAATGACAATTCAATATAAAAACAAAGCAATATAAAGACTGCTCATCTTACACGCCCTTCCCCCCCCCCTCCCCTTTTTATTTATTATTTAATAAAGCATGTAATCTTGAAATCTGCTTGGCATTCTTATGACTCTTCCTTTAGATGATACCTTTTCCCCATTATTGTGAAACTTGCCAGAGCGGTCAATTTCTGTGTCCAGAGGATGATCCTTCATTTGCTCTCCTGGACCAACACTTGCTTGAGTCTCTTCGATTGGTGAAGTCGACCCTTTAGATGGAATGAATCCTATTTCTTCTAATTTCTCCTCCTTCCTGAGTTCGGACCTGATAAGTTTCTGGTTTTTTTTTTTATCTTTTTTCAGTATTTCTCCTGGTATCCATTTTCTGATACCTTGCTGTAACATGACTGGTTGTTTTTCCAATGCTGATAGTGGTTTCTTGCTAATATTGCAGTAGGTAATGTTTTATAATCTGTAATTCTGGGTCAATATTTGGTGCTCGTTTGTAAGTCAGCACATTTTTGATCAGAATGAATAATCGAACTGATGCAAAAATCATCTAGAAAATCTGGCGCTTTCTCGAATTCTAGCGGAGCTCTAGACCATGTATCAGGAATATACAGTTCTTTACCCGGTATATATTGTAGTGTTATATCGTATTTCATTAATCTAATTACTAAACGCTGTAATCTTGGTGAAAGTGAGTCCAAGGGTTTCTTTATAAGACTATTATAGGTTTATGGTCTGTTATAACCACAAGAGTGACAATGAACCATATATGCAACTGGATGACCTTCCTGACGTATAGCGCCACCTAAACCATATTGATAGCTCTGTAACCAGCGTTTACTGGGTACGGTCAGGATTGTACAAAATTCAAATTGGAGCCACCTGCATAAATCAAGTTTTTCAACTTTATAAAAGCGCGTTCTTGAGGACTATTATTACCCCAAGACCATACTGATTCTTTCTTTAAAAGTAAACGCAAAGGAGCTGTTTCCTCTGCTATATTATTAACAAATCTACTAACAATAAGATAATTTATCATACCTAAAAATGACTGTAACTCTTTACATTGGTCGGTTCGTTTCATTTTTTGTACTGCCCTCTACTCTCGTCTAGTATGTGTATTCCCTTACTTGAGATAGTATGACCTTAAAAATGTAACACGTATTTTTGGCTAATTGGAGTTTCTCTTTCTTGAATTTCACATTTGCCTCCTTGCTTTAATCAGTAACTTTCGCCTAGTCTCAAATTATGTTCTTTCGAGTGCATTTTCAACTACGCAGAATATCGTCATGAATGCTAGGCGTACCCATTTAGATCACAAATCAAATCATTTAATAGTATATTTGGAATATTTCTGCGGCATTAGTTTCGCACTCTCCCTGTCCAACGGAATTTGATAAAGAGCACAAGATGCATCTAATACCGAAAACCATTGTGCTTTCCCAATTTGTGGCATTATTGTTTCAAATGTGGGCAATTCCAATCTTTGCCTTACAATGCATTTATTGAGAGGCCTTGGATCCATGCACAAACGCACTGACCCATCTTTCTTTTCTGTTACTACCATAGCATTGAGCCAATCTGTAGCCTCTTCTATCTTTATATTATATCATCTTTTTCTAATTTTATGAGTGCCTCCTTCACAGTTTTGTGAAGCGCCAAAGGAACCTTTCTACACCTAGATATAGAAGGTATCGCTCCATCTTTCAATTTAATTGTACATGATTTACCAAAGCATTCCACTCCTGTAAATACATCTTTAAAATCATTTAATAGACTAGAAGCTGCCATCGACCAACTTGTATCAGATTCTATGGTACCACATATTCTTTGGATTAAATTTAAAGCGACGCATGCCTTCAAACCTAAAATTGGTTCATAATTATCCTTTAAGATATAAAAATCAAATTTTCTTTTTAAATTTTTGTGTTTCAACGTAATTTCACACACTCCTTTGATATTTAACTTCTGTTTATTATAAACTAACAAGAACTTATTGCTTTGACGCAACTTTGGTTTTATACTTAACCTACTATATATCTGTACCGGTAAAATATTAGCTTCGCTTCCTGTATCAAGCTTAAAATTAACAAATAAACCAGAACCAACCTCTATTTTCTCTGTCCATTCTCTTGTACCATCTTTTATTATATTATAAACAGGCGACTGCTCATTTGCTACTATGATCGAGTCTAGATTTAAGGTTTCTGTTTCTCTGTTTAGCGTTGCACATCGGTGACACTTGTCACATTTCTGCTTCATGTTATATTTATTCACTTTTCTCTCCTCTTCTTTCTTTCTGTGGTTTTGTATCTTCATCTTATTTACCACCACAGTATTACCGTTGTGTGCTCCTGCCGCTATGACTTTTACTTGTTTCCGTACATTTGCCATGACCTTTTTTCTTTCCACTAACTTATTTTTATTAATTTACGCTGCCACCATTTTATATGATGTATTTCTATTTTAATGACAATCACAATGACAATGACAATTCAATATAAAAACAAAACAATATAAAGACTGCTCATGTTACACGCACCAGTTCTATTTGCACTAATCAAACAGATTTTCATCTATTTCTCGTCCCTATGCATGTCGTATGTAAATCCGCAGCCAGAAAATACGGGCAATAACTCGATAAGCATACAAACTTACCCGAAGTGCACGTGAGGCACGTGCATCCGGCCAACAGAGGGCGTCATAATTGAATTTCTATACGCGACGCAATCGTGGCCTTCCTATCGCTTTACACCACATTGTTGATAAAATTTATTGGCGCAAAACCTTGAAATATTGTTATAAATAACGACGGACAGCTCTTATGAGATGCCTAGTCGTTTGTGGTGTCTGCAGTAGACTTTCCAGCACCTAATCAAATAAAATCAAATCTTTATTAACCCATTTTGCTATACAAAACATATAGATTGGGCAAGTCAACATAGGAAAACAAAACTTAAAAATACACTTATAACATTTAAACATACACATTGTTAAACACACAAGCAGGTTCAAATTCCGCATATATGTAGAATCATCCATTCGTTAAATAGGTGTTTTACTGTATTTAAAGATGCCTACTGAACTGGACTGGGCAATCTCTCTGGGTCAGCCTTTAATCTGATTAAAGCCAACAACAAGTGGGATTTGAAATAAAAAGAATGTTAGGTTTTAATGGTAGGTTATATTATGTTTATTTCTAGTTTCATATTTATGATATATTGTTACGGTTTTTTTGCTCCGCTTACCTCGAATTAGTTCTCCGCTAGTCTTTTCGACAAGCTTTTGTAACCCTATTTTCTTCTATTTCCTTCTTTTATCTTCAGAGATGCTCCTACGTCTTGTAATTTCTCAACGTAAACATTATCGTCTAATTTTCAGCTTTCAAATTGTATTTCTTTCCCCTGTTAGGACAGCCTAACTAGAATTTGAATCTTTTATTCTCATTTACTTACAGATAGCTTCTTATACTTAAAACGGTCTCAGATTTTCGTTTAAAATTCCTTCATTTCAATTTCAGTGTTAGCAGGATTTTTTTTGTCTAACGTTTTCATTTTCATAGATAAGTTAAGATCTGTTTGTTTTGGACATGTCGGTATTATCGATTCCCACGCATCGATAGATTTGTTCGATTGGTCGTTGTCTCTTTTCGATCATTTTGATGTGCTTACATCTTTTCGACGTTTGAGGGCACCTCCATGTCTTTTTACTTGTTTTATTTATCTGTCTTCTGATTGTTTGCGTGATGTATTCTTCCTTCCACTTCCTGCTTCGTTTTGGTTGTGGAACAGAGGCGTTCTCACGAGTAACACTTCCTATCTTGGGAATTTTGGATATTTTCACACATTTGTGGATTTAATTGGAAGTTTACTGGAAATATTCATTGGCCGTATCTTCGCTTGTGTTTGGTGTGAAATTTTCGTGAATATTACGGCGGATGAGTCCGTTATTTTCAGAAGGACGGTATAATAGCACATACTACAAGAGAAACTATAACCTTTTTCCGTGAGTTTTTTGATATTTAATAAATGGTGGTAATCTTGTTTATTTTTTTTAAACAGAATAATTTTCTACAAAAGAAAAAATAAATAAATAAAAGTTTGCTTTGGGCACAATTTTCTTAATTATTTCGGCCATAGGGAATCAGGGAATATAATACCCCTATATTTATTGTTATGGTATTACCTACTGCTGTGGACGGACACCTTGTTTTCGCGAGATTTTTTTAATTGCATAGATTGTTCGTGTGTTTACCTCCGACAGCCTTTGTCAATGTTTCGGGAGAGTTTTCACAGATCTAAATGTTTATTTTTCAAAATAATTCATATAATCAATTCATTAAGTGTTCAGTTGTTTTAAATTAATTTCATTTATTTAAATGTCTTGCGTTCGCTTGTTTAGTTTATGTTATTATGTTTTGTGATTTTGTCCGTTGGCGGACTGATCTGTGCGGCTTCGCTGTACGCAGCCGTCGAAATTGTAAGACTCAGTTCCGAGATAGACGAGAGCGTGAGTAGACGTAAAATTTTATATTGTTTGCTACCATATTGTTAATACTTTTGATTTAGAGATTTGTTTCGCTTAAATTGAATTTTATTTTGTCCATCAAGGAACTCGCTAAATAATAATTGTTATTATATTGTTGTTTACACATTTTAGATATAAGATCATTTATTATTTCGTACAGCAAGATAGATTTTAGTTTTAATTTCCTCATTATAATTTTAAAGAGTTCATTTTTGGTTTTCTAGTTTGCTGTTTCAATTGTTGAAATTATTAATCACCTCGGGTTGGGTGAATAGTAGTATTGGTTCTGGCTTTTAGTTTTCATTTTTTGTAAATTTTTGAGTGTTCCAGCAAATTTATTTTATTTTAATTTGATACCACGTGTTTGTTTGAAAGATATTGGATTATCTTCCTGGACAACTTATTCTATTGCTTGTTATAGGATTTAGCATTGTCCTATTGTAATTTAGAATCACGAGCAGTTTTGATTTAGACCAGGAACCTCTGTCCACGGTTTTTTTTTCTGCAAATATATTTTATAATTAACATTTTCTTTTTTATATAATAAATTTTTGATTGTTTATTAACGTCATTCAAAATTCTGTTCTTTTGTTTTTAATTAAACCTTTTCAATTTTTGGGGTAATTAAGAAAGTAAGGGTAAAGGGGTAAAGAGGGTAACTTTGAGATTATTTGTTCTTTTGCGCTCTTTTCATTTTTGCCCGTTGTAGCTAGCTAATTTAATTTTTCATAATTAATTTCATTTTTGCAAGTTCATTTGGTACATTCAGTACACAGCACTACGTTTTAACCTTTTTTAAAATTAAAAATTCTTTCGTGTTCTATGACCACAAAGTGCTCAAACAAAGAAGACATTTAACCATGCTTGTTCGACTGAATACAACTACAGATCCCGTTATAGTCTTTGCTTTTTTTTCTATTTGAGAAGTTTTTGGTCAATTAAAGATAACATCAACCAACCACCCAAAACATGTACAAATTATTACAAAGTTCCAGGTTTTTAGAATGAATAATCAATAGGAGAGAGTACAATATTGCAATCAGAGACCCAGATGGTTGCGGTATTTCCAGCAATATTCGTTCGACAACTCCAATACATCACCTTTCAATACTAAACGCTGGAGAACAACTTAAAATACTTTAGAAGCACCCTCGACTCCCTCAATTGTATCATTTGGTGCGCTGAAAGTTTCAAACTCTTCCCCGCAGGATCTCGTCAAGCCGAAGCACCCTCAGAGACTGAAGCACTCTCGTCTCGGTTAATTTTTTATGTGAAGTAGCCACTCTTTCACATCGATTACGCCAACGCCTCCACCCATCGTTCTCTCAAGTTCCACGCAGAAAGCGGCAACTTGACACATTTCAGCCCTCAGAGGACTGCGGTGCCAATGTTACGGTTGACCGATTCAATTCGTTACATGACGAATTACATTATTATTAAGGCCATTAAGGCAGGATAGGGATCCGGATTGTGCCCGGGAGGAGGCCGAAATCTTCTGAAAGCGTCTGGGGAGGAGTCGCCAGCCGGTTGGGTAGGGACGATGTGGCGCGGCAAGCGCTTTGCGTATGCAACAGAGGGCCCCGGTCGGATGCTGGTAAGTTTTCCGGAGTCAGTAACAGAGTTGGCTATATATTTAAAGGAATCCGTTTGCGGACGTCACCCGAGATCTGGCCGAAACGTTAAGATGTTTGCTGTAATGATTAGTATAGGTCGTGGAAGATGTGCAATACGTTCTGTGATGAATAAGAAAAAGGTACGCTGGAATGTTTTTTTTCTTTATTATTGTTTATTATTCAAACAAAAAAAAGATATTTAACTCAAATAAGTGTAGTCACTTTTGCAGATGCCAGAATATCACTGACAAATTCACCGACATAAAAAAATAATTAGAACATCGGATTTTCGATATAACCGCCATTTTGTCTCACACACATTTGCAGTCAGATGTATTGAAGTTCAGCAGAATTAACTTCATTATGCGTAGAATGAGGTGCTGCTTCATCATGTTAAAACCACATTTATCCTCTAATATCAAGAGATACGTCATCCAACAGCTCTCTAAATTCATTGTCAAGAAAGTGTAGATTATGTAACCAACAAGGCCAAAAGAGCTCTGATGGTGTTCAGAAACTTTGCAGGTAAAAATTAGGGATGCAACCCAAAAATACTGCTTTGGATGTATACAGCGATAGTGAGACCGATCATCACTAGCATCAGTAGCATGGAGCAAAAGAAACTAATCTGGCCACCGCGAGAATTAACCTCTCGAAAGTGCAAAGATTAGCATGTTGCATACGGGGCTATGAGAACCTGTCCAACAGCAGCTTTTGAAGTAGTATTGGATCTTGCCCCCTCCACATTGTAGTAGAGGGCGTGGCGAAAAGAACCGCACTAAGAATGGTCAAGGAAGGAATGATTAGGCATAGGCCTCAATCTCCTGACGGTGATGAAACCTGGGATATGCCCCGGGATGATATGTTAAAAAACTTTAGCTCTGTGAAGGAATTCACCACAAAGCTAAGTAACAGGAGCGAGTGGGATCATAACACCATCTTGAACTTGAATAGAAATGCCATCAAATGGTATACTGATGGCTCCAAAACGGCAGAAGGAACTGAATAGCAATATATGGGCCTAGAACTACATATTTCGAAAGGTATAGTATATTTCAGGCGGAAATACACGCTATTGGAAGATATGTTAAGTTCAATATGGATAGGACCTATCGGAAGCAGGAGATTATCATCATGTCTGATAGTCAAGCAGCCATCAAGGCGCTGACCTCATATGAAATTAGTTCCAAGATGGTCTGGGAATGCCTAGGGAAATTAAATGAGCTAGGCAAAAAGAAATAAAGTAACCCTCTTATGGGTTCCGGGTCACACAGGAGTGGAAGCACACGAAATAACGAATAACCTCGCAAAAAAAGGAGCTGGAATGCCTTTTGTAGGGCCTGAACCCTTTTACGGGTTAAGTAGCAGTACAATACTGAAGAAACTAAAAATAGAAATGGAGCAGAGAAAATCCAGTTACTGGGAAAATCTCCAGGGAATGAGGCGAAGTAAAATTCTTCTGGGAACTTATAACCAGAAGAGGTTTACAGAATGCATCAACCTGAGTAAGAACAATGTTCGCATATTAACAGGAATACTTTCAGGCCATTGTAGACTGAAAGGACACCTGAGTAAGCTTGGATTGGAAAAAGATCCTGAATGCAGATTTTGTGGGAAACAGGATGAAACACGCGTAGCACTGTGCAACTCGAGGGCATTGCACCTGGGAGCATGTGAAATTGAAGAGGGAGACTTACCTAGACTGGGGCCCTCTGATATCCTATACTTTCTGGGATATAGGAGGAATAGGATTAGAAGGCCAGCTGTAAAGCAGCAAGAATAGGGGACACAATAGATCTTTTAGGTCGCAGTGTAACACCACCCTTCTATTTACATACATACATACAAGTGTAGATAATAATGTGCTCCAGATTATTACTACAAAAAGAAGTACATGGCCCTAAAAGTTTGTTTCGAATGATACCTCTCCACATGTTAACAGACCACTGATATATAGCAATGAATAAGAAAGACTATGTAGAAAAAACAGAATTACTTTTAAATGATACAAGAACTTTTAGAATATTTGAGACAAAGATCCAACTTCGGTTATACAGAGAAGACACAATTGGCTTATAAAAAAATTAAAAACAAAAAGAGAATGAGTGATAATGATGCTAAACATATTACTACATATAAAGTAGTACCATCTAAATTATATTGTTTACAAAAATACATAAATAGAATATACCGATGCGTCCTATTGTGAGCTCGATTAACTGTATTACATATAATTTAGCAAATTTTTTATCAAACATACTTTCTTTGGCCTTCTTTGAAAATACTTCTTACAGCATTAAAGATACTTTCAATTTTGTCAGTACTATTAAAGGAATGATTATACCTCAAAATTTTATGTTGTTATCTTTTGATGTTGTTTCATTATTTACAAATATTCCAATAGAATTAGTAATTGATATTCTGCTACAAAAATGGTCTTTAGTTGAACCACACACTACAATTTCTAAGGATAATTTTATATTATTATTACGTTTTGTTTGTAATTAATTGTTATTTTCTTTATGAATAAATATATTAACGAAATTTTTGCTACACCAATGGGTTCCCAATGAGTTCAATTTTGGCAATGATTGTTATGGATTGTTTATTACAAAATGTTATACCTAAATTACCTTTTCAAATGCACATTTATTTTTAAATATGTTGATGACATTATCTAATGAATAAGGATAGATATTACTTTAACATTATTTATTCGTATAATAATCATTTACAATTCACTGCTGAATTGAAAAAATTGTCCCTCTGTACCTTTCTTGATACAAAAGTTATAAGAGCAAAAAAATAACAATATCATATTAGATTGATATCAAAACCGACATCTTCTGGTAGATTTATTAACTTTTATTCAATCATCCTATGAATCAGAAATATAAATACTGTGTTCGCTATAAAAAAATAGAATTACACAAATTAGCGACACAAGATTTCTCAACGATAATTTAAAAAAGTTATTTAATTTTTTTTCCAATAACGGCTCCCCTAAAAATATTCTTTCGAAATTCATATTTTCTCCAAATTCCTTGCGTAAACATAAAAATTCTAATACAACTACCACTTTCAAATATTACAAATTACCTTTCGTAGAAGTTTAAACTATATATAAATTAAATTTTAAAGATTTTAAAAATATCAAAATTGCGAGTACAATGTAAAATCATAAAAACAATCTTTACGAAAACTAAAGACAAGATACCAATTTTGGACCAAAGTGATGTGGTATATAATATTCCTTGTCGTGATTGTCAAGGTTGTTATATTGGTCAAATGTTAAAAAATAGAATAACTCAACATAAAGGTGATAGTCGTATAGGTAAACGTTCATGTGCTTTGTCTTCACATTTTTAAAATTTAGAGTACAATTTTAATTATAATAATACTAAAATTCTTGATGTTGAAAATAATTACAAAAAGCGGTTATTTCTAGAAATGGTTCATATTAACAGTAATCAAAATTTAATTAATTTTAAAACAGACACAAATCAAAGTTGTTAACCATATTTATTGTAACATTTTACATAATATCTAGTAACGTTACCTTATTGACAAAAATGTTTTTCTGACCTTTCAACAATTCCAAATTCCAAAAACTTTTAATTATGTCCTTATATTTAAATTTGTAAATATTATTTTTATATTTTCATTACTATTGCTTCATATCCTTTTATAAGATTGTAGATTTCTTCCTGAGGAAGTCATTAAATAAATGACGAAATATTGAGGTGATATAAAGTAGTTTTCATTAAATAGACCGCATTACCCATACATCTAATTTTATTCCTTGACGAAACCCGGTCGGTACTCCATTTCAAATAATTCAAAAAAATATTATTTTTTTCCCTAAATCAAAAAAAAAAAAATTTAATTATTTCCAGAACTTTAGCGTTGATTTTATTAAAAAATAGTCATTAATAATGTATTAAATGTATATATAATAAATAAAAACTGATTACTTCGAGTAAGTATGTTGTTCTAAACGGATTGCCCTATATTCAATCATTATGTATGCTCACTAGATGCTGCGCATCTAGTCCGTGAGGAAGGTGGTTTTTGAAATCGGTCCCCATTCGGGAGAAGTTGGCACTTTTAGAATGTGCAGTACGTTTTAAGTAGTTTTCTTTTGTTCTTACTTTTGGAACAGCCTGTATAGTGGAAATTGTGTTTATGTTATGCATCATTGAATTCTGTACAACTTTTGTAGAAAAGATTTTTTCCTGAAAGCAAAAATAGAGTTATAATGGAAAACCCAGTCTTCCTGAACACCCCGTATATTTAAAAATATTTTTAGGTTATGCAGCATTCAATTCTATAAGACTTTTGTAGAAAAGATTTTTCCTAAAAGCAAAAATAGAGCTATAATGAAAAACCCCAGCCTTCCTGAATACTCGGTATATTTAAAAATATTTTTAGGTTATGCAGCATTCAATTCTATAAGACTTTTGTAGAAAAGATTTTTCCTAAAAGCAAAAATAGAGCTATAATGAAAAACCCCAGTCTTCCTGAACAATCGGTATATTTAAAAATTTGAGTGATAGTCGCATCATTATTTTGTCTTGAATAATCTGCTGTTACTGTTCTATTTTTAAACACATTTTCTCTTGATGTGTGTTATTCATAATCCTTAAAATATTTATGAAGGTAGAGTATTATTTTTTTCATGCCTAATGAAAATATGAAAATATTGTGTGACGTTATCATTTTATGCACACCGCAGAGGCGCTCCAGAAGGTACTGATTATTACAGAAACCTGCATAATTGGAACGACTGCAATATGAAAGATTTCTTCTTTACTGTGTATCGTGCAAAACTTGTGCATGACATGCGCGTTGAGAATATGCCGTCCCGGTAATTAACACGAATTTTTTCTTACAGTTTTGCTGTATAAATATCTTACTACCGTATTTATTTAATATTTGACTTTTATAGTTGATGCACGTACTCATATAAATAACTGTTAGCATTTCACAAACATGTTTCATAAATGCATAATTCGAATTTTTTGACGTTTACCGATTACTTCATTCTTTCTTCCTTATATTTCTGGCGTATCTTATAAAAATATGTTGCATTATATAAAATAAACAGCAATAGCAACATACGATCACTAAATACATTACAATTTAAATTAAATACATAGAAGTCGGGCATTCTCCTAGAATGCGGTCCTTGAAGAACGTGGATTTTCTCCCTAAATCAAAAAAAAAAAATAATTTAATTATTTCCAGAACTTTAGCGTTGATTTTATTAAAAAATAGTCATTAATAATGTATTAAATGTATATATAATAAATAAAAATTGATTGCTTCGAGTATGTTGTTCTAAACGGACTGCCCTATATTCAACTATTATATATGCTCATATCAGCGATGTTGTAGTCCATGTAACTGTATCCCTTATGCCCAAGCGGACGCAAATCACATTAGCACAGGTGCATTATCCCTGAATCCAGGCTTTCCATACACAAACCGCAGCAAGAGCAGCAATACCAGCTGTGCACTGTGTACTTTATACTTAGTTAGCGTACATGCAACACAGTTTCAAAAACCTCATCGGTACTACAAGTGGTGCGTCACTAAAGGCACCGAGGCGCAGCGCGCTGGTTTTATTTCTACGAACGTAGGAGGCTGCAACCTGCAACTGCACAGAATGCAATTTAGTCTATCTGATTAAAATTACAAGCCCAGAAGCGGGAATAATTCCCTCCGAATAGGGACTCTGTGACGTCCGTGCACGTTTTCACCTTTTTAGCGAGGCAAGGGAAACGCCAAGCCCCTCCAACTGGGAGGGTACGACTTGCATTATATCCAATTCTGCTCCCTTTGGCGGTGTAATCCAATTTATGAGAGTCTAACTGATTTGATTAAACTCTCATTCGTTCCTGTATCGTCCCACAGCGGAATCTCCCACGCATTTCTTAGGGGGAGTTAATACAAGACCGTGGAATAGTGTGTCAGGATATCATTGCTGTTTTACGAATTATTTATTAATGCAAAAATATAATAATATACACTTTATTTATGAAAACTAAATTATTACAATAATCCCAACCCCGTGCTCCACCTAAAAGGTACTACACGAGGCTACCTATTCTAAGTACTATATGGGTTCCATAACAATTGAAATGATCCTACTCTAACTAAATAACTTCCCTATGATTTTTAATAACAAAAATATAATACAGTAACCTCGCGACCATATGAATACTACTTTTGAGAAATGATAAAATATGTGAAATGTGATTAGTTCATATAATCGCGAGTCTACTGTAAATCAGTTATTATTAAATGCGCCCATGGAACGACTTTCGTTATCTCCCAGCATTCGCCAAGGACACTGATTATATATAATATACTTATAAAATCAATGGCCACGGAGTAAGGGAAAACCATGGCAAAAACCTTACTCTGGGACTCTACTCAAGGAACAGAGGCCTGAACTCACTAGAGATCTACTGAATAAAGACAGGAAGTCTGCCAAAATGATAGTAGGTTTGCTGACTGATCATTGTAGACTAAATAGGCAGATGTACAACACAGACCTGGAAGATGATACAACCTGCAGATTTTGCCAAGAGGAGGAAGAAACACCAGTTTATGTGCTGTGCCAATGTGAAGTCCTGGCGAGAACAAGGTTTCTAGTAATGGGTGTTGAGAACCCACAGCTAGTAACTACACAAAGAAACCGCTCTCAAAGATGATAGGTCTACTTAAGAGGGCAAAATTAGAGATTACAATAGATCTGAAAAGGTCGCAGTGAAACAGGTCCATAGGCCACCCCAATCCTAATCTAACCTAATCTAACGCTATTAAAAGAAGGAAAGACTAAATTGTTTGTCTTTTAAAAATGAAAAAAGTAAAATCTAACATTTAGTCCAAAAAACGATAGAGCCTTCCTTAAGGATGATTTAGATAAATGTTAATATGGAATGGAATTATGGGGATACTGTATTCTGTATTATTCTTTTAATACACAGGCTGTTTCCTAACCTCTCTGACAAAATTAATGAGGATACTTCTCACCAAATTTTAAGGCGAAAATATTGTACAAAATTTTTTCGAATGTCGCTTCGTTAATAATAATAATAGTAAAGCTTTTGACTCCGTGAGCCACGACATCCTATTAAACAAGTTGGAGTTCTACGGCGTAAGAGGAACACCTCTGCTCCTTATAAAATCATATCTTAATAACAGAACACAACTTACCGAATGGAATAACTGAAGAAATCTGATGTTGTTGCGGGATCGATACTTGGGCCATTGCTATTTATTATTTATATAAATGATTTAACAGTCAGTTTTAACGAAAGTAAAATCAGCCTTTATGCTGATGATACATCAATATTGGTAAGTGCTGATGATCCCGAGGTCCTTCAGAAAAATTATGCGGAAGCAATGAGATCTGCGAATGTTTGGTTTGCTGCAAATAAATTAAAAGTCAATCCTGACAAAAAAGAACGTTAACACTTCGCGCGGCAACGGTATCCAATCGAGATCAAGTTTTTGGGCATCATAATAGACTCTCAACTAAGGTGGAATCGACATATTGAAAGTTTATCCAGCCGATTATCATCTGCGCTGTACGCTATAGGGAGAATTAAACACATTGCAACTAATGAGGCGGCAAGGTCTGCGTATTTCTCCTACTTTCACACGATCCTTGGATATGGTATACTTTTCTGGGGAATGTCGGCGGACGCGCAGAAGCTATTTATCCTACAGAAAAGGGCAATCAGGATCTTATGCAGTCTACAACGCAATGGAAGCTGTCGAGGTTACTTCAAGAAAGAAAACATACTTACCTTGCCATCGATGTACATTTTGACAGCTGTCACCCACGTACATAATAATAAAAACTTATTCCACCTTAACGGCGAATATCACCCACACAACACTCGTCAAAGGAACGACATAAGAGTCCCATACCACAGATTGGATCGTTCCCAAAAATCTATCGACTACTGGGGCTCGAAATTATATAACCGCCTACCACAGGAAATGAAGCTATTAACATCTACCAGCTTCAAGACCCATATAAAGAAAATCTAATCGACAGAGAGTACTATAGTGGAAGAATGCCAATTCTAGTCATTTCCTCATTCTGCTCATTTCTATATATATTTTCTTGTTTTGTTTGTCTGCTTTTTGTCATTGTCTGTCTTTTAATTTATTGCTTTTAATTTTACTTATTTATTAATTTTATTTATACACTTTTACTGACCAATGTTTATATATGTAAATATATAGCACGCAAATAATTATATGACAAATTCTGTAATGGTGAAATTACAAATACATACAATATTATTATTATTATTATTATTATTATTATTATTATTATTATTTATATCCTTATGTCCCGGCATCAATCAGAGACACCGTGTTTGTCTCGTGCCAGTGCATTAAAAGAATGTTTGCAGTCCCTAACTAGTTTGACCTAGTTACAGAGTTTGCGACTGCCTAATGACAGTCTGGCTGTCAGCTCATTATATTAATTTTCCTCCTCATGTAGCCCATACTCTGATATAATTATGAACCCCTGTATAATCTGCTTTCCCAGAAGAATTTTTCCTTTAGATAGATATTTTTGAAACAAAGTCATTAGAGTTTCCTCCCACCTTTTCATTAAAATCCTATTGGCACCTTCGAAGTCCACGATTCTTCAGGAATTCAACGACTTCCCATCCTCAAACTCAATCCTTAATTGAATTTGCACCCGAGATTAATCGCTAATTCTTTTTTGAAGTAACCGACGAGCGCTCCCTTAATTTCTCATTTTTAGCCGGCAGTCATCCATCCCCTACCCCCAGCCCTCCCCCCCTCTCCCACCGCCGTGTTCCTCCCGTCAAAACTTTCCTCCTTTGTCTTTTCCGCGAATACCTCGTACATCGCTCCCTCGGCAAACTTTTACGCTGACAATCCCCCTAAAATCTCCCCCCCCCCTTCCCTCCGACACCGAAACTCCAGCAATAATTTCACCGTGTAATTTTATTATAATGACGGCCCAGTTCGCCACGTCGAAAGTCCGACGGAAGAAGCAAGCGCTCTCCACACCGTAGCGGACTGGGACGGTGGTGGTGGTGGTGGTGGTGGGGGAGAGGGCTGCCAGTTCGGGGGTGGGGGGAAAGGTGACGAAAACCCGGCGGACGGAATCATGAATACCTAATCCACGGCTGCGGACGGGAATTCTTGTAATTAACACTTCTTATGGAAATCCTGTTAAATTAAACTACGAGAAAGGACAGCGGGTGGGGTATCGGCTTGAAGGGGTTAGGAGGAAAGGTGTGAGCTCTCCAGTGCGTTACTGAACTTCGAAGGAAGGTGTTACTAACTAAAACGGTTGAAACTTTTATCTGCGTCTGTGGCTGATAAAACTCCCTTTACAGGGTTCGTCGAGTGGGGTGCAAGGGCAGAATTTGATGCGCGGAATTAAAGGTATTACTTATAACTAAGGCCGGATTATATTGTAAAAAAAACTAAAAATATGCGCATATATGGCAGGTGTTTAGCATTAAATATGCACTGCTTATGAAATATCTGACTGTTAAAGAAATTAGAAGCAATGCATAAGAACATGAAACACGCAGAAGAGCCGTGGAATGGCGCACACGTAATTATATCGAACAGAAATGGAGATCTACTAAGGAACTTTTAACTTTTTACCAACAGTTCAGCAGACCTTCGGGTCTATACGCAAGAGTGATATCGCTTGCTGCCTATTCAGCTTACCTCGCGAAGCTCAAACTTCAATCGAGGCTAACCGAGAGAGATCTTTCAGTTCATCTCACAGCAGGAATGGCACCACACGCATACCTAAAAGTTTTATTTGATGATGATGCACGTATTGATACACCTCAGAAGATAGTTGATCCATTCGCCTCAAAATTTTCCTCAATACACATTGATAGTAATGACTTCTCGCCTAAAATCACTCATTCCAACTGTACTCCTTTCACTTTGTTACCAACTATTGAAGAAGAATTCAAAAAAAATCAGTATTATGTCAAAGTTCCCACAGAAGTATATCGCTGGGATGATCAAATACCTAGTTTTCTCCTTTATGATGCTCGTTACGTGCTTGCGAAACCCTTGACGTATATCATTAATTTTGGCAATTGGTACTTCTACCTTTCACTACGGCGATGGAAACGCACTAGAATTAGTCCTGTTTTCAAGAAAGATGACAAAACTCGCATTAGTAACTATAGACCAATTTCTATCTTGTCGAATTTTGCCAAGGTATTTGAGCATGTTATTTATTCTTGTTTGTATTACAATACACTCCAATATATTTCACCGCAACAACATGGCTTCATTAAAGGGTGATCAACAGTCAATAACCTTGTCTCTAACCTTGTCTCTAAATGCCAATATCTAAGTGAACAACTTGATCTTCAAGGTCAGGTTGATGTCATCTACACTGATCTTAGCAGAGCCTTTGATGTAATTGATCATGGAATTTTGCTCGACAAGCTGTCTTCTTTGGATTAAGTTCCTTCTTTTTGCACTTTTTATATTCTTACTTATCTAACAGAGTTCACTACGTTTTTTACAATGTTATAAATCATTTGATGTCATTCCTCTTCGGAGTTCCAGCGAGATCATTTGGGTCCCCTTTTATTTGTACTGTTCATAAACGATTTATTGATGTCTCTGTCCTGTCCAGCACTTGCTTATGCAGACCACGTAAAAATTTATGCTCCCATTAGAACTCTAAATGATGTGGCTCACCTCCAACATAATTTAGACCATATTTTCAGCTGGTGCTTCTCACATAAATTAAGATTGAATGTCAGTAAATGTTTTATTTGTGACCTACACGAGGAAAATTAATTACATCAACTCGATGTACTCAATACGTGATACTAATCTCAAGAAAGCGGACACGGTTACAGATCTGCGCTCAACTTAGATACTAATTAAATCATATTATATATATATTGTCTAATTTAATCTTTAAACTATCATTTTAAATAGGTACATACCTACTTAATATGTGTGCATATTTCACCCATTTTATATTATTCGTCCTACGCACCAAATGTATAAAAGCAAAAGTTATATCTTTTTTTTTTATATTGAAATAAATATTTACAGAAATACCAAAGCAAAATATTCTTGCAGAGTTATGAAAAATATATATTGAGAAACATTTGCAATACAATATTATTAATGCTTAACATACATATGATATTTTTTAAATGTTTTCCTAATATATTTTCTATAATATATTTTATGCATATTATATTAATATAACTATAAAATATAAATATTCAAGAAAGATTTAATATTTTTTAAATATTTATAAAATATGAAATGAATATAGTTGGTCACTGGGGTTGCTTCAAGTTTCCGTCCCGAACCGCGAACTGTAAATACGTTTACTTTTAAACTGAAACCAAAATAATTACAATTCCGAATCTAAAACTTTTAGATTAATTAAAACATATTCATTAGTATATCCCCTACGGTTTGCTATACAATGCAAAGCCACAAACAATAACCACGCTCCCATTCTCTAAGAGATGTAGAACCTTTTTAACTGCTGCACACAGAAAACGAGTCACGTCCGACCACAAAAGACTTAACTCCGTTAACTTCCAGCGTTAATTTATTCATTGCATTTACACGTAAAACATCCCTTATCTCGCCACTAGGGGTAGGTCCCGGCTCGGTCGGTGGATGCATTTTTAGCGTTCCCGATGCACAGGCTACTTTGCATATCATAATCCTAGCAGTCAAGGAGCTTGGGAGAAACAAAGGCAAACAAGCGGAAGAGAAAATGGCAAATAAAAAAAATAAAACAAGTGGGTTGAGGAGAGGTCCTTTTAATCCTTAATAGTGTACGAGAAGGTTGTTGCTCCTATATACGATATCCGGTTTAGATTATTACCGCATTACCACTGGTGGTGCTGTCGGCATTTCTAGTTGCTTTTGAAGGGATTGCAGGAAATGCAAATGTGGTATAGGAGAGGATGGTTTTTATTCTGCTGTTGCCAGGAGGGGTATCTGATCTTTCATTAATTTTCTTTCCTTCAACAGCAAATTATAGGTTTAGGTATATGAAAAACGTAGTGGTTTTTTTGTATGTAATGTTTTAAGTATCATGGCAATAAAGGAACAATAACTATCCTTAATGATAAGAGAGCTGTGTCTGACTAATTTAAAGCTTTCATAATTTAGTAACTCATTCTTTTTCTTTGACTTCAAATGAGCGGGCTCATTTTTTTATATTTTTGACTGCCAAAATTTTAATAGTTAAAAAAACTAAACTCTTCTTGTTTATATGTTGCAATTCATAGTTGTTCTTTTATTGTTTCGGTCAGTTAATCAAAAAGAAAGAAAACTCATTCTTGCTACAATATGTATTTTATTATTTACAATTTTATATTTAAATTATTATTTTATATTTTCATCTCCCGTTATCCCTAATACACAATGACGTTCAAAAATCAATATACAGTGTAGGCTCCTTGGTGGCCACCGTACGAGAACGCGGTTGTCAACTGTTGCACGGCCTATCTAGCACTGTGGAAGTGTTTCGTCCAGATAATTTTTAACGATACGGTGCCAGAGAGAAGGTGCTCCATCCTGTTGGAAGATAAAGTTCCCCCCGTCCTCATGCAGTTGAGGCATCAACCAATTGATCAACATTTAATGATATGTAGCTCCTGTTAGTGTCTTTCCTTCAAAAAAGAAAGGACCATACACCTTTGTGCGAGATACAGCACATAACACATTCACTTGTGGAGGATCACGCAAATGATCCACCAACACTCTCGGAGGTTCAGTCCCCCATATTCGGACGTTGTGTTTATTCACCTTGCCACTTATGTGGAATGTTGACTGGTCACTGAAAATTATCCGCTCGCAAAACTCATCTCCATTACGTTGCAGCACTTCATTGCAGAAATCTTGACGTTGAAGCTTGTCATCTTCACGTAGATCCTGTACCAACTGCAATCATAATGTAAGGCATCAGTTTTAGTCGTTTACGTAAAATTTTCCACACAGTTAGTTGTGGAATTTGTAGTTCCTCCACTTGACTTTTGTGGACTTCGTTTGTAAACAGCACGAACACGTTCCACTGTTTCTTCTGACACACGAGGTCTTCCCGGACTTTTGCCTTTTGATAAACACCTTGTCGTTTCAAATTTATTGTACCAATTGTAGATCGACTGTCTAGTAGGTGGTGGTTTTCCAAAACGTGTTCGAAAATGTCGTTGGACAACAGTTACGGAGTTCGTTATGGCAAATTCAAACACGCAATATGCTTTCTCAGTACAGTTTGCAGCCATCGTAGCTATTATGCTTGCGCAGTACTATCAACTGTACTATCAAAACTTCTACAGTTCCTCAACCTGACAGCGCAAAATGCATGTCGATATCACTAATAATCTTTGTTTTATACAATACCAAAGGTGTCTATTTCTTTTATAGTAACGCTGTACTTTGAAAGCCAATTTACCAGGTAATAAGTAGACTTCCGCGGTCGTTGCCCAAACTATTCGCTGGGGTTCCGGGTATATCCATAAACCCAATATTCCTTTACGTTTTATTGTTAGTATCATTAACAGTCCCACTTACGAGCTCTCGTATCCAAGATCCTCAAATCTCACACTGAGAACAGTGACACCTTTATCAAAACTTCCAGACCCTTCATTCACAAACTGAGTGGACTGACAGTAGATGCCCGGAATTTACTTGCTATTTTCTGTATCAAATTTTTATTTACCAAAGTTCCTACATCTGATACTATCAATTTAATCCGTGAAATCCTATCTTCCAGTCTCGAAATAGGATGATTTAGCTTACTTGGTGAAAATCTCCTCTGCTATTGTTTATTTTCAGTTCCCCAATTGTTACTACGAACAAGTTTCGGGTGCAGCCATGAGTCCCTCCCTTACTCCTGTTGTCGCCAACATTCTTATGGAGGCACTGTAACAACAACAAATCCTAACCTCTTATTTCCAGAGACCAAAGTGCTGGTTTGGATACGTTGACGACACCTTCGTAATCTGGCCACATAGACGTGATTTCTTAAACAATTTCCTCACATTCCTTAACTCTCAACAGTGCACCATTAAATTCACCATGGAAGTCGAGTCAGACGGCACTCTTCCTTTCCTAAATGTCCCAGTGAATCACTGCTCTGGTGATTCATGGCATTTCAAGTGAGTGTAGACACAATGTTCTTCTAGTCATACTTCTGCTTGACTCGTAAGATTAACAAGGATGCACTCTTCCTTCTCAGTTGCAGTCACCACGTGTCATATGTACATATATAAAAAAAAGGAAAAATGTTTGCAAATGGAAGTTTTTAAAAACAGGAACAAAAGAGTTCCCGAAACGTAAATATCACGTAAACGTGGAGGAGGAAAGAAAATGAAAAAACATATTTGAAAATAGTTTCCTTCTTTTCAATTAACATACCGAAAAGCCCCAAAAAAAACACAGAAAAAAAAACTACTAGAATTTGCATCCTGTCATATTTTCAATACACTGAATCTCAAAAACGATATTCTTTTTTTACACATTAATTACAGAATAAACGGGTATTTTAATAATTTATCCCATCGTTTCAATAGTTAGTTACCCATCCATGCATATTTCAACAAACATCTATATAAACATATTCAGGTCAATGGCATTCCCAATTATAAACGGCAAATAATCAATACATTTGGGTTACTATATATATACTGCCTGACAATTATTCTATAGCCGCCAGAGGCTGTTATTCAATAATTAGTGTATGGTTGATCGTATATGTCGATGGTACGTATGCAAAATTGGCAGGGCAACTCGTACGGATACATTTCATAAAACCATTTAATTAAATGATTGTGTAGGTATATGTTCTGGATTCAAATTTCAGAAAATTCTATTACTATGTGGGGTTGAATAGCAGAGTAATTACGTGCGAAATTTGGCATTGTATGGATTTATTTTCGATGGAATGCCATGATGTTTCGTAAATGCTCAATGTACCTACTGATATTATTCAGCAGGAATTGAATGTGTATTTTTGAAACTCTTTTACGTTTATTAACAATTAAAATCAATTGAAATTTATCAAATTACTGTAGTGGAAATAATCCATTATACCGTATTGTAATCAACAAACATTATTATTATAATTATAACCTGATTTTTCCAGGGTCATGGTGATGCTTCATCAAACTTCTTTAAAAACAAATAAAAACATAAAACACGCTGATTTGCATTCTATATAGGACAAGCTGGCCGTTGATTATTTTAATAAAATATATGGGGTGATTCGCTTATCGTGGGGCACTCAAATGTCTCTACAACGATCAGTTTGATATACATATACCTGAATATTAATCCGAACAAAACTATGGTAGTACCATTCACCAGAAGCGAGAAGCGAGTGGAACATTTGATACCATCCACTATTTAAAGTATAAAGCTTTCATTTCCAGAAAATGTAAAATATCTAGGCTTCTTATTTGAGATGACACTAAGGATATGTGGAAAATCTTGGGGCCTATCTCCAAAGCTAGTCCATTGGCGTTATGTGATGATTATATATCTAATCATAACCTGTGGAGCAATAGCTTAGTGGCAAAAGGCTCAACAAGCCAGGCCACAGCAAAACTTACATTCATTCAAAGGATCGCCAATGTGGCAATCACAGCAGCAATATCTTCTTCCCCATCATTGGCACTAGAAGCTCTTCTGCACCTACCATCCTCACACATTGTTGTGGAAAGGGAGGTCAGCCTAACAGTATTTTGCTCATGGCAATTAGATAGCGAATCAATCGCCACAAATTCATGTCTGTATAGCCAAGAAGCTGCTAAAATCGGCTACTTCGGTCGGCATACGCGAAATACCTTCGAAAATGATGTGTACTCAACCAATCATCAATGTATACTTACTACCTCCTTTCCAAATAAGAAGGAATGCAGATGTAACGACAAAAAAAAAACAATGACTCAGGCAAACACCTGCTGGTTTACGAACGTTTCCAAAACCGAATAGGGTGAAGGCGTAGGAATATTTTGTGGCAGTTTAATAGTTAGAAGGTATTACAACCTTGGACAACACACAACGATCTTTCAGGCTGAAGTACATAAACACACTTTAATAGACTGTCATTGTACGCACGCAGCACCAGTTAATCGCAACTGCACGAAGATACACCTCCCTTTAAGTCATAGTTTAGGTTCGGTTCTTACCTTATATAAATTGACGAACACACTAGATAAAGCGGTCGACAACCTTTAAGTATACAAGAGCCACATAGTGGTATCAAAGGATTGTGGTGGACCGCAGCTGTTACTAGTTAAGGAAATAGTAAATTATAAATAATACGAAATAGTCAGTGTGACCCTTTATTAAAAATTATAAAAACAATTTCAAATAACTAATGAAATTTTTTGTGGTTGTATTTAACTTACGATTTGCTGAATGTTAGGCTTTAAATTTGATGTGGAAATTCTTAAGATGGTACTTAAATTTTCGTCAGCGGCACGAGAATAATATTTATTTTTTCTATAACTAACAGCTTCGTGCGGGTTTCGCCGTGTGTCAAAACTTTCGCTCGACGTTTCGCTGTTCATACTGACAGCTTCTTCAGGATAACTGAACTGATTCTCCATGGTCCGACATTTCTCTATATACCCCTGGTGCATCCAACCGTGTAGTTTCCGCTCCATTGACCGTGACGGTTCGTAGTAGGCTCTTCCACGTGTTGCTAAGGTGGTACCTTCTTCTCTGTTTACGGTTTTATCCTTCTCTATTTCTATGGCTTCCCTGATGAATCTTTTCCCGTAGTTCTTGGTGGTAGTTATTACTTTTACATTCTTGAAATCCATTCTGTGTCCGGTGTCGTGCATGTGTTCTGCCACCACTGATTGCTCGGTCCTTCTTAATCTTGCGTCCCTCTCGTGTTCTTTTATTCTTATGTCGATGGCTCTTCCTGTTTGTCCGACGTAGCACTGTCCGCATTGGCATGTTATCTTGTAGATACCTTCTGTGCGCCTTGGGTATCTTATCCTTTGCGGTCGGTAGATACTGCTGGATCGACGTTGCAGTCCCGAAGCGTACTTGTACGTTACGTTTCTTCAAAATTCGGCCTACTTTTTCGGTGACTCCTGCTATGTAAGGTAAACACGCCATCCCTCTTCGTGGTTTTGTAGTTGTCTCCAGTGTCGTGTTCTTCTTAGTGGCTCTCCTTATGTCGATGTCAGTGTAACCATTCTTCTTTAGTGCTTTCTCCAAATGCATCTTTTCACTGGTAAGATGTTGTTCGTCACTGATGGTTTCGGCTCTGGCTAGTAATGTTTGTATTAATGTCTTCTTCTGCATCGGATGATGGTGAGATCTTGCATGCAGATATCTATCGGTGTGCGTCTTCTTTCTAAATACTGCGTGCTGTAGCGTTCCATCTTTTGTTTTCTTAACCATAACATCCAGGAAAGGGAGATTTCCATTTTGTTCCATTTATTTTTTCTCTAACTTAAAATTGAAAAGATTTGCTTGCATATATGAGTACTGCCGAAAGTTGTTATTATTTTCTGAACAATTTTTTTCTAGGCACTGAAATCTGTTTTGGCAAACTTCCATAAATATCTCCATAATAATATCTTTAATTTCAGAGAAAGAGTTTTTGAATGAATCGTTGGATTGCAAGTCAATTACGTTCAATTGCAAATAACTCGGCATATCGTCAATATCACACGTACATGGGTTTACAAAGATCTTTAATTTGCAAGAAATCTTCACGAAGTCTGCAAATCTGCGGTCGAACTCATTTTGTAGCTGCATTAAAATGCCCATCATTTTAGAATTTTGCTAATCAACATTTGTTCCAGTTTTCCCGATAGCTAATTCGCAGTTCGGGAAATGGTCCAGCTTTTTTTCCCTCAATATGCTTCAAGTTATAGTTTGACTGTCATTTGCTTTACGTCTGCATACATATCAGATATCAATTTGTTTTTCCCTGGAAGTTTGATGTTGATGAAAGATATTTAAATAGCTGGTTAAATCGGTTAAAAATCCAAGTTCTATTATTTATTGTGGTTTTGATAGTTCTTGTACAGGCACACCTTTCTCAATAATGAAAGTATTAATCAAAAAATCTTTTAAGTACGGCATCTGTACTCAAGCACCTGACTTCCAAATAATAAAAACATCTCCATAATCAGCTTCCTGATGTGATAGAAACTTTTGAAATTGACGATGTATTTTTTCTGATGCAGTTTATAATAGAAATTACGATATCCATTATTTCCCTTCATGCAAGTACTTTGCAATACGAAACTTCTTGATATGCAATACAATGAAAAATTAATGGGATATCGTATACTAAACTCCTCCATTTTCTGTGTATATGTGTATATTGTAAGGGTGATATTACACTGCGACCTAAAAGATCTATTGCATCCCCTGTTTTTGCTGTTTTACAGCTGGCCTTCCAATCCTATTCCTTTCAGAAAGTGTGGGATATCAGAAGACCACAGGTCAGGTAAGTCTCCCTCTTCGATTTCACGTGCTCCCAGATGCAACGCCCTTGAGTTGCACAGTGCTACGCAATTTGAGAGTGGATGGATGCCATCCTGTTCCCCAATGCTCCTCCCTTTGTTACTTCCTTGTGAGGTACTCTCACTTTGGAAGTGGAAGGCTTCTTATCACTATTTATCGCGGTGTCGTCCCGCTAATAAACGTCCTTCCTCCATGGTTGATCCCACGAGTAGCTAGGGAAGAAAAGGTCCACCTCCACAGAGACCCGCATGCAGAGGTAAGGCTAAATACAATGAGGTGCGCCAGGTGCCCCAAGGTTGGACTAATAGACTGGTCTTCTATCCAGCCACGCAACCCATCAGCCTAGTCCGCCACCTTAGGATTTAGGTTTTTGTTGAGGTGATCTCCTCTCGATCCGTGCAGTTAAGCCAAGATCCCCATCCCTTTCGGGACCTGGTTTAACAGTTGGGCTTTCGGTAGCCAAAAGCAACAACTGGCATCGTTGTAGAATCCTGTGCAAGCCCTTAGCCACGACACGACAGCTCAGGCGAGGGGGGAGTGGTTCACGGCAATCGTCTTCATTCACCCTGCTCCGGTTTTAAGCAGAGAGGACGAACTTATAGCCGCTACTAACCATCTTGTCTTGAGCGAACCATGACAATATCGCCTTTCCCCTATCCACCACCTCGGGGACGCGCTTGGTAGGTACTCCCAACTCCCAGGAACTCCTCCATTTTAGTTTTGATTCTTTTATTTGATCCACTCATTTATAGATTCTATATGAGATCCTTTCCGAATCAACTGAGTTACTTTACGTACCCAACAGAGCAGCACCATCTATAAAAACTTCAAAATAAGCCGACACATTCCGCTTTTAGGCGATTTTCTTCTTCCCACCACTAAATTCTCCTTTGCATATCAAAAAATATAGCGCTACATACGACAGTAATATTCGAAGTTAATATAATTCCCCGGAGAGATTCAACTACCATCGCGAGGGGGCTCCCATCGCGAGAGAACGAAGCGAAGCCCCGATTCCCATCTAGCTAATGTACTTGTTTACAAAACAAGACTGGCGAAAAAGCGGCAAGAGAGTCGAAGAAACAGAAAACAATACACTTTGCATAATTTATAGCGCCCCCATCCGCGTTTCCAGAACGCATCCCACGCGTCGCCCGAAAATTCACCGCCGCTATATGGAGTCCAACGCCACCTACCGGCCCTCAACGGCAACATCACCGCTTGCATATACGGGCAAATCAAAACCGGGCCATAAATAAGTAGATATGGGCTGGAAAATACAATCGGGTAGACAGTTTAACTTGTTTATGCATGTAGTTACGCTAGACGCGGGCTCGTTTCGTATCTAGGCAGGGGAGGTGGCGCTGGTGTAGTCGACATCCCAGCGCCCCCTACCGCTCGCGCAAAAAATAACGATACCGGCGGATTGTTTACAGGTGCACGGTGATTTTGCGATTCCGGTTTTAAAAATTACTGGTACAGGCAATTTTTTTTCCCTCGGCGCAGCGTCGTGTTTTTTTGTTTGTTTTTACGTTTCCCTCACTGCCAGGTAATTCTGCCGGCGTTGTAAAAACACACTTGAACCTCCCACGAAAACAATGTTTTCTCTTCTGCCCCCCTCCACCACAATCGAATCAGCGGGATCCACCTTTAGAATTTAAAAGCCATTCGTTTCGATTTATCATCTCCGCTGTTCATTTTTAAACCCATCGCATGGGTGAAGGGCACACTACTGCCAATCGATACCACCTCTCACCACTCCAATAGTCATGGGTGGGGGGGGGGGGAGGCATTTCTTCTGATACCCCCAACGGCAAATTCCATTAACTTCTTGTCGACGTAAAAGACGGTCGACAAATAGAAGACGACTAGGACAATATTGCGTTGTTATTAAATCTGTACCAGATTCTGGAAGCTGTAATATAAAGGGTTGGGGCTTAGCGGTAGATACGATTGTAATGAAAAATTGTATTCGTAGCGCTAGCGAACAAAATATTGTTTGCTTCGAAAATCCCTCTTAAGTTTTAATGTGTGGATGAATTATACAGATTGATCGTAAAATAAAATGGAATGACACCGAGAGCACAAAGATAATATGATTCTGCAATACATTTTGAACTGCTAACAATTGTTGAATGAACAATCATGTTACCGTCTCTATTAAATCTCTTACTTCCACTGGAGCAGCTTGGTGTTCTCTATAAAGCCCAGTGCCTTGCTCAGTGGAAACTTGAGAACCTTCGAGGGCTCCAATAGATCCTTCTCGAAATGTTTCTGCCCGAGTACTTTCAATTCCTCACATGTGCAGATTACATATAAACTCGTCTCCTGTAGTTCGCACCTCAATCAGTAATAAGGTCTGGGACTTCTTCCCAGATCCTCCCAGAGTAAGGTTTTTGCCATGGTTTTCCCTTACTCCGTGGCCATTGATTTTATATAAGTATATTATATATAATCAGTGTCCTTGGCGAATGCTGGGAGATAACGAAAGGTCGTTCCATGGGCGCATTTAATAATAACTGATAGCTGACTGATTGACAGTAGATTATGTGAATTAATCACATTTCATATATTTTATCATTTCTCAAAAGTAGTATTCATATGGTCGCGAGGCTACTGTATTATATTTTTGTTATTAAGAATCATAGGGAAATTATTTAGTTAGAGTAGGATCATTTCAATTGTTATGGAACCCATACTAGTTGTTATATAACCCATAATACTTAGAATAGGTAGCCTCGTGTAGTACCTTTTTTAGGTGGAGCACGAGGTTGGGATGATTTGTAATAATTTAGTTTTTATAAATAAAGTGTAGTTCGCGCCTTCTGCACCACGGTTCGCTTACTCGACCTGTGTTGTATAAATGCTTTTTCAGGGGACAGTGTCCAGTTACCTACCCAGTAATGGTTTTAACTCCTTTCTTGCTGCGTCCGAATAGGTTATCAGAAAATTTAGCATTCCCATCCCCTATTAGCGCTTTAGTATGGAGTTGACCTTCAATCGACCTCGAATTCTTTGTACTTTCTTTATCTAACCAAGTCCAAATCTTCCTTTTAGCAAAGTCATTGGTGATTCCACATATGAGCTCTGGACCTATGAAGTGCCTTTTAGAGCCCTCCTTGGCTAGTTCATCGGCTATTATATTGCCCTTTATATCCTCATGTTCTGGCACTCAAATCAGAGACACCGTGTAGTCTCGTGCCAGAGTATTGAGGGATTGTTTGCAGTCTCTAACTAGTTTTGATCTAGTTACAGGTTTCGAGACTGCCTTGATAGCAACCTGACTGTAAGTCATTATACTTGTTTTTCTCCTCATGCAGACCAACTTTTCAATCATGTCAGGCACAGGCTACAAGGGCAAATGCCTCTGTCCGGAAAATTATCGCATGCTTCCCCAGGCTTATGGATATCGTTTGATTAGCTCTTGGTCCACAAATACCACAAACCAGATCATTAAAAGCAGCTAATATCACTGCGTGTCTGATCTTTGTTCGGTAAGAAGATTCTCACCTTTTCAGGGAAAGATAATCTCGAGGTGCCATTAGTGTCCGTGGGCATTTGCAGCAATGGGATCCATCTACCATCATACCCATAGTATCAATACGTCCTCCAACTCTAGTGTTGGGATGCCACAAGTTGTTGATTTTCACTCTAAAGATCGCATTCATAGCCTCCGCTTTCATATAAAGCTCCACAGGGGGAGGTGAGGAGTGGAAAGACCCACAATGGTCTTCAAAGAAACGATTCCTATGCTGTTGATTGCACCAGTGATTCCCAGCAATAGCTGTCTCTGGACAGCGGTTAGCAGCTTCACTTCTATCCTTCTCCACCAGACTATTGCCCCGTAAAAGGGCTATATTAACAATCGAAACGTTTTACTGCGACCAATTGAAGTTTTATTTAAAAGCCAGCATATCCACTAAACTATTTGGAACGTCGATGACTACAAGAGAAATGAATCAAGAATTAAAATATTTTGAAAAATGCCACGTAATGATAATGAATCTACATGCTCCTTTCTAGATTAATTGGTAGAACGTTCGTCCGACAAACGAGAGTGTGTAGGTTCGAATCCTGCGTGAGGAGAAAAATTTTCTTGGGGAAAATCAATCTTAATTATCACAGTTATTAGCAGAAATACATTAATTTGTTAATTCGTTACTGTAAAAAGCTTGCAAACTTTGAATAGTAATCTCAATCGATAACTTTAATAGTAATAATAATAATAATAATATTAATAATAATAATAATAATAATAATAATAATAATAATAATAATAATAATAATAATAATAATAATAATAATATAATGGTTTATTGTCCAACAGATTGCCAGTTACAGGACAACAATATTTAGAAAGTACATATATATAAAAGAAAATACATGGGAAATGTAATTAATTAATTAATTTAATTAATTATAAACCGTTAATTTTATTATGGAAAATATCACCATAGTGCAGATCAGCTGAGCGGCACATTGTGACCAGTGGCGAGGCTTGTAACAAATTGGTCCTAGAAAAGGGTAAAGCAATGGAGGAAGCAGAGTGAGAGGAAGGTCTGGGAATGTGGAAATCTAAAGAGGAAAGAAGAAAAGGATTATCGATGACTTCCATACCATGAACCAACTTCCATATAAAACGTGCGCCGTGACATTCACGACGATAAGTTAAGGAAGTCATTGTCATGTCTTTCCAATAAAGACATAATCAATTCCACGCTGCGGATATGCGCCATCCTCCTTAAATGACAGGTACTTGAGAAAACGTCGTTGAACTTTTTCAAGTGATAGTTGCAGGTAGACATAGTGGGGAGACCACACTTGAGAGACTTACTCCAACTTGCTCACAACAAAACTAAAATATAATATCTTAGTAATTTAGTATTCTGGAAAGATTTGCAGGAACGGATGAGAAATCCCAGTGTTTTAGATGCTGACAAGCAAAGGTCAGTGATGTGTGGGGCAAAACTCATTGAATAGTCAAACAGTACACCAAGATCTTGCACGGATGTAACTCTTTGCAATACAACATTGCTCAACGAGTAGGCGGAAGGAATTGGATTAGTCTTTCGAGTATACGAGACAAAACGGCATTTATTAATATTTAACTTTAAATCATGTTTAGTACACCAATCAACCATATAATCGATATCACTTTGTAAACTCACAACATCAGCCAAGTTCGCAATGGAAGTATAAAGTTTGAGGTCGCCAGCATAAGCAAGAACTGGACAAGAGAAACCCTGCAACAAATCGTTGACGTACAAAATAAAAAGCAATGGTCCTAGATTAGATCCCTGTGGAATACCTGAAGATGGAAAGAATTCATAAGACTTGAAACCATTATAATATACATAGTTATTACTTAAATAGGATTCTATTAAATGTAGCAGAGAAGTAGTAAAGCCAAAACCGCATAATTTCTCATTATAATCGTGGCTTACTTATTTCGGCCTAAAGAAGCAATCTTCAGAGCGATAAAATTGCACATTCTAATCCAGAATTTGGACAAACCGTTTTGGAATCACTGGCGAATCGATAGAATAATAGTTGCAATTCAGGACCGCTCCGACCTTTATCCGCATTCGTTCGTGCCGTTTCTCCAGACCCTTTTCCACCCCCAGTCCCTTCCCAGTCCATTTCCTCTCGTCCGCCCACCGACTACCCTTAATAACGTCCTTTTGCTAAACATAAATTGCCACCGCTGCCGGATTCTCTGCGCCCCCATTTTTATCCTAGCAGCAGCCTTCGTTCTACCGTCCGATGTCTCCCCCCTCCCCCCGACTTATATGCAGCGACGAAATTGCTACGTATTCAACGCATAATTTCCGCGCGTAATTTTTTTTTTCCGGCATCTCGAAAGGCACGTGGGGGAGCGGGATTGGACGAATGAAAATCCGGTTCACGTCACGGTGAATATCACGTACCGCGCCGTTCCGTTTCTCCCAAGACACGTTCGTTGCAAAGCGCGCAAAAGCCTCAATTTTCTGTCGGAAATGTTCCTTTAAGTAACCATCAGGAATTAAGAACAAGCGGAATTTAATATGCCAAGTGGAATATTCACCACGAGATCGTTGATTCGTTTCAAATCTATATCGTTTTAGTTCTAGTTTGTGTTTCGAATCTCCTGAAATGAATTTATTATTGCTGTATACTGCTATTTCTAATTTATTTTTATTTCTTATTACTAACATTTTGAGGGAATCAATTCTGTTGTTTATTTCCTATTCTTACGTAAATTTAATAGAGGAAAGTTTTGAATTTCGCCTTTCAAAAAAATCAGTGATTGAGCATTTATTCCTATTAAAACAACAAAAGAAAGTCCTAGGTTTTTTCGATTTTTTGCTAAAAGCTACCATTGATTTAGAAAAAAAAGTGTTTAATACACAGACAAAAAAGATTTTTTTAAATCAAAGCGAAATTTCTTTGGCGCTATTTAAAAGAACAATTTTCATCAGTTAATACGTATTTCTTTCAATTGAAAATGCGTCTTGACGAAAATAAATATACAGGGTGACCCACCACATTCGCATCGGTTTATATACGAAAAGTGGTAACATATTTTCAATTTTTTTGTTTGTTAGGGGTTATCGGGTTCAAAATTATTTTGAAGTATACAGGGTGATTCAAAGAAAAGTTACTCACTAAAGTTGTGAAAAATTAAATCGAACACCCTGTATATTATGACATATTTTGATAGTACAGACTAAATAAAGACAAGTTGGTGTTAGATTTCTTATGCCTAACTCAACTCGTGTACGAGATAATTAACTATTCTTCAAAATGTAGACCGAAATTTAATGCCTGTCATGCATGCATGTTTAAGCTAAATATTTTTAAACTGTATTTATTTTTAACTAAAACATTAGATTTGAAAGTAATATAAAAGTAATGCAAAGAAAATACAGAGTGAACAAAAACATACTTTTAATTTTCGCTATCTTTAAAGGCAAGTAGCTTTCTTATTTTAAATGGAACACCCTGTATTTATTATCTTATTTAGCTTTTAATTTTAACGGTCTTTAAGATTGTATTAATGCTTCCTATACCTATCTCTTATATGTAGTTTCTTAGTACTTTAGAATTTTCCATTACAAATATTAATTCCTATCCGTTATTTTTTCAAAAGTTGACAGGCAAAAGTGTCGCTATTATTCATTATACACAAAAGTCATTTGACAGTAACAGAACTTGTCAGTTGCGCATCATTGTTGTTCGTGGTTATTTAAAAAGTATTTTAATTATTTACAATGAGAAATTACCCTCAAGCAGAAAGGATTGATATGATTTTAATAATTGGAGAGAGTGAAGAAAATTCTTTGGTAGCATCAAGGATTTATGCGCAAAAATATCCTAATAGACGCCATTCCGATAAAGGTTCTTTAGAAAATTCGCAGCAAGTTTTTCGAAGTACAGGCAGTTTGTCTTATAAGAAAACAGAACGACAAGAAACGATTACTGGAAATGAAGGAAATAATATTTTAGTTATCGGATCTCTTGTTGAAAATCCGCATAAGGTAAAGTCAGGTAAGTGTGTAGTAAAAATTGTATAGTGCGAAGAAAATGTAACACTGTTCACATAATAAGACATTTTGATAAATTTTACACATAGAAGTGCGTAATATATGCTCAGTTGAAAGCCTTTCAATAGATACACCTTTTATAATTATCAACGGTTTACTAGAAAAAAAAGAAATTTTAAACACTGTCAATACTACACACTTACCCAGCAAAATGGGGCAAGTGTGTAATCGTTCCGCATTTTATATATTAATAGCATTATCTTTTAGTTCGGCCAAGAGTGTAATACTAAGCTGATGCCTGTTTAATAAGGTATGATATATTCACAAGATATTCAAGTTATTACACGTTAGGAGATGCGAACTTTTGTTTGTAAAACTAGTATGAAGTTTAGTACATTCGTATTATAACAAGAGGACGCCTGTATTTCAATTTTAAAAATAGATATAAACAAACTACACACTTGCCCCGGTTACACACTTACCTGACTTTACTTTATAAGTCAGCGAAAAATAAATGAAACTACAGCGATAAGCCTGGAGCATCAGAAGAATTATAAGGATGAGCACATTTTACCCATATGATGAAATGCAAATAAATTATTAGCCTAGTACTAGGCGCTCTCGTTCATCATTAAAACTCAATAAATTGTCAATATTTTACCATGTCGCCGTTATTATTTATTACATTCTGTAATTGAGGTATGGACGACACTAGTCGATTCGTATATTCTGCAGTAATTTGGTGCCAGGCTTCAATAATTCTCTGTCTAAATTCCTGGCTATTTCGTGGTCGAAATCCTTCCTGATAAATAGTTTTAAACCATTTCTTCCCAGGTAGTTTCTATGGGATTTATATCAGGGTTCTTTGAGACTCATAGTAAAACCCCCGTTCTTAAATGAAATTTTAAGTAATCCTTGCGCGATAAACTGGGCTATTATCATGCTGGAAGTACACATTTTCTCCAAAGAATGGGTTATGCGAAAGGCAGTAATGCTTCCTCTGAGATGACATGTCGGACGGAGCGGAAAGCATTAGAACGCTTACCTCAGCAACTTCAAGTACACTGTTATAAGTTAGATCTAGTTTTGCAATAACGTACTGCTGTGTACTAACTGAATTGAAAATAAAAAATGAAAAAGAAAAATTTAATTAGCAAGCTCAACGGATAAATTTTTTTTTATATGGCGCAAAAGAACTAATAACCTCAGAGTTACCCTCGCGAATTAAAACTTGAATCTAACCACGAAAAGTAATTTGTGAGTGAAAGAAAATTGACTTTCTTAAATACCCCAAAAATTGAAAAGGTTTAATTTAAAAATAAAACATCAGAATTTGTAACCCAACGAAGATAATTAACATTCAAAATTTATTATAAAAAAGGGTTAAATACAAAATGGCAAAAAAGACCATGAACTGAGGGTTCTAGCCAAAAATAAAAAACTGCACTTGATTCTAAATTACAATAGGGAAGTGCTATTTCCTATACAAAGTAAAAGATTAGTTTGTTCAGGAAGATAATCCTTTTGTCGTTTTTGTTTGTTCTATTTGTCTTTCTGTAAATTATTTACTTCTAAAATTTTGTTTGTTGTATTTTGACACATTGTATCCAGTGTTACTGGCTCAAACAATATGAAAATAAACTAAACTAAACTAAACTAAACTAATTCCACCAATACAATCCACGTGGTTTCAACAAAATAAAATAAATTCGTGGACAAACACACGAAATTATACAAAAATTAAAACTAAATGCAAGAACAATGCTTCTATTCACCCAACCGAGGTGATAGATGAAATAAAACTGAATCAGCAAAATAGAAAAACACTTTAAAATATAACGAGAAAAACTAACTGAAAACATATCTTCCTGCACAGAAATAATAAATGATCTTATATCTATAATGTGCACACATCAATATAATAACAATTATAAAGCGAATTCCTTGATGGACAAAATAAAAGACAATTTAAAAGAATTAAATTACGATATCAAAATGAAATACAAAATGGCAAACAATGATTTACAAAAATACGTGTACTCACGGTAACAGTCAACCATGGAACTGCCTGACAAAATTCTACGGCTGCGTACAAAGCAAACGCACAATTTACCGACAAAATCTAGTAGAACAATTCAGCTGTTCTAAGTGAAATAGCAACCTACAATAGTTTACCTGCTATTGCACTCTTTTCATATGCAACAAATTTATTATTTTAACAAGTCAAAGTCAAGTTGTGGTATTTATTGAAAGATATGAGCTTAGTTCGATATTTTTAATCTCATATCTAAATAAAGCCTGTATGAATTAAGTACTCACTCAGGATCAGAATTTGTGGTCATGTTATTTTAGTTAAGGAAATATATTATTAGTGTCTAACTACAAATTAGTAAGTGAACGCAAAGTTAACAAAATATCTAATCTCGTAGAAAAAACGCACTAGGTCTTTCAAACCACCCTACAGTAAAATGAAAGCAGAATTTGTCAAATCATTTAATTCCGAACTCATCTCTTTCAAAACATCCTTCAAAACCCTCCAAGTACCATCACAATCGTCCCTTTCCAACTTCCTTCTAGTCCTTCCTGTACAATATGTACTACTAGACATAAATTCGTCGTTACCAATCTCATATTTAACATTCGGATCTCCACTTTAATAAAACCCATTCATACATTTGAACGATGAGCTCCTACCAGCCGACTGCCTTCACGATCTTTTAAATGACATATTTTCATGCAAAAATCGGGCCATTGTGTCCGGAAGACGGGCGCGGAACCCAAGAAAAAGGGGCCGGGGAGAGAATTGAAAGGACGGGACGATTTGAAAAGATCTCCTCCTACGCTATATTCTTGGACCAGTCTTCCCATACCACTGGTGGCCAAAGATTACCACAGTAGTAGAAGTAATCTGTGGATCGGAAAAATTGGGCTTATGTTTTAAAGAAAACATTCGTTATAAACGGTTATCCTATATGTAAATAATAGTATTTTATTTATATATATGAAAAGTCTAACGTTCTTGATGTCATTCCCATTTCATTGCTCTCGCGAGTATGGTGATTATTACAATGGAATGTTAGCTCCGCCTGGTGGCGTTTTATTGGTTCATATTCATGATAATTAAGTTAACATTGTTGATTAAAATTTAATTAAGTACTGCACTTTATTGCTAATTAATAAACTCACCCCAGTGACCAACTATATTTATTTCATATTTTATAAATATTTAAAAAATATTAAATCTTTCTTGAATATTAGATATATTAATATAATATGCATAAATATATATAGAAAATATATTAGGAACATTTAAAAATATATATGTTATGTAGCATTAATAATATTTTATTGCAATGTTTTCTCAATATATTTTTCATAACTCTGCAAGAATATTTTGCTTTGTATTTCTGTAAATATTTATTTCATATAAAAAAAGATGTGAATTTTTGCTTTTTGTACATTTGGTGCGTAGGACGAATAATATAAATGGTATAAATATGCATACATATTAAGTAGGTATGTAACTATTTAAAAGATAGTTTAAAGATTAAATTAGATAAATATATATCTAATATGATTTAATTAGTATCTAAGTTGAGCACTGTAACTTTTCTATTAATATATCTGCGTTTGTGTATATTATTTGTAATATTGTAGTTGCGAACGTCAACACAACACCTCTCTTCAATACGGTGCCGGTGTTATATGATTTAGTATTGTTTATGCGTCTGTGGATTAGGTACATAGAATGCATACGCGCACGTGCGTATCATCAACGTTTTCATTCGTTTGTCCGTTACATGTTATAGTTTATAATAGTATACGATTAGGGCAGATTAGGGTTAACTGTGTAATTAATTGTTGCGGGATGTGTTTTAGTTTTTGTGGTGACTACGAGGTAAGCAAAACTTTGAACATGTCATGGCATTTATAAGATAATTGGAATGCTCAATATCGCTATGTACAGAAATCGTTTAATAATATAATTGTAGGAATTTTATGCATCATATATGTACTGCATCTACCAGATAAATTGCTAGTTGATTTGCTTAAGAGATTCATCTCGGTAGATAAGCGTCATAACCTCAATAGAGGTTAGACTACGTTGTGTTGTTTTTATTGTTTGTACGTAGAATGTTTTCAAATATTATGAAATAAAGTAAAAATAAGTATCGTAAGTATTAGCATGCAGCTACCACTCCAATTATTGTAAATGCTCCAAATGTATTAGTAGGTGTTGATAATGTTGTACGATCTAATACAATTGGCATTGTTTTAGAGGCCACAAGAAAACGCCATGAGAGCGCCACTACTGAAGATATGAAAAAAGCCATAAGGTTGTACCTGGCACCAGCCAAGGCTAGACTTAAAAATGAGTATTTTTCATTTTTATTGGCTTATTCAAATAAAATGATAATAAATACGTGTGTTTTTTATTTAGAACACTTCAATTAAAAAATAGTGATTAATTTGATAAACCTTCAGTATGCCTTAAAAGACGCCAGAATTATTGATTATTAACTTGTATGGTGAGTGTGAAAAAACAAGTTCTTGCCTTTTAGATAACTCTATGTATGTTTCAACTTTTCGCTGTCGACGTTATACATTCTAAATAACCAAGAACAATTTTAGTTCATTTTGACAAATTAAATAGATTGCATAAAAAATCTCAATTTTCATATAAATAATATTTTACAAATATTTTAGAAAAAATATTGCGCTTACATTAATTTTAAAATATGAGTAAATATTTTAATTGAATATTTTATCTATATTTAGAAAAATATGAAAATATATTCAAAAACCTCTCACGAAAAATATTTATAAATATATTTTAAAATATCTATGTAATATTTCTGGCTATTAGGTCAGTTTTGATTCCAATAACCTGTTCTCATTGATGTTTTAAAGTGACTGTGAGGGAATGTTCATTTCTGTACAGTTGCTTGGCATTGCTGGCAATTATGTCTGGTATAAATATGCCTGGTAATTATGCGTCATTTATGAATATGCAGACGTAAAGCAAAGGCAAAGTGCACATTTTCCAACACTATCAATTTCAACAAATGATTGAATGGGAGATAGTGGATAGAATCATTTTCTAAATATCACTTAGCTTACTTTGCAAAATCTTCCCTCCTTTACTCTATGCTCCTTCACTTTCCCACATCCTTTTCTCATCCGGCTCCCATCTTTATTCACTTAAACCTCCCAAAAAGCGTGGAAGGTGCAGATTGATATCTCCTTCCACTTACCGGAGCGAGCTGGCTTAAAAAAAAAAAATATCGTCTTTGCACCTCATTTCTCGCCTCTAATCCGCGAATATTCCGCCAGGCGGCGCTGTCGGTCGGGGGGTATCGTACCGACGTCGAATTGCGTGAATAAATATTTGAGTTGGCAGACGCAGGCGGTTCTGAAAACGTATAGGCAGACTCGCCTTCTTACGATTCCCATCTCGACTCTTTCGCGGTCGATTTTGCACGTCTATATTTGCGTTGACAGGTATATTGCGGATTGATATCGACGGAGGGGCGCAATTTTTACCGGTTTTTCTTTTTCATTCGCTTCGTCCTTTTCTAAGATGAGGTGGGTGAATTGGGCCACTTAGGGGATTTCTTGTGGTTGATATGATATTGACGTAAAGAGAATTTCAAGATGTAAGAATATCACTTTTAACGTCTATGACGATTTTATTGCATTTCCTATAGAGATAATTACACTGCGTGACACGATTTTCGTACCCGAAAAACTGATTACTATTATGGTTTTCAATTAGTTACAATATGTAAGCAGTGGATGTTTTTTGTTTCTATCACGTCTTGTTTTTGTTTACACTGATGGCATTGGATAGGCTATGCCGATTCTGGCACAAAATCTTTCAATTTTCAATGGGGGTAGAGTTTACATTTTATCCCCTCATAGATACAATATGCATATTTACATGTCCCTTCGTGCTCGTAGCGACAGATTGAAATATTCTACCTGATATACATACCGGGTGTCCAGCCTAAGATGCAACGGTCCATAGCCGATTTATTATTGCTTTTTTGGAAAAATGTTTCAAATAAATGTTAGTTCGAATCATATTCTACACATTTTAAAACTAGTTTCAGTAATGGCGGACTTCCGGTTGTACCGGAAGTAGATACTTTATTATTTTAAATGGAACAGCCTGTATATTACTGTATTTTTTGGATTCCTTGTTAAATTTATAAAAATACGTTAGGCATACATTGGGGCTGAATTGTGCCGTATCCGAATTACATGACGTTTTTCGAAAAAAATGACATTTGCAGTGCTGCGGTGTTTGAAATATCTCCGGAAATAGGAAAGTTAGAAAGATGCGTTTTCAGTATTCGCTAATTATGAAACAGCACACGTCTTTTATTTTAAAATTGTTGGGTTTACTCTAAAATCATGGATAACTTGATTTTTTAATATAATGGTATAGCAATTTTTACATAAATGGATGTAAAATTTTATTTTCTTTCGATTTTATACTAGTGTCATTGTGTCTATCTCCAAAGGTTTTGGAGATATTCGCGATTTTTCAGTTTTTCACGATAGGTACGTATTGCGAAGCGCCGCCACCTTCCCTCGCATTTCACAGGCTTGGGACTAATTAACAAACAAAATAAGTTTTGTCGTTAGTTTTAATTTTTTGTGTAATTTAATCGAATTATTCATATTAAATAAAGCAATGTGTATATTTTTTAAGTTTTTACAATAATTATTAGTAACCGTACCCAAAAACAGTACGTGATAGACAAAAAGTACATAGGTGTTCTTATTAAGGGATTTGTATAAATAAATAAACAGGAAAAATTGAAGTGGGTACTTAATCTTTTTTTTAATTTGTAACGTAGTGTTATCTAATCGTAACCCACAGTCAATGCTACCCAAATTCATATGTTGTGAGCAGGTAAACCGTACTCTTTAAATGAAAGTTCAGGTAATTATCGCCTGTACAATCCTTATAGGCGTTAAAAGAGATATTCTTACATTTTGAAATGTAGTATAACTATTCTTTTTCTGACAATAACTAAATCAATCTTTTCTCATTAACGTAACTATACATAAAGTTGGTTTCTGTCTATTTCCCATTACAAAGGTAAAAATAACCAATTGCCTGCTAACTAAGTAATAATAAACTAAAACCGGATACATGCAAAAGAAAAACTGGAATATATGCGCATATATATGCATCGATTTTAGAGAAAATATGCTGAAACCTGGGGCATATATGCAAAAAAGTTGCGACAATATGCAAAATTTTTACATAAAATAAAGAAGAGCAAAAATTTAAACATTAACTTTATTGCACAAACTTTTTTCACAACATATTTCTAAAACAATTTATAATTAAATGTTTTCCAAAATTGTGTAAAAGAAAGTTTTGTCTTCTATCAGAATACATATGTTTCGAAATAGAAAAGCTTCTCTCAATATCCACAGATGTAATTGGTGCATTTTTTAATTTTGCAATACATTCTAAACTAAAATTAAAGTCGAAATCGTTTACTGTTTCACCTTCCAAAATTTTCTTAACTTTCTTCAATTTCAAATACCCCGCATTTTTATTTATCACTTTTTTAATTTATCGTATATAGAATTACCTATTGTACCCTTAACCTTCTTACATAGCATATCAAATTCGTCTACTATTTCGACTGATTCCGAAAGCGACATCCCTTGCGTTTCTAGTTTACGAATGGAAGTTGAAACAAAGCTATAATTTGACTTAATATACAAAAGGTTTTGTAGCAATTCTGTTGATGTTACTATCTTTTTACAGTTTCCTAGAGCAATGCAGTCAGCAGTGGTTTCAAGAATTACATTTTTTATTCCTTCAAAATTATCGGCGAAAAAATTGCAGCCTCTAACCATGTACCCCATCTCGTAATAATCGGTTCAGGAGGCAACTTTATACCGGGAAGTCGCTCCTTATAAAATTGGATTCGTAAAGGTGCTTTTAGAAATACTTTTTTGACATTGCTAATTAAATCATTAATCAAAGGGAATTGATGCCTAATGTCTTCGGCTACACGATTGAACCCATGAGGTAAACAAGTGGTATAAATAATGTTACCATAAAAAAAATTTAAATTTTGCGCGGCTTTTATCATGTATAGTGCAGCGTCGGACAACAGTAGTAACATTTTTTCACAAGGTATACTTCCAGGTAAAAAGAAATTTGATAAACCCTCTTGAACGAATTGGGCAATTGTCACATTATTTGTTCTTTGAAGTTCTTTACAATAAATTAAATATGATTTACCTACAATATCTTCATGAAGAATTCCTATTAACAAATGGGCAATATAACGGCCACACTTATCCGTACTTTCATCTATCATGATATAAATAAATTTATTCCCTACCAATTGTTGAATTTCTGCTATTGTTTGCTGATAACAAGATGTGACCTAATTTTTTCGTAAGGTACTTTCGTCAGGTATATTATTTTTGCAGAAATGATTTCAAATTAACATTGTTTAATCTTGCTGATCGTATGTTAGACGAAATTAATGCGTTACACAGATCCGTATTATATTCTTCTTGTTCTGAGTTTCGTGAAGTTGATGCTACACATTGACCTATAGATTGCTGCACACATGCGGATCGCTATAGTTTTTCACATTTTCCAATATGTGATTAAGTTTTAGCGTGTTGATCAAACAGGTATTTTCTCTCAGAAGACACCTACAACAACAATTGTCATTTTATATCAAAAGTTAAAGAATTTGAAAACAATTGTAAAGCTTTTAATAAAATTAAACTTACCAGTTTACTGCAGACTCGACAAAATATTTTGTCGCCATCATTCACCAGTTCAGCATATGGCTCAAGCCATAAAGATATTTTGTTCGCTATACTCACTGTATGTACGCACAGTACTTAAAAACGAATTTAATTTATATTATATATATATTTATATAATTTATTTAAAAACAATTACATGCTGTTTCGCTCAAAGATATTCAATGAATGAATAGTTTATTTGGGAATTAATAATAATAAAACGTATTTACCACATCCCTTCTGCTAGGCGAAATTAAACACGTGCAGTTCTTAGAAAAAAGTATTAGAGAAACCAATGTAAAAGATTTATCGTTCTGAGAATTGTCGATTGTCGATCTACATTAGGAATTACTAGGAATTTTTACTAATAGAAAGGATAAGAAAAAGTTTAAATATGCAATATATGCAACTTTTGTAAAAATATGCATAGAAATGCCTAAATATGCAATATGTGCAATCACTAATTAGCGCTATTTAACTTTAATTAGTGTAATACATCTACATATAGACTATAATTAAAGATATGCAAAAATAAAATATATGCACTTTGCATATAATCATCAATAAAATACAACCAAAACCTTAAAGAAATTTTGTTCGCTATACTCATTGTATGTGCGCACAGTATTTAAAAAACGTAACACAATTACATGCTGTTTCGCACAAAGATATTCAATGGATGAATAGTTTATTTGGGAATTAATAATAATGAAACGTATTTACCACATCCCTTCTGCTAGGCGAAATTAAACACGTGCAGTTCTTGGAAAAAAGTATTAGAGAAACCAATGTAAAAGATTTATCGTTCTGAGAATTGTCGATTGTCGATCTACATTAGGAATTACTAGGAATTTTTACTAATAGAAAGGATAAGAAAAGGCTTAAATGTGCAATATATGCAACTTTTGTAAAAATATGCATAGAAATGCTTAAATATGCAATATATGCAATCACTAATTAGCGCTATTTAACTTTAATTAGTGTAATACATCTACATATAGACTATAATTAAAGATATGCAAAAATAAAATATATGCACTTTGCATATAATCATCAATAAAATACAACCAAAACCTTATTGTTATTACTAAAACAATTATTGTTATTATCAATAATTAATCGATATTGACCAATACTCCGCTGCTGACATTATTGTATACATAATGTAGGGGAGTGTTGACCTAGCTGCAATATTCAAAATATCCATCTACAATATACAGAACGTAGTTATGCCTTTGTGTATGTAAACAGCTACAGGCAACGAGCATGTATTAATTATTACCTAGCAGCTTTCCAATAATATGGAAAGCGGTCTATTACGGTCTAGTCTAATAGGCGGCAACACCGGTCCCATATCGAAGTGATTGTTACAAAAAAAAAAAAATCTCCGTTCGTTGTGCACACCCGGTGCTAATTGCGAATTGCGTCCAATTTAAACCCCCTACCGCGCGCCCGATCCGCACCCCCTTCATGCCTCATACGTACAAAAAAGCCCATGCATGAGCATCGATTTTGTTGTCGGCCGTATTACAGGATATGTGAGAGAGAGGTGGTAAACTGCGACATTCGAATATTTTTTCCCTCCAGGCGGTGTTATTGCGATCGTAAAAAATTATTACGTTTGCGAAATGTTATCGCGGGAAAATTCGGATAAACGGCATTCACTTCAGGTGCCGGAAAATAGCCGTAACCGCTGTTATCGGGGTGTATTTTGTACCGATTACTAGGGTAGGCGTATACGACCTGGCGATTGTAATTTCGTTTTAAATTTGCGCCGTTCAAGCGCGATATTAACAACGCTTCAAGCCGCATAAAAAAAAAAGTTAACAACAGACACGTTTGAGTCAGTAAATTTGTGCGCTTGATGGACAATTTCTGTTGTGTAATTAATTCTACTATATCGAAATTATTTTATCTGTAATTTGTGTAAAAAGAGCTTTAATTTGATATGTCGCATGATTGTATTGAACAGTTACTGTTTTAATTTATATAAACTTACAGCTCAATCAATTTTAGATCTAATTTTTGAAATATTTTTATGTAAACTGGCTTCTGCAGAGAACACTGAATTAAAGATTATAATACCCCCACTTTTAGCAGTATAATAAAACAAATGAATAATTGTTGTTATACATTTAAATAGTAATAATAACAATAATAATAATAATGATAATATATATTGTCCAACAGCTTTTACAATCTAATAATAGGACAAGTGAGTAAACAATATATACAGGGTTTTCCACGGAACTGGCTGGTTAGAAGTTTTCCGGCTTAACGAAATTCCTCAGTTTTAAAAAATTGGGGTTTGCAACAATTTGGCACTTACTTTCTTTCTAAAATATTTTCACCTTTTTTGCATTTCCGGTTAACCGGAAGTCGCCACGAACTTTGTTATTTTAAATAGAACACCCTATATATTATTATATTTTTGAATTTACCATAAAATTCTATGACGATTACCATTAGGGTATCTTATACCTATCTTCAACTGTTTCTAAGAAACTAAAATATATTAACATGCATTTATTTAACTAAAAATTAGTTTAATTGAAACTAATCTTTCGTTCAGTGTATGAGCAAGGGAAATCACGAAAATCTTACTTTGAGAGCAAATACTAGTCCACGAACTATATATATTATAAAAAAATTAAATTCTGATTTTTAATCTAACTGGGAGATCACATCCCCTCTTAGGGGTTCCTTATAATTTTGAAAGCAGTCTAAACCAGGCCAGTCTCAATAGCTCTGCTGTTTCCAGTTAGCACATTGGGGACTGAAACCGTTTCTCTTATCCTTCTGAGCCAACAATTTCTCACCACAGCGGCATAAGGAGCCCAAAAGCCCCAATCGCTGCTGATATCTGAAAGCAAAGAATAGCATTTAATTTATATCTGTTTAACTAATAAATCTACTAAATATATATCCGTTATCCTAATCACGTTAATTCCTTCGCAATTTTATTAACATATTCCCACCACTCTGCCGTTTCATTATCCCTAATATCTAATTAAACAGAACATGTCCCACAGTATCTTCAACCCCGCATTCGCAATTTGGATTATCTGCGCATCTTATTCTATATAAATACAATTTAAAATTACAGTGTCCCGTTACTAATTGAGCCGCATGTTAATTTAATCTAATATTATGCCCTTTGAAACGATTTAAATCTCCTATAAAATTCTTTGTCCATCTACTATTAACTGTTATTTCCCACTTTTGTTGCCATTCGCGCTCGCAACGAATCCTAATTGCACTGTAAACCGCCCTAACGGAGAGCCGTAGACCGTAGTCGCTCCGCGGGCGTGACACGGCCCGATCTTCCGTATGATGTTCGGTTGTAGGTCATAGTCGCTCTTCGAGTGTGGCACGACGCAACCCTCCCCCGCTCGTTCAATTATAGACTGTAGTCGTCCCTCGGACATGAATCTGTTATATGAATGTTTTTTTCTCTCATATATATGGTTTCGTATGCGTTTAACTGTTTAAGTGATTGTATATTTTTTTTTGCACTAATTCAAGGTTTCCTATATCGATTTTAAGTCCGGTATCGTTTATATGCTGCGCAACGCTGGATGATTCAAGTCTCCCACACTTGCTATGTGTTTCCTAGACATAGTTTCGATCGCACACTTTGTTTGTCCAATGTAAACTTTATCATGTCCAGTACAAGCGATTTTGCGATTTTTCGTTGAGATGAGGTTCCTCTTTCAAGTTGCCTAAAAGATTTTTCAATGTGTTACGTGAAGTAAAGCACATATCATGTTTAAATATTATCCTTTAAAAAATGTCAGCTAAACCTTTTGAAATACTGAATCTCCGCCTGAAATATTATTATTTACTAATTTATATGTTTTTGTAACACTTTAAATAAAAAGACATTATTATTATTATTATTATTATTATTATTATTATACGATAGAACGAAAATAATACATTAAAGCAAAAAAAATATATATTTCCAGTGGCGTCCGTGAATGATATTCCTAGATTCTTCATTCCAAGATCTGTATATCCTTACCTTATAAAACAAAATTTTACCATGCAAAAAATAATTACAGCTAAAATAGAGAGAAAATGTTTCTTTTACTTACAGTGGCGTACGTCAATTTGGGTGCGGCGCTGATAGCGGCTGGGAGGTGTCAAGAAGCCGTCTCAGTTTTGCGACAGGGTTCCAGATTAGACGGCACGGGGCTGAGGAACCGGAAAGAACACGAAACGGCCAGAGTTTCCGCTCTTCTGCAATTGGGCGCCCTTTACTCGGATCAGGGTCGGCTTCAACGAGCACTGGCGGCTTACAGAGAGGCAGCTCATTCGCTCCCAGAACATTATCCACCACAAGTAAGTTTTACACTTCGGATTCCCCTAAAATAATTAGTTAATTGAAATATTTTTACTATGGTGGGAATTTATAAAAATTGAATGCATTGAACCTGATCGTTTCATTATCAAAATCTTCTTGGCTGGTGGTTTCAAAATTTTTAATTGACAATGCGACAAGAGCCGCTCAGATAGTTGGTTATTAATCACATATTCATACAACCAATAGCGATATAAGAATAAGAATATCACATTCATTTTACTTCGTCTGAGATATGAAAATTGGTCGAACCTAAATAAATCTATGCTGCGGCCTCGTGCGTAGGTACGCGTACAGCTGAAGTCCTTCCCATTATCTGTCGCCCAGAATGTAGTAGTAGTAGTAGTAGTAGTAGTAGTGTTTATTTAATACAATAAAGATTACATTAAAAGTCAAATAATACATTTAAAATATATATACATATACATACAGAATACATGTAAATAAGACAAACAAGACAAGAAATACATACATGTGTTTAAACCCTATCTATATGGTCAGCATTGATAATTTAAAAAATCGTCCACACTATAAAATGCATTGTGTAGAAGAAAACGTTTGATTGTATTCAGATAATTACTTTGAGTTTTATTTTTGAGAACACTAAATTTTATTGCTTATATTTTATTATAAATGTTGGGTCCCCAATAATCAATGTACCTCTGGGTGGTCGTTAAACGATGATACAGCGCTCTTAGCAAGTCTCTTCCACGCGTAACATACGTATGCGTTTCACCACTTCTTGTGAAGTTTATTTCATTTTTTATTATGTACGTTGCAACCTTAAAGATGAAGATTGAAGGTAGTGTTAGAATGTTTTCGCTAATGAAATAAGTTTTGCACGAATTATCTGGTCTTAAATTGCATAACACTCTTATAGCGCGTTTCTGGGGCAGAAAAATCCTTTCCATGTCTGTGGATGTTCCCCAAAACTCGATTCCACAAGACACCACACTGTGAAAATTCGCAAAGTAGGTGGCACGGGCCGCCTGGTAGGTAGATATGTGCTTGATCCTTCAGATGCTGTATATTGCTACATTTAATTTATTTGCTATTTCACTTATGTGTGCTTTCCAATTTAATTTATTATCTATATAAAGGCCTAAGAGTTTTATGTTCTCTGTTTCCCCACTTCTTTTTGTTGTAAATTCTAGTTTTTGTGTCTTATTCTTATTTAATTTTAGTTGATTCGAGGAGAACCATTCTTCTGCTTGTTTTTGTATGGCTTCAGATTTTTTCAGTCTATTCGCTCTTACTAAGAATAACGTATCATCTGCATACAAACAGACTCGATCCGCTCCCAGATTCGTATCTAAATCGTTGATATATATTATGAACAACAGGGGCCCAAGCACCGATCCCTGCGGAACACCCTGCTGTACACTAAGTATATTAGATCTTCGTCCCTGGAATTCTACATTTTGTTTTCTATCTTTGAGATATGGTGCAATTAACTGATATCCGACGCCTCTTACTCCATAGTGGTACAATTTTGACAGAAGAATAGAATGTTGGACCGTATCGAAGGCACGTGTTAGATCGTAACAGTTCAATTCTACGCTATCATGTTTGTCAAGTGCGTCCAGTAAGCAATCCAAGATGTCGGCTACACCACTACAGGTCGTTCTATTTCTTCTATACCCATGTTGGGCCTTAGAAAGCAAGTTATTTTTTTCAAAATACCCCAGCAGGCGATCGGCAATTGCATATTCTATAACTTTCGATATGGCTGGTAATACTGAAGTGGGCCTGTAGTTCTCTGGGTTATTAACATCTCCTTTCTTATGAATAGGAACTACTCTAGATATCTTTAATGCCTCAGGGAATTCTCCTTCTAGTATACACTTATTTATTAGGTCTGTTAGGGGAGCGTAAATAGCATCAGAAACATTTTTCATCATTTTGATTGATAAACCATAACAATCTAAAGCACTCTTTGGTTTGATTTTGCTTATTATTTTGCTCACCTCATTTTCCGTTAACGGTGCAAAAAAAAAAACATGATGAGTTTCTCTCTATAAGAACCTTCGACAGAAATTCCATGTATGTTTTTGTGCCAGTGTCTAATTTTAATTCATTTTGCACAAAGGTTTGATTTAACTGATCTGGGTTCACTCCCGTTGTGCCTGTACGCTGACTTTTGCACTTAGTTTCTTTTTTTATAATTTCCCATATTGTTTTTTGTTTATTATTTGAGCTATTTATTTTAATCAAATAAATTTCCTTGGCTTCTCGGTCAACTTGTTGTTTGTATTGTTCCTTGTAATCATCTTTTGAAACTATGGCAACAACTGAAAGAGCATCTAGTTTGTTTTCCATCTCCCTTTAATTCTCTTGTTCGTACCTATTTTCTTTTCAGGGAAACTCTGTGTATAGTATGCATCATGTAATCCACAGCTTGCAACTTTTCACCCTGTATGTGAACATAATCAATCATTTATTTAAAAACAACAAAGCTAAAAACGTACAACGTTAAAAATTAGCCTCAACTAGCCTCCACACAAAATAACTTCATTACCGCACACATCGAACTCATATCCACCATCTGCGACGCTGATATTTTCACCTCTTCCTTACCCTGCCGTCTTAATCCGGCCAACTCTCGCCTCGACTTCATCAGATCGATACCCAACCCCCACCACCACTCACCTCCAAAGGCAGGCAGGCAGCCAGCCGGTTCGACCGTACTGAGAGTGCCCCGTGCTCTTCTCGAAAAGATTTCCTCCGTTACGACCGGTAACCTAATATTTTTCCAGTAGTAATTAAAAATTAATTACAGGATATTGAGGCTGGAAGTCGATGTCGCAAACTCCAGCCACGCCCGCCCTCTTGGCAGCGCTCACAGCATAATTCTAGCCTCCGTAGCGCGCCTCTCTCTAAGAGGGAGTGGAGTGGGTCATTAAATTAGAGCGTCTTCTTCTTATTATTCTTTAGCTTTAATTTGCACCGTCGTCGACGTCGTCTGTAAACCAGGTGTTCCCTCTGTGCGGACTCTATAGGTATTATAGGAGTTGATGGGGCGAATGGGTGAGGGCCGAGGGCTTGCTAAAGGGGTGGGAGCCGTTCCAGGACGGCCTTGGTGTTTTTGTTTCGAAGGAAAAGCATGATTTATAGCCGTAACGCTCTACAGTCAAAGTCTATTTTTAAAAGTTCGTTCCGACGCCTTGCAATAGGTGAAAAATTGTCTTTGACACGTGTTTTTTGATATATATACTAACGTACCTTTCACCTCATTTATCACTGGGGGCTCCTTTTTGCCGTCTAGAACATTTTCGGCGCTTGTAAATACGTCACCAATCAAAATATTGTACGTACAAGGGGATTTTCAGTATGACTTCTAATACCTACGCTTGACAGTCTTGAATGTTTTTCCTCTAATGGTTCTGAAAACGTGGGTTTGTGAATGTTTTCATACAGAACATTACCGCTTTTTTTTTAGCAATAAATCCCCAACTACTCAAACTGTTGACAAAAGCACAATAAAGTAATGAAGGCGTCTATGCATATCTGTAAAGTCTGTGAGATTATTCTGGACTATAGGCATGTATGGTGCTTTCAAATACTTTCCTGATTAGAGTAGGCTTTGTTTTAATCGTTGGTCACAATGCATGCACGCACTAATCACTTTGACAATTTGTATATCACCATAGTAGGCTTTCACACCAAAGTAGCATGCTACGTGCGACTTGCTGCCTGGCAGCAGAAAATATGCTGCTTGTTTTGAAACGTATATTACTAAATGAATGCCTTCTCACCGAAGTCGCGAATCATGAATGCGACGTGGCAACGTGCGACGTGCAACGAGATTCATAGAGCAGGTCCTATATTTTTGCTAGTTTGCGACTTTACCTCTGGGTGCATAGCTGTGAGTTAATTTGTGTTTCCAAAGCTTTTAATTAATTACGTGATGTCCAACAAATGCTTACCCGGACGACGAAGAATTTAACATATCTTTTGTGCAGGCGATTGAGAAACACCCTTGCCTCTACGATAATACATTGAAGGCATACAGCAACAGAAATGAACAAGACAAATCTTGGAACCAGTTGCTGGGTTGCACTTTTCAACGAGTAAGTGAGTTCTATAGTGGCCGTACTTTTTATTATCACATACCATACAGACAATCAAAATTCGCGTTCTGGGAAGGAAAAGGAATCAGCAAAGAGAAAACGTTTACAAAATTTAGCATTTTTATTTTTCAATTCTCCTTTATCTCCCTTCAATCTCCTTTATTTATGTACAAACATTGTTTTGCCATGGTAATGCATTTGCAGATTTCGTAAAATAGGCACATAGCCTATCTCGTAAATCGCCTGCTTCTGTTTGTTGACGTCCATGAAGCTCTTGTTGTAGGGCTGGTAACACATTGTAAGCTGAGCCAATGTCTTGATCGTTAGGATTTGAAAACCGACCATCGTGTTTCCGAATAAAGTTGTGTAAAATACACGCGGCTTTGACAATCTCGACAACTTTTTCTGGCCTACAACCTATTTGTGTCTTAAATTTTTTTAATTTTGAAACAAACATTCCAAATGCACATTCAACACTCTTGCGAGCTCTAGAAAGTCTGTGGTTGAATATCCTTTTAGGGTTTGTTAATGTTCTTCTGGCATAAGGTCGCATAATATGCTTATGAAGGGGGAATGCTTCATCTCCTACAAAGAACATTGGAAAGGTGGAATTACTCTCATCGTTAGGTAAAACAGCAGGCGGTGGAATGTTAAGCTGATTTTCGGTAAGTGCGTGGACGATTTAACTACGCGACCATCACTATTCTTACTCTTAATCACCAACACTTATAAAAGTGAATAAACCATCTGCATCAGAACTTGCCATTAAAACTATAGAAAAATAGCCTTTGTAGTTGTAATAGGCAGAACCTGATTTTATGGGACATTTAATTCTGATATGTTTGCCGTCCAAGGAGCCCAAACAGTTTAGCATATTCCACAGTTCATAGTACCTGTCAGAAATCTCTTTCCATTGCTCTATTGCAGGTAATGCCATATACTTGGGTTGCAGTACAGTCCACAATTTCTCAGTATTTCGCAGTATCACCAATAATGCTACTTATTGTTGTCCTATAGAAGTTCTGGAATTTCTGTGGATGCATTTGCAGCTGTCGGGAAACAATATACGCGCTATGTGCATCAACATTGTCTCATAAATACGGATGAACCCATAATCTCCTTCTTCTTTTTCCTTTTCTCCTTAATATAACCGCTGCAATTAAGGCAATGATATCGTCTTCTCCAGACGACATTACGAAATCAACTAAACTCCACACATCGAGAGAAATTTGCATGTAGCATCTAGCAGACTGCGCGACTTTGGTATGAAAGCGAATTTAGATGACGTACGATGCGACGTGCTTTCTGCTTCCAGACAACAAGTCGTAAGTAACATGCCACTTTGGTGTGAAAGCTGCCATAGAATAACTTAACTAGAATGGTAACTCTCATACGCCAACTCGGACTGCGTTTAGTGACGCCTGATGAATATTCTTCGTACTAAAAATTTATTGGCGGGTAATTTAAACATTTACTATTATTTGCTCTTTTATATTTATGATTTGAAATAGACAACACATGATTTTGTAAAATATCTTTATTAATTATGCAAAAATACAATAAATTAAATGTGCATGATACTATTTCCTATAACAATAGTATATAAATACATAAACATTTATTTTAAATCAAAAATTAATGAAAAGCAAAAAAGGAATAGCAACATATGCATTGAATATTGCATTTTTAGTGACAAATGTGAAAATTGAAGCAATGAAATTCTAGAAATAAGCCGATGAAATATGTGAATTTATAAACATAAGTCGGAATATCGTTATGAATAACCACAATCTTTTATTAGAAAGGAATTAATTAATTTTAACCAGGTAAAACAATATATACCTAAAATAAATTTTATAGACTAGTGACGTAAACTTAAATTGTTGATCTAAAACTCGAGAACACTATCTAATCCTCCTTGTTCTCTATTCCAAATTACCTTAATCGTTCTACAACAAAAGCTATCAATGTATTTATAAATCCATTCAATCGTTGAATCAATAAAATAATACTCTTAAGCATTTGAAGAGAAAAATCAAAAAGTTCATTGAAAGGTTACTGTCCTGAATTAATTTTTTTGTGTTTTATTGTAACCAATAAGCCATATTTCTCATACATAAATAAATACAATACCAGTCAAACGAGTCTTACACAACCACAGATAAATATTCTAAAAAAACCAAATAGTATGTAGAGTATAAACATGAAATGTAACAAGTATCATTTCAAGCAAATTTTTAATTTGTTTTAAAAAAAAACATAACATGACTGAAAACCTGATAAGTGCAAATAAATCGGACTTTAGTTTTAACTCGATCGTATACTAGACAAGTGATTTTCGAATCAAGATTTATTTTTCACATTCCATTTGATTAAGTGATTTTCCTTACAGGGAGTTTTCAAAACAAATTAAAAGATTATTGAGAGTTAAAAGACCTGTTACTTGATATTTGAAATTATATTACTAATTTAGCATTAAAGAATATATTTCTAGTAATATTTGGTTAAAATTGATTAAGAGCTTTTCCATGAACAAAATAAATTTAGTTTATAGTTTCCTTCCCCTATAATCGTCTAGAGGAAACTCACATTAAATCACTTCCAGATTTGGTTTTGATTTCTTGGGTTCTCGCTTTATGCCCTCGATATTATGCCTCAAGCCCCAATCCATTGACCATAATGGGTTTCACTACGACTTAGTCTTCCTTTCGAAGGAGTTAATTGACATTGTCATGCTGCATTAACTAAAAACACTGTCATGCTGCATTAACTAAAAACACTGTATTTACCTAAAATAATATCTTTGATTAGGGTGGTATATCTTAGAATGTTTACTTTTAAACTTACGTGTACATTTTATATGATGTCAGTGAGATGGGGAAACATTTCTTGATATTATCGATGGATCTGTTGCACCTAATAAACATAAATTTATATTACCATTATAGCCGATTATAGCTTAATTAGATTTAATAAATCACTTGTTTTTCATGTTATGTACCAATCAAAATTGTAAATATTAATAACTTACATAATAATGCGGGAGCATTTTCTTGCTGCAGATTGCAATGCAATGTCTCCAGAGAATTCTTTAGAAAATGTACTTGGCTTATGCTAACCTAAATAAACTTAATTATACACGTCTGCTTACTGCAAATCGTTCGATCAAATACATTACCTGGCATATTAATGTTATAACATTCATTTCACATTACAAACGTTCGAAAATAACAAAAAACGTGCATAAAACGCGATGCGAAAACGATGCCAGCAAATTTTGTCAAAATGGCGTCAATAAACAAAAAACTAGTGATCGCAGCGCGATTGACGAGAACAGTCGAGAATAGTGAATGAGCGAGATAGACGACATTAGTACAAATCACCGCTTGTAGGATGCGAGTAAATAATGTTCATTGAATTTATATGGAAGTCCCATCTTTCTGTATATCACCAAAATATGTGCAAAAAATAATGAAATAATTAATAATACAAGTTTAAGTCCTTTTTTTAAAACGGAATGGCATGTTCCCACTGATAATTGAACCTTGAGAAAGCTTTCGGAATTTATTTTTTATATAAGTTATCCATTCGACATCGAATATCCTCTACGCAACTTGCGGTTCCTTTTTTTAGGTGCACCATCGCCAGGTTTACGAGTTACTGCCCGAGTTGCACAAAATTTGTCAATACAAGCATATAAGCATGAACATGACTTAAAAGCTGTGCGCAAGCAACTACCAGATTAGCAAACTGTTGCTTGAAATTCTGCATGCCCTGACTAATAGAATAAAGTAACTTTCAATAATAAATGTTTTGTGTTGTCATAAAACTATGCAATGAAATGCAATCGTTTCTAATTTTGGTCTTTTCTAATGTTCTTTCTACCGTGATTCTGACTTATGATATATCCGCGCCTTGATAGACTTGTAGTTTTCTGTCACTTTGGAGACCATCAACAATTCCTGATTGTGATTCTTCTGGGAGTCAAATATCGCAATAAATACTTTTGATTTGTGGTTTTAGCACAACTCCTTGAAGATTTCTTAAATATGCATCACAACTACTTCTAGCATATTAGGTAAATCTTGCTCTAATAAATCATACATGTCACTCTTTCCTCACTAAATGCAGTGTAACCACTTTTTGTTCTTTCTGTCCTTCTCGAGCAGCCCTACTTCCTTCACTCTCTTCCGCACACCCTCACACCTCGCTAGCACACCCCCACTACTTAGCGTCTACAGGAGGGAACAGAAGAGACTCGATATTCTTCATTCCGTAATAACGCGACAGTGTAATTTTAATTAATAGTAGGAGCTGATGAAATTTCATCCCGTGGCGAAGTCTCGCGACTGAAACCGGGCGGATGGAGGCGGTTGCGTGCGAGAACCGGTAGAGGGGTGGATTATCCGCGTGGCAGATTTGAGAAATAATTAATAATTTCACCATCCACCAGATTCGCCAACCTATATTAATGAAGTCACGGCAATTTATTAAACATGACGTCCCTTTCTCAAGCGTATTTTTTTTTGCCTCTCTTGCAGAGCGTCTTCAATGTATTGGGGGAGACCTTAGCTCGTCTGCAACAGGACGAAGAGGCTGAGAGGTGTACCAAGCTGCTTTGAACGCGAAACCAGATCATGTGCCTGCGCATTATAACTTACGCAAGTTGCTGGCGAAACAATGTAAGTAACATTGATGAATTGTGGATTTCGTTCAATCTATGATTGAAATTTGGTAAAATCTCAGGTGAGCAGGGTGGCTGAAGCTGAGCAATGGTTCAGGAGAGCGCAAAAGCTAGCTCCAGAAGATCCAACAGTTTACCATCATTATGGTGAGTCTTTCATTTTATCTGGCTCTAAATATTTATTATTTTTGATTGTATAGCAGAATAATGAATTATGCGTGAGTAACATATAAACAAACGCTATTCATTGCGTCACCTTGTAATGGTAGATAGTCCTGATCTATATATATAATCTGTTTTAAAAAAATCTCATGTATTGCAAATAAATACTCCCTAACAGCCCAGAATATTACATAGATATTTTAAAAATATTTATTATAATATTTTTCGTGAGAGGTTTTTTTTGAATATATTTTTCATATTTTTTCTAATATAGATAAAATATTCAATTAAATATTTATTCCATATTTTAAAATATATGTAAGCGCTATATTTTTTCTAAAATATTTGTAAAATATTATTTATATAAAATTGAGATTTTTTATGCAATCTATGTTAATTTGTCAAAATGGAACTAAAATTGTTCTTGGTTATTTTAGAATGTAAAACGTGCGATAACGAAAAGTTGATACATACATAGAGTTGTCTAAAAAGGTAAGAACTTGTTTTTTCCGCTCACCATACAAGTTATTATCAGTAATTCTGGCCATCTTTCAACGGCATACTGAAGGTTTATCAAATTAATCACTATTTTTTAATTGAAGTGTTCTAAATAAAAAACAAACGTATTATTATTTATTCATTTAATTTGAAAAGCCAATAAGAATGAAATAAATCATTTTAAGTCTAGCCTTGGCTGGTGCCAGATACAACCCTATGGCTTTTTCATTATTTCCGTAGGGGCGCTCTCATGCGTTTCCTTGTGGCCTCTAAAAACATGCCAATTGTATTAGATCATACCATGATATAAAAATCGTACAATATTATTAAATCTACTTAATACATTTGGAGCATTTACAATAATTGGAGTGGTAGCTACATTCTAATACTTACGATACTTATTTTTACTTACTGTATTTCGTAATATTGAAAAAATCTACATACAAACAATAAAAACACAACTATTCTAACCTCTATTTGAGGTTATGACGCTTATCTACCGAGATGATTTACTTCAGCAATCAACTAGCATTTTCTGGTAGATGCAGTATATTATGACTGCATAAAATTCCTACAATTATATTTATTAAACGATTCTGTACAATACGAATTGAGCATCACAATTATCTTATAAAATGCCATGACATGCTCAAAGTTTTTGCTTACCTCGTAGTCACCACAAAAACTAAACACACCCCGCAACAAATTAATTACACAGTTAAACCCTAATTGCCCTATATCGAATACATTATAAACTATAACATGTAACGGACAAACGATGAAACGGTGATGATACCAGGGCGCGTATGCATTCTATGTACCATATGCATAGACGCATAACAAATAAAACATATACACCGCACCGTAATGAAGAAGTGTTGTGTTGACGTTCGCAACTTACAAATATTACAAATAATATAATACAAAACGCAAGATATATTAATAGAAAAGTTACAGCGCTCAACTTAGATACAATATAAATCATATTAGATATATTTATCATTTAATCTTTAAACTATCATATTTAAATAGTACATACCTACTTAATATGTATGCATATTTTACCCATTTTATATATTCGTCCTACACACCAAATGTACAAAAGCAAAAAATTCATTTTTTTTTATATGAAATAATATTTAAAAATACAAAGCAAAATATTCTTGCAGAGTTAGAAAAATATATTGCGAAAACATTGCAAAAAATATATAATGCTACATATACATATATTTTTCTTAAAGTGTTCCTAATATATTTATGCATGATATTATATTATATAACAATATTCAAGAAAAGATTTAATATTTTTCAAATAGTTATAAAATATGAAATAATATGTTGGTCCGGGGCTCGTCAAAGTCATGTGTGTCTGGTAAGTAGTTAAGAAATTCTTAGTGGATAATTCATATATAATTTTATTGGCTCCACATTGCGCCAAACTTATGAGGGCTTGTCGTTTTCACTGGAGTTTTTGTCTTTAAATGTTGTTAGTGAGAAAATTATCCACCTAAAAATTCTAACTTACTCAAACACACAAGTTTTGACGTATTATTATTTTCAACTCCACGAACATTTTTTTTTAACAATTATTGCTAGCAGACACAGCATTCAAATGTCTTGCAGGAAGTTGCTATTAGGGTTGAATAAATAAAAAGAATATGTCAAAAACGTCATACATGTTTGAGTAGTTTAATTTAGTGGATAATTAATATAATTTTGTTGCCCACATGGGCGTCAACTTATAGGGCGATTGTTCTTTTCACTGGAATTGTGTCTTTAAAATTGTTGTGGTTGAGAAAATTACTTCACTAAAAATCGAACTTACTCAAACACACATGAAGTTTGAAATTATTATATTTTTCAACTCCACGACACTTTTAACAATATTGCCGTCAGTTACACAGCATTCAATTTCCGTTCAGCAAGTGTTCAGTTAGCGGCTCAATAATAAAATAATCTGTCAAACGTCATATGTGTTTGAGTAAGTTTGAATTTTAGTTGGATAATGTTATATATAATTTTATTGCCCAAGTTTGGCGCCAAACTTCGAGGGTGATGTGGTAGTTTTCTAGCTCGAGATTGTTGTTTTAAATGGTTGTTGGAGTTAATAAAATTCCAACTCGCATGACGTTTGACAGATTAGTTATTTTAACTCCACGGACATTTTTTCCACAATTTCGCTATGCAGGTAATAGGATTCAAATTTGGTGCAGCAGGTGTTGGTTAGTTAGGGGTTTAATGCGTGTGCTTTTACGGAGGACAATTTGTGTCAGATAAAATCTCATGCTGGAATCCATGATCTTTTTTTGTATCTCTAGGAAATATGAGAAATAAGTGGCCTATTGTGACATGAATAACATGTCGAGGAGTTGATTTTGCATTTGTATATATCTATCAAGTATGTGAATCACCACCGATTTTTGCTAACTGTATTTGTTTTAAAAAAAATTATGTTTGATTGTCAATTCAGATGGCATGTGAAGAGATTCTAATCGAGCAAAGTATTGTACTATTGAAGATAATATAGATTATGTATTAAGATCAGAACTATTTGACCGCTACATTGCTTTTTATTTTATATTATTGTTGGATCAAACACAAAAAACTGAATTGACCTATTAAATGTTTGTGAAAATTGAAAATGCTTCTGCGGCAAAAGTGAATTTAATAGATTAGTCAGACAATAATTGAAGTCCTTCTCACGTGCGAAAACTGCATGCATTCTCATTCTTGACTGAGTGAGTTACATTTTTCATGGTTCAGGTTTTGCTGTTTTTAGTTAATATGTCCGGCATCAACGTATTATTGTGCCGCGCTCGATCACATTAAAGTAGTTGTAGTTTCATATCACACTGTATTCATTTTGTAAATGTCGGATCAGTTGATTTGTTATTTATTTTGCTTCTGTTCCAACTCAAGATTTATTTTTAAAAATATTGTCTGGAGTTCTATTAAAGCGTACCAATTTTCCGCCCTAATATTTCTGTTGCTTTCAATTTTGCTTGCAAAAATGGTTTTAACAGCTTACGTTGTCATTAAAGAAAAAATACTAAAGAGGTACAGGACGTACCTTCAAGTAACAAATAGCTTAAAAGTCGATTTTATAAATTGCTGTCATAATTAGGGATTAAAGATGGCTGTGTGACCTTCGAATGTTTTGGTTTTTGCTTTTAGATGTCAAATTAAGTAAAATACGTTTTGTTAGCCAATTATTATGAGCTACCAAAATAATCCAACAGAAAACGTGGTATTTGTGTTGTAATCTAGCACATTTTGAAAGAGATTTGCTACCATGCCAGTGGTTCAATTTTATCGCAAGCATTTTTATTTCCTTTCGACTCATTTATAAAGCAACTTATTGTTCCTAATTCCATAGAATATTTTTTTCCTAAATCTTCATCGGCGTCTTTTAAAGAAGCTGGTAGAAGACATAATGTTAGAAAGATAATGCTCATTTCTAAGGAAAAAAGTCATTCACAAAAAATAAATATAATAAATATCTCTCTTCTTATCATACTGGTATATGTCATGCGTCATCTTTAACGTATGTTTTTCAATCGTTACCGTGGAAAACCTTTCTAAAATGCACCATCACAATGATAAGTCAGTCAGCGGTGCCAAAAATCGAGATTGCACCGGGTCGCATCGTTAACGACGAAAATGCCGGCTGGGATCGCAGCAAAAAGGGTGAGAGAGGTATACAAAGCTTTCTATCCAGCGTACATTTGATTACGTTGCTTAATTGCCTTAATTTGATTTATAACAGCGGGCTTCGACAGCCATCATAAGGACGTAGTAATTAAATACTGCGTGCTGCATGTGGCATTGAACTGCACAGCATGTGCCGGTGAGTAAAACCAGCAGCATTGAAGAAGTATTAGTGTATTTGATGCAGAATAAGGATATGATTTTGAGCGCAATTCAACAATTAATTTATTAGGAGAAAAGCAATTCTAATCAATCAATAGTGTATCCATAAAGATTAATCCATTCACCTGCAGAATGGTTGTGGTTGGACAGTTCCTACACGGTCGTAACACCTTAATACGAAAGATAAGCAGTGGATGTGTTACGTGTTCGTTCTCTCAATTACTAGGTTTTAAGTCTCACGATCAAAATCATTTAAAACACAAATTTTGGGTGCACGATATTTGTTACAAATAAAAAATACAACAATAAAAGAAGAAAAATAAACTAATACAAGAAAATACAAATTTAGCAAAGTTGATACTTCGACGATCAGAATTTGTGTTCGTCTTAACTCTACTAACTAACATATGTAATAACACAAGCGTGGTTAAGATTACAGCAAAAGCCCCAAATTTAGATTATATAGACAAACAGCTATTTGTGTAGGTCAAGGTTAAAAGCAATGACATGCATTACACTATTATTGTGAATTAAATTTTTAATACGGGTACAAGAAGCAAACGGCATTAAAAAAACTTAACTGGTGAACTTTTTAGGCGGGGTCGGCGTACGCCGTCTGTCCATTTGCCCCCTGTCACAATGGCGGCGCAAGTAATTCAAATATGAGCGTACAAATTAGTACTTCTCTCCCTCTAAGCTTAACCAAAACAAATAGTCTAAAGACAAGACCGATTACCAAAATAGAAAATAACAACAGAAAGAAATCAGCCTAACAGTACTTAAAGATAACGCCATTAAACTAAATGATGCTACAAACGCTACGCTTGTAAACCCTTTCAGGAAATAGCGCTCAGACGAACGCTTCTCCTGAGGAAGTAAAACAGAGAATGCACTAAGATATAACCAACTGTCCGAAATGCAAGAAGAACCTTTCCCTCTTAGTTCAGATCGATATCCTTCCTATTAAAAATATCGGTGAAAGTATCTTAGAGGTGTAACAAAAAAAAAAACAGGTGATTATTTATCACTGCTCTACAGCCTGCAACTCTTATCAAAATTGAAGTTTGCTTGTAAACAGTGTAAAACACAAAATCGTGACTAAAAGATATTCAAAAGTTCTCTCCTCTAAGTTACACCAAAACAAAATAGTCCTAAAAAAGACGGATTACAAAAACTAAGAAAGTAACAGAGAAAAAAACAGCTTACCATGACCTAAAATAACCATTAAACTAAAGGATGCGATTAACGTGCTGCTTGTAAACCCCTTTCAGGAAATATACTGCACGAACATTCTCTGGCAGCCCAGGTAAAAAAGAAATGCTCGATATAACAACTGCCGCATTCCAAGAAGAACATTTCCTTCTTATTCAATCGATATCTCTTTAGTTCAAAGAATCGTTAAAATGTAATGTTAGAGTGGAACTAAAAAATACAGTGATTATATTACACCTCGCTCTACAGGCCTGCAAACTCTATCAAATTGGAGTTTGCTTGTTAGATAACGTAAAACAATAAAATCGTACCTACAAGATATCAAATTCTCGCCTCAAAGTTCAACCAAAACAAAATAGGTCTAAAGACAGGACCCGATTACCAAAACTAAAAAGTAACAAAGAAAAGAAATCACTTACAGTGACCTAAAGAATAACGCCATTAACTAATGGATGCCGACAACGCTACTGTTGTAAACCCTTTTCAGGAAAATATCGCTGCAAACGAAACACTTCTCCGGAGCCCCAGGTACAGGAAAGCACTCGATAAACCAAACTGTCTGAATTCCAAGCAGGAAACTTTCCTTCTTATTCAGATGATTCTCTTCTGGTTTCAAAATACGTGAAAATGTATGTTAGAGTGTATAAAAAAAAATACAGACGATTATTTTCACCTCACAGGCCTGCAAACCTCTATTCAAAATTGAGATCTTGTTGTTAGATAAGCTGTAAGACACTACAAGTTCGTACCTACGAGATTCCAAACTATGAGTGTGTTTCTTATTCGTTCTCGAAATCGGTAAAATCCAAGGCCGAAAGGACGATATCCCTCCGACACAAATTCAATTCTATGACCTCTATCATTACGTACCCGAACAATAAACACCAAACGATCAAGGTATGGCACATTACGATCCAAGAAGCTAAACATTTTACGATGCAACACCCATCGCCCACCCAAAAATTTTGCAATCTCACACTGTACTCCCACACAACCTTCTCCGCCTAAATTCGTTTTACGCCCCGGAATGTCGTTAACCGGCTATCACGTCCAATACGCCACCATACATAACCACACACACACACAGGCAGGACTCCACGTAGAAATGACACGCCAAAAAACCGACCCAGTTACTGAGACAATAAACCCCAACTTTAAAAACTTGAATTTGCCGACGTAAAACTTCCGAATAAATCATCGTTTTCACGTGTAAAAAGCACGGCAAGAGAAAGACGCAGAAGAAGACAGGAAGCTATCAGAAATTGCGTGGGACAAGACCGAAAAAAGGCAGCTGAAAACTCGGCAGCGATACCAGAGCGGGAGCCGATGGGAGCTTTGGCAATATTTTTATATGTATAAAGTTTGACCTCCTTTAAAAATATTTTCGAGGAGAGGCGTTATATGAACCGCACCCTTGGCGTTTTGAATAGGGAAGTGGGGGATATCAGGTTGGTGATACTGACGCTTGAGGATTGTTCTAAGTGTTGTGAGTTGTAATTNCTTATGTGAAGTTTGTTTTATAGATTATACCGAAACGGTATCTGGGATGATAATCCGTCTTTCCATGCAAGAATTTCGAAAGAACTAGACACATATATGAAATTACGTCATAGACCCGACTATTCAGGAAAGATCATGGAAAATATAAGAAAAAGGCAATAAAACCCAATTATTTTGGTTCGAGTGTGTGATTGTTCTTTTGAAGTTGTTGAATGTATAACTACTCTTTCTCCTTAAACCCTGGTGTCTATGAAATTAAATTCAGATGTAATTTCTGCTCATACTTCGTTTTTTTTTTTTTGTTTAATAGATACTCCATCCGTTTTTTTTAACTATCCGTTATAATTTTAATGATGCTAACAATGTGTGTTTCTCTTGTACCGTAAAATTTCTGGGTCTTCTCACGGCATCCTGCATTTCCCTACTCATTATGAATGCATAGTGCCCAATTTGTGATAATATTATTGCAGAAATCAAATGTTGAAATTACACCTAACTCCATAATTATAAAAATGTAATGTAATAATCACTAAACGTATATATTTTAAAGTTACTGCTGCTATCTTTATTCACATTAATTGATCAGTGATCAATTGAATCAAAATAAAATTCTGTCCAAGTGTTCAAATCTAGAATTTTCGTCTAAGTTACTGTTCGCATCTATTGAGTGCCAATCAGCCGGACAATTTGTTGAATCCGCAATTTCGTGCTTTGGTGAATCTGTAACCAATGTTGTATACCCGGAATGCGGATGGTTAAGTTAACAATGATTACCAATGATAGCTCTAACAAACTTTGTTATGATTTTTGTGTATTATTGATTAATCTTTGATCAAATGGGTAGACTATTGGTTTATGTTACCGTTGGCATCGCTGGTAAATGATGGGTTGTCGTGAATGCCGTCCGGGAGAAGTGTTTAGCCGCCACGTCTCCCGGACGCATTCACCGAAGTTCAATTTATTTAGCTAATGTCAGGCGTGTCCATGTACCCCTGTACGCGGTGCGGAATTCACGTTCTGGATTTGGTCTCCCAATAAGTAGTCTTCGTACCCCTCGGAGGTGTTAACTCAAAGCCAGAATAAAGTAGCTGTAGTGGTACTAAGTAGTAGTAGAAGTGGTCCTAAAGATAGGATCGCTTCTAAACAGTAAAATTAACATTGAAGTCCGCTTACCAGTGACCTAAAGAATTGACGCCATTAACAAAGGATGTCGCCTTGACGCTGCTGTTGTAAAGCCTTTTCAGAATAGTCGATGCAATGGACACAAACTCCTGGAAGCCCAGGTAAACGGAACAAATAATGCACTCGTATAGAAGTTTCTCGCGTGACGAAATCCCACAACGTGGTAACTATGGAAATTTGCACGGAGCAACTTGAACGGGCGCGTCTAAGATGTGTGCGAAGCCTATGCGTCTCCTTGCTAGGCAAGTGGGCGGAAGCAGCAAAATACAACGTGAATCAAATAAAGTCATGACAATTAAAATGGGGGTAATTTACAAAAAGAAAGTTTAAATGATGAACTTGATCTAATAATTGAGAATGAAAGGACCCCAATTAATGACTGAATTCCTTAGGATTATTGGAAATAAATAACGAAATGAGAATAAAGTTTGCTTTCACGGAAGATGGCGTTGTAACGAGCAGGAATTCGAAAATCACTTACTAGGGCGTTGCTAGGGTCTAATTCTAATTAATGAATAAAAATCTTTAAATAAAATAGAAATGAAGCGATCCCAATCCAAGCGGGCCAGCGGAGAGTTTCTCTATGGCCTTTGGAATTATTTTTATCTGTAAAAATATGAGCGTTTGAAAAAATATTATAACAATTAAAAATTTCATAGTAAGCTAAAAAGTTCATTTTCCTTTTCACAATAAATTTCTTTGATTGTAATGGTATATGTTAACATTCGTGTGCATTGCACGCATCATCTGTACAGACTTTTCATTCCGTTTCCAGTCAGAATTTCTAAAAGAGATTTATTGTGAAAATAAGAAAGTAACTTTTTGATTTTTTAAAAATTATTATTATCTTTTTTGTTAGTTATCCAATGCCTTTTTATGTAATTGGTCATAACTGTATAACTTATGCGTTGGTGTAAAATAACTAGCTAACTAAAGCTCTGATATAGAGTTGCATAATACCCTGGTAAAAGTAAGTTGGATCGAGTATTACTTTTGCGTTTTGTAATATGTAAGGTAAATGAAAATGATATTATAAATATAAAAACGTATCCATCACGACCATGTAATTGTAATCTTGTATTATTTATTATTACTAGCGAGAGGCTTTAATAGTAATAAGGGCGAAAATAATAATCGAATGCTACATTTAATATGCAAAATCTGCATTTATAACCTCCGATCTCTGCGTTTATTTTAGAATTAGACATTAAAAATTGATAGTTCTAGGTATTGTGTGAGGGAGATCAGTGGCCGTTATAATGTTTTATCATTAAACCAAGAACGAGCGAAGATGTTCTGGAGCCCTGCGGGTATGGGTGCGTTATTGAGCATTCGACTCAATGGACAAGCGGAGCACAATACACAGTGTGGGTGCGACCGTAGAACTGCATAATAATATAGGTTTGCACGACGCGAAAAGAATCGATGTTAGAAAATGCTTTATATCTCTCTCCGTTTATGCCGCATAACATATCGATAATTCTATTTGAGGAATACGTATGAACTATTGCATTTGTTAGCAATTAAGTAATTGGTGTGTCTAATATCATGAATTTCGGTTGTGCGCTGTGCTATCCACAGCGCGTAAAATGAATATAGAACAGTTTCATAATGATAGGTCATGATTTTAACGTTCGATCATATATACAGGTGAATTCGGATAAAACGAACCTAAAGAAGTGTCGAAATGTTTACTGTAAAAATTAATGTTTATTGAAAAATGTGTTCCTAGTTAAAAAAGTATGAATCGCGAGCAAAAATTGTCGAATGTTATAAATGACGCATTGAACCCCGATGCTTACCTTGTAAATAAGAGCCCTTTCTTAATTAAATATCTGAATCAAGACCCCATAATTACATTATAAAAAAAAAAAATAATACAACGTATAACATTAGTCATAAATATCTAAAAAAAAACAAATTGAATTAGAAAAACTATCATGGGTACTGATGAAAAAGTAACTCATATGCATTTACCAGAAATATCATATTCATCATTCACATTTATGTAGTATTATATTTCATTTAGAAAGTTTAATATTAATTTGTAATATAAGTACGGTAGTTTGTTTCACATAATCTCGTTTCCTAAATTCGATTATCACTTTTGCAGTAAACTAGAAATATTTATTGAAAACTTAAAAAAGAAATATTTACACTTTTTAATGGGAAAGCAGATATTGCATGTTTTGGACAAGCTTAATAATAATAGCTTGCTTAGTGTAGTTTGCGCGCACCGAGAATTGAGGTCATCGAAGAACGTTCGTCGCAAGACTCTAAACCTTTCTACTTAGTTGTATGTATGATTTATCGTCTTCGATTATTAACAGTAAAATTTGCCTGACGAAGTTTGTTAAACCGAAACCGGTGGCAGAAAAAATAATTAGAAATAAATAATTAATTAAAATTAATAATTCATGTCTCGGTAAATAAAAAGCATTTACACTGTGTGTTGAGCGTGATTTAGCATGGAACTATAATAAGTAGTACATTTTGCGACATTCTGTTTTGGACTACCACTTTTAGAACAAGAAGGAATTCCCTCACTGTCACTAGATTTGCGTTTATATTATATTAAGCCCGCGGTCCAGCATATGTGAAATATGAAACTTAACTGAAGACGGTACGCTTCATATAGGGACTAGGGCGACATCTGTTGTACTTTGATATACAGTGTGTTGTCTACGTATCAGAACATCGTGAAGTGTACATTTTGTTTGCCGTCTTTTGTCAGGGGTATATTTCACAGAAACGGCAACTCGAAACTCACTGAAAAACAAAATTAAATAAATAATGATTGAGTTGAGTTTAAAAATAAGAAAAATAAAATAGTATGGATAATTTTTTACTATATTTAACAATTTGTTATGTCGGTCACGTGAAAAAGTAAGTTATTGTATTAACAAATAAAATTATTACTTATAGAAAATAATTATTAGAGTTTTGTAATCTAAAGTAGTATGTTAAGTTCAATAATATTTATTATTTATGGGTTACGTATTTACACACCTAGTTATTGTTAAATAAATGAATTTATAACGTATTGATGTTTAGGTATTGTTAAAATTGTTTCTTCAGAAACTCAAAACATTCTACATAGCTTTCTGCCAAAGCATAAAGCATCTTTCTCAATGTTTTTATCTGTTTGCATTAATAAAGTAGTGTGTTATGTATTACAGACAAATTAACGTATAGTAGTACTTTTTTCTTTTATTTCTATCCCCACGTGAAAACTTAATTAAATAATTGTTATTAGATATTTCAAAATTACCTACCTAGGCTTATATGTATGAACATAAGTGAATATTCAGATTTATTTTTTGAGTAGATTTGACGAGTACCTTGTACAGGCCGAATTCTGCAGACATCGATGGAAGGACTGTCAGGTCTCGAAGACGGCTGGTACACATAGTACTTAGATCACGGAGTCTGCTATCAGCCAGGAAAGTTAATATAACAGAAAATAAGGAATTTGTTTTATATACGAGAATGGCCATGTGATCGGAAGGATAGTCCACTGTTAAACGAAGTGAAAAATAAATAAAAATACAAATCTGGAATCACCTTACACATGTAAATGACAAGGTATGGTCACTAATCATGAAGAAAATAAATTTGAAATATTTAAACACTTAACTATAAAAAACAACATCTTAAAATTCATCATGGCACCCAAAGGTAGGCAACCATAAACACTTAAATTGTACGAACCATTCCACGATTCCCCTGTTTTCTTTGATATCAAAGAATTGCTGCCAAATGCATATAAAAACATTATAAAAAAAAATTTACAGAAATAATACACGTAAAAAAATAAAAATGTTCACTGAATTAAACGAATCCAATTTACTGTCAAAAGCTATTTAATAGTACACATTCAAATTCTAATATCATTTCGATGTGTAGGTATATCATGTGATCATCTTACTTCCTGAAGGGAAAATCTGAAGAAAAAAATGCCTTGAAGGAACTGCCAATGCGAGTTCCACATCACTTGGACATCTCTGGCTGTCTGCTGCTACATATTATATCCTTTTCTATTAGTCTAATTAGTTTAAAATATAACTAAGTAAAATAGTAACATTCCAACTTAAATAATAGTAGAATATAATAGCAATATAAGTACACTCTTTTCTCAAATATCTAAGTTATAACTATTTGGTGTTTCAGATTTTGAAGACCGGACAGAAGTTATAATACGGTCGTTAAGATTTGATAACTATTACCCAGCGAATTCAATAGCTTGTGGCAAGCTTGTACGAAATAAGGACTAAATCACATAAGAAATGCTGGCAGACTGAACTTAATAATTTAATTTGTAAATAAATAATATATACTAATATAAAAATGTATCAATAAATAGTATTGGTAAGTAAATTTATTTATTGCACTTTCATTTTTGAAGTTGGTTGTATTATTAAGCGAATTAATTATTACTAAAGTTTGCCAAATAGTATAACCGGATTTCGAAAATGTGCTGTTAGTGTAAAAGACTTGGATCTCTAATACTAGCTGCATATTTTCGAAATCTGTTTATATTATTTGGCAAACTTTAGTAATTAGTAGGTGTAATATATAATTCATAGTTGCTATAACTATTATTATTGGAATGTATAAATTTCATATAAGCAACAAAGAAGTTAATTCATATAATGTACAACGATTAGCAATATGATAATCCAGTTTATATATAATATGAACTTACCTTGTTGTATCAAAAACTTCTATAATCACTTTAATGTATACCGATTGTTAAAGTAATAATTTATGTTTATTATATTCATAATAAAGTGAATAACGAATTCATTATATCAACAATTTTCTTTATTGTATTGATGAATCTATAATTTATTAATACAATAAACACACATATTTTGTATTGATAAAAGTGTTCGCTGGACGAATTTTGATAAAATATTTATTGAATTAATGTACTTTTTTATTATATTTGTGTATATTTTTCGTTCAGTGTATCACATATAGGCATTTAACGCTTGGTATAATTTTACACTGGCTTTCCATATACAATGCAAGTACACACAACAATATATATGTAGAATTTCGTTAGAATAAAATTTAATAAATATGAAAAAAATCATAATTTCGTGAACACCGTGTATATATTTTTTTAATCAGATGTATATACATTACTTGATGCCAAATGAACTGCTTACAACCGATTTCTGAAATTCGATCAAATAAGCACAACATATATTGTTGCGTGCTTACTGTAACACCTTGTATATAAATAGCTTTACCTATCGCAAGAACTGTATAAACGGTGCATGTTCGCCATTGATATCTTCTTATGTCTATCATCGTTTGAAAGTTATTTTGGATAAACGAAATTTTGGTCGAATTCAAGGGCGTTTTACACCCCCTAAAGTTGAAGTTTCGCAACAACAGAAAGTGTCCTTGAGTAACACTCCATAGGGTCTACAAACTGGCGAAGTTTAAGGTATCAGCAAATAAAATGAAATCAGTACCAAATAGCAATGTCTCAAAACAACTACACAACTAATAAATCGACAAGCAATATTTATGTAAAATGTTAAATCAATAACTGCTGCGGTACGTCACGTTAAAATAGAAACACTAGTATGCATACGTAATGCTTGATAACATATGCATCTCGGAGGATGCAACTTGGAGAAACTTGGTGCATTATGCGACTAGAAACTAAATTGCAACAACTTTATAACTCTATGGTAGCAACACACGTGGTCTTCTGTAATAACAGCATCAACTTAGATCACGTATGCGATACAAAATGTTATTGTGCACTGGCAAGAGATGATGCAGCGGAAGTGCAGCGCACTAAATTATACAGTCAATGAGGCTTATGAAGTTATCTTAGCATGGCCATCGTATGCATGAGATGAAGTTCGCCGGTCAACCGCGGTCCACGTCGCTATGTGCTCTGCTTCGTTTGACTACGTCTTGTCCCTCCATTGTTTCTTTCGATAATTACATTAGCTACAATAATTGCGGCTTCTTTATGAAAACTTTCATCTGTAATTGAACGCACAAAGGGCGTAATAATAGTGAATAACCATAATGCTCCTATACCATTTCTCGTATTCTAATTATGTATCTGCTCAAAGTTAATTAGAACTGAATATAGGAAGGAATGAATTCAGCTATTCTCTACGATACGTTGTGTATAACTGGGTTACTAACAAGCCTAGAAAATATGTTCGTTATGTATCTACTCTTGAATGCACAGGAGGAAACAAACTTGGATTAACATTGAACCACCGAAGTAGAGAAAGAAATTGTGTATGTTTATACTTACTTTAAATATTTATTTTGCTTACTTCGGGCTAACTTTAGAAACTATAGAGAATATTTAAATTAGGGATCATTGGTCATATTAAAGAACTAATTTCATAAATGCAGTTTAATCAGATGAGTACAAATTTGAAAAACGAGATATTTGTGGACAGTTTTTCAAAGGACGAGTCTAGAAAGGCTTTATGAAACGCGTCCTTTATGTTACTTTTTTTTCTAATTTGCACATTAATCGTCCTTCCAGTAAGAGTCTTTTATAAACCTATTAACGAACTACTTCGTTTAAACTCATAAACGCCCTGTCCAGTGTGTCTATAGCGTTATTGTAACATCAAATTAGAAAATAGTAGGTATATTACTTAACATAAATGTGGGGGAAAATGTTCACCCTTGCGTGTTAAATACTTTTCGACGAGTTATATGTGCTATTTTTCTCATGATCATAAACCTTAACAATTTTTTTATAAATGTTGTTACGCCCGTCTATTGAATCAAATTCCTAATTGCACTGATAGATGGCGCTAACTGAATGGCGTTGATCATCTTAGATCGTTAAAAATGTTTCTTAGAGGGTGCTGTAGTATGATCCATTGCTTTGGAAGCGAAGCTCCTAAAGCGAATATGCTAGAACATTCGAAAAATATTCGACCGGTTCGAAATCAGAAACGTCAAATGTAAAGACGTCCGTGAGGACGAGGAGAGAACAGTTATATTGGGAAAACTCGGAAGAAATAATCGTATATGGTAGTAAACAGTTAATCTAAATGGTGTAAATAAGTAGTGATGTAAATAGAGTATTTAAGTGAATTTATTTATATTTGTTTTATTAGTGTATTAGTTATTAGACTTAATACAAATAAATTACTTGCACTCCGTAAACGTTACAATATATCGGTTTTTCTTTCCTGTATGTATATCCTATCTATGTTCTAAAAAAAAAAAATGTCAATACTCTCAAAAAATCACTTGAAATAATAAGTAATAGGCTTATTAACGCAGGTTTTATTGTTAGGAATCTTAATCCAGCAGAATTTTCGAGTTTTTGGTCCGTTGCAAAACCATATCATTTTATTAATCGAATGTGCTAAAACGTTTCATAAATCTTCATTCAAAAAATATGGGGGATCTGACAGATTCTACTAATGTCGTCAGGAATTTTTTAAATAGCACCTTTGAGAGCCGATGGATTGGCACGTTTGACCCCATACCACGGCCCACAAAATCAGCCGATTCACCTAAAACTCAAAGTTTACAATGTATACATATTGCGGTAGTTTATTTATTAAAAAAAAAACAATTATCTGAATAAATTTCTTAATTTAATGTTATTTTCATTTGAAAGTTGTTTTAATATTTTAGGATAACGGTGTATTTCCTTATACTTTAAGTTTTAACAGAATTTTCGTAACTATGTACAACATTATATTATTTATTTCACTATTTCTACATTTTTCCGTTTGGGACGGATTTGTTTTCTGGTTTTTGTTTGTTTTCTGGCTTTCTGCTTCGTACGTGCGAGCAAGAGAGCCAGTGTGGTATGGTATAGATATCGAGGCGGCTGACATGTGTTTCTTTTGTTTGGAGAATAAAAAATTTAATATATTAATCTATTAATTTGTTGCTGATATTAAACCAGTGCTCGATGTTTAACCACACTCGTGTAACTTAGATGTGTAATTAATACAGGTCTGTATTAAATTTAATTATATATTTTAGTTTTAGGTATAAGAACATTAGAAGTCACAGTTTTTTTTCGGTTGTTTTGTACTTTTTAAAGAATTGTAGATGATAAAAAATTGATATAATTAATACAAAATGTAATCATTTAAATATTTAGTGTTAATTTATAAATATTTTAAAGTTAAATTAAAAAGAAAAGAAATTAGGGAATATATTTGTAAGAAAAAACTATCTATTTTTTTTTAAAAATTGATTTAAATTTTTGTTTGAGGTACTTCATCTACAGCAGTATGTATGTATGTATGTGGGGAGGGTGATGTTACGTTGCGACCTAAGAGATCTATTTCGTCCCCTATTCTTGCCGTTTTTACAGTTGGCCTTCCTATCCTATTCCTTTCAGAAAGTGTAGGATATCGGAAGGCCCCAGATTAGGCAAGTCTCCTTCTTCGATTTCACATGCTCCCAGGCGCAACGCTCTTGAGTTGCACAATCCTGCGCAATTTGAGAGTAGATGGGTGGGTGTTTCATCCTATTCCCCACAAAATCTACATTCAGATTCTTTCCGAATCCAAGCTTACTCAGATATCCTTTCAGTTTACAATGGCCTGAAAGTATTCCTGTGAATATGCGAACATTGTTCTTACTCAGGCTGACGCATTCTGTAAACCTCTTCTAGTTATAGGTTCCCAGAAGAATCTTACTTTGCCTCATACCCTGGAGATTCTCCCAATAATTGGATTTTTTCCGCTCGATTTCTCTCTTCAGTTTCTTCAATATTGTGCTGCTACTTATCCTGCAAAAGGTTTTAAACTCTACAACAGGTATTCTAGTCCCTTTTATTTTGCGAGACTATCCGTTATCTTGCTTCCTTCCACTCCTATGTGACCCGGAACCCACAGAAGGGTTACTTTATTCCTTTTGCCTAGCTCGTTTAATTTCACTAGGCATTCCTAGACCATGTTGGAGTTGATTTCATGTGACTTAAGCACCTTGATGACTGATCGACTATCAGATATAATAATAATCTCCTGCTTTCGATAATTTCTATCCATATTGAACTCAACACATCTTTCAATAGCGTGTATTTCCGCCTGAAATATACTTGGATATTTTCCCAAGCTACCGAAATATGTGGTTCTAGGCCCATATATTCCTATTCCCAGTTCCCTCTGCCGTTTTGGAGCCATCAGTATACCATTTGATGGCATTTCTATTCAAGTTCAAGATAGTGTTATGACCCCACTCGCTCCTGTTACTAAGCTTTCTGATGAATTCCTTCACAAAGCTGAATTTTTTTAACATATCCCGGGGCATATCCCAGGTTTGATCGCCGTCAGGAGATTGAGGCCTATGCCTAATCATTCCTTCCTTGACCATTCTGAGTGTCGGGCCAAGCTAACAAAGAAACGGGCCCGGCCGGGCCGAGGTAATTGCCAAAATGCGCACCTCTAATTTAGATAAAAAAAAATGCTGCTGTTCCACCTTCTCCTCGCTTGGATCTATAAAAGCTACTCACCGAACAATAATCGTCCAAGACACATATATTGATTACCTATATTCTGCGTCAACCAATATTCAGTCAAACAAAACATTATTGAATTTATTGCATAAACTTTTTACATTTAGGTAACGTAATTTAAGATTGTTTGCTTTCTTATTACATTTTCCTATATTTTTCTTGACAAAATATTTTTTGTTATAGTAAGTAGATCGGTTTTCTAGTGTATTTGCATGAGTTTCAATTTTAAGAGTTTTTATCCGAAATATTTATTAGAAATAAAAAAAAAAACAAATACGAGCCATAAATTCGTTACGTCAGCGTGTGTGCCTGGAAGATCAACAACCATTTATAAAAACTCTATATTACTATTTCGCGCTTCCATATAATTCAACGAGCGTACATCAAAATTGACGCAAAGCTAATAAAATAGATGCGCCACGGCATTATCTGCAGTAAATAATCGTAATATATCTTTATTTAGCCAGAACGCTTACCTAGCTCATTAGAAACTGCTCTGTGATTCGGGACGGTGAAGCGAGAGAACGAGAACTTCTAACGGACGTGCGGAAGAAGACAAGGCGGTATGGAACACACAGAACACTCGTTGGCAGCTATCTGCTTTTTCTGATTAGGTCAGTAAATTATACTTTACACATAACTGCGGAATGGATGAGTATACGTTTGTTTTATAATTATCGTGCCCTCCGACTCGCACCGTTGTTTGCTTAAAATTGCATTTACTTAGGTTTCTTCAGGCGAAAAGAACACGAGACCGATCTCTATCACATGCGGTGCATCGATATTACGCTGGGATGGACTGTTTTAGTACATCTTGTAATAAATAAATATAAAACAGTTTTCTATGAACATTTATTTTATGATGCAAAAACGTAGGATAATTAAAGGCTAAAATATATTATAAAGGTTTTAGATATTTGTGAATGTCATGCAATATATCTAATAATTTACTTTCAATTGGCTGGTCGTTCCCTTCGTCACACAAATCAGTGTGTGGTTTGAAAATATACTAGGGATGTAATATTACAATATTGCCTATAAAAAAGAAAATAGCACCAAAAACGTTCTTTCAATTTGTAACGTTAGCCTTCGATGAAACTTAATTGCAATTCTACTGTCAAATACTGCAGCAGGCCGTATTTGATATATTAACGCGTTGCTAAAGTAGCGGGTTACTTGGGCAGTTTAGGTGTTTTTTGGCGACATAAGTGTGTATGAAGTGATTTAGAGCGGTTTAGGATTACGTCACTTAACCATTGCGGTTCACAAAAATAAATTCGATTTGCTTAGACCGGTTTAAAATTTACAGAATAACAGATAGAGTTGTGTACAATTAAATCTTACAAGGCACTCGTTGTTAGATCAATCTTTTGCCATTATATTAATTCCCATAAATTTAACTACATTTTTATAATGTTTTTATTGGAATATTTGGAATGATTTTAACATTTTAGGATACCATATAGTGATGACTGGATTCCAAATTACCTTCAGTAGATACAATTACTGCATACACTTTCGCATGTGCCGTTGTATTTTTCCACAGATAAAGAAATTAGTTTCTTAATGCCAAAGAAGTTGAAGAATGGTGGTGTATTTGTGGTAAATTTAAAGTAACTTAGGACATTGCTAAACATTTATGTAAAACAACTATAAGATTTAAATTGTATAATAGCTGCACAGTAAGAAATAGCGCCAGTGTTAATGGTCTTAGTGTTAGGGTTGATCAAATAGAGTTCAAATTGTAGTGTATTTATACACTTTGATTTAACACTAAAAAAAAGTATTGTACATAATTACACTAAAAAAAATTTAGTGTGAAATAACTACACTAACAGGCTACTTAGTGCAATTCAACACTGGCAGAGTAAAGTATATACTCTATCAGTGTAACAATAGTTAATTCTTTGGAATGCATATTGTATTTTGCACGCTGTAATAACACATGATCAGTTACGATGCGTTCTGATTGGCCAGAATAGTTGTAACGGTTTAGTGTTCAGTGCTTCAGTGGACAAGACCTACATATGTAGGTACATCAGCTATTCTAGGTAGGTTATGTATTACATACGTGCTGCAGTAAAATAAAAGGTAAGTGATTGTCTATATATTATAAACAATACATTTATTTAGAATTGTATTATAGGAGGATACCATCAGAAAGGGAGAAAGTAAATAGGTCGAGATTCTTATCAATTTTCGGATTAATAAAGTGCCGCAGTGTTGAGTTACTGCATCGTCAGTCGAACACCTGATAGCAAGGATGATAAGATGTTCAACATGTTCAAAAAACTACTTTCGTGTTTTGTCGATTCGTTTAATTTCAATATTTGAGTTTATTTTTATACTATATAAGTACTGTATATGTATAGAATTATTTTAATGTCAGTAATTACGTTTTATCTCAACGAACACTGTCGTTGCTTTATTTATTAGTGAATAAAGATTAAGTTCCTTTACTTTCCTTCCGTTACAGTAGTATTGATAAAACATTAAATAGAGAAAATTACCTCTTTCTAGAGTTAACGATCACTATTGAAGTTGTTTAATGCACACTAGTTGTGGCCTTACGATCTACACCAAAAAATTAGATAAACACTAAGAAGCAATAACATTCGCACTAGTAGTGATATACTATATGTACACTAAGGCATATTAAATATCCTCTAACTACTATCACTACTCTTAGTGTTAAAAAAATTACACTATTTAGAGGGACCTCCATGAACTCGGCGTAGTGTACATTCTAGTGTTACAATTTCTTACTGTGTGGCAATAAAAAAAATTGGTGAATATATTTATCGTTTTTTGTTTTTTTATAAGTTAAGTATCTATTTGTGAAAATAGAGACAACAATTGACATTGGCTGTGTTCGCAGAGGAATCACAAACTAGTCAGAGCCAATCATATATCGTGAAATCAGTCAGAAAACTGTTTCGGATTTCTTTGAGCCAATCGAATCGCGTCTGACTAGTTTGTGATTCCTCTGCGAACACAGCTATTGCCCACGCTCTCTTTAAACGCAAATATCCACCAAATTGTTAAATTTTTCAAAATTAACACAAATAATAAATTTGCTTTAATTTGAATACTCTTTCAAATAAAGACAATTGAAAGTTTTAACAATTCAATTTTTTTTTTATTGACGGCAAGCACCATCTGTATTTTCACGTAGTAGAAGACGATTGCGATATAAAACAGGAATTACATTCTTCTAGTAACTTTTTTTTTACAAAATTCAAGTACATTTGTCCATTTCTAAAATAGTTTACCTGGGAGTTTAAGTGGCGCACCCTGTAATATGCTGCCGTTATACATATTGTGGTATCCATCGCAGTCAAATTTTCTGTTCCTACAAATATTACATGAACAAATAAATGAATTCCACCAGGAATTCCGTTACTTCAATTTGATGTGTTATCATAAGTATGGTAACTGAACTGAAACATAGAATCACAAGAAATCTGATAAGTTTCCTATACTTTTTCTTTGCACTCTCCTAAACTCTTACATTGTGCGTTAGTGAGGTCGCCTGGCACAAACACGGTGATCAATTTTCCATTTATGACGACCTGATACACTCGATCTGTCGCATTTGTCCCGCAATATATCACAATCAGTGAAAAGGAAGAGAGAAGAAGTAAACGCGAAGTAAACAGCACGACACTGACGACAAACTCTCCTTGCCTTCCTTCGCTCGATTATATTGGCTTATTTCGGAAACGTCGACACACTGTCAATTACGGGGTGATTTATTCCGATCAAATCGGCTTGTTCACACTCGTTTCCTCGACGTTCAAAGGTAGCCGAATCATTTATTTATATGAGTGGCTGTTTTGCGGTGGACTTTCGTTCGGTCGTCTCACCGTCCGATTTAGGGCGCGCCACCCCTCTTTCGTTCAGATAGCCCGACGATTATGCGATCTCAACGGAACGATAACGTCCCCTTAACATAATTCACTTCCAAACAAGCCCTTTTCACTATACATTATATCATTATTCTTCCGTTGCGCGGTTATATTGAATGAACTGGCCTTTTTATTGAATATAAATTTTGTTTATTGGTGTGTTGAAAACATCACTGAAACGAAATAGGGAGAAAATTGGTAAAAGAATGATGCGTTTTTAAGTACAGCAGTATAAAAGTCCTTTTGTGCGGGTTTAGCTTGAGTAGCCTCATGTTCCTTTTTTGTTGTAAGAAAGTTTTTTTAATCGATTTCGAATATCCTATAATTTATATAGGCACAGGCAACTTTTTGTAATATTTATTTACATCGCCATTATTATTTACTAACACAATTAATACTGTGTTGCTGCTGTGGATTGCGATCGCTTCATTTATAGATTTTATTTAAAGATTCTTATTTCATTAATTAAGAATTAAATCCTGCAACGCCATGCTAGCAGTGAGTTTCGAACTTCTTTGCTCGTCACAACGCATGTTAACGTGATAGCAAAATTTAATGCTCATTTTCGTTATTTATTTTCCAAATTAATTAGTAATTCTTGTCAGTTAAAGTTGGCTTTTCATTCATCAATTATTAGTTCAAGTTTCATTCATTAAAAACCTTTTCTTTAGTGTAAAATTACTCGCATATTAAGTTGTCAGTGACTTATTTGAATTCACGTTGTATTTTCCTACTTCCGCCCGCTTGCTTAGCAACGGAGACGCATAGGCTTCGCGCCCATCTTGGACGCGCTGGTTCAAGTTGCTCCGTGCAAATTCGATTCCGTTACCACGTTGTGGAATTTGTCACGCGAGAAACCTCTAATATCGAGTGCTTTGTCCGTTTACCTGGGGCTGCCAGGAGTTTTGGTGTCAATTGCATCGATTATTCCAAGAAAGGGTTTTACAACGGATAGCGTTAAGCCGGAATTCCATTTGTTAATGAAGTCATCTTAGGTCACTGGTAAGAGCGATTCTCTTGTTAATTTATATCTGTTAGTAATCCGATCCTATCTTACGGACCTACAACTACTAATACTACTACTACTATTTATTTTGGCTTTGAGTCAAACCTCGAGGGGGACGAAGTATCTAATTTGGGAGACCAATCCGATTGTTGAATTACCTGCAACGTGTACAGGGGCGCAAGTGGACCACACCTATGACGTCAGCGTAACGCGCAAACACCCTCCCGCGGACGCATACACCGACACCGCTAAAATTTCCAGCTAAGTCTTATATTTTAGTTTATTGTTTATTTTTCTTGCACCGAATAATATTTGAAGTGATTTGTGTTATTTTTGAAATCCATCACATGATACAGACCTTCGGCCAACATTACTAACTTAGACATTAAGAATAAATCTATATTTCGAAATTACATCATAATTAGTTATTTTTTTTTCCTTGCACAATCATCTCCTATAGTTTAATATATAACTTAGTTAAAAGATTAAGACCGAACATCAATGTATTATTCATCGTAACATGTTAAGATTTAACTTTTATTGTAGTCATTGTATTTTTATTATCTTGCATTTTATTTGTTTGTCAAATATACAGTGTCATCCAAAAAAACTTTGTGTTTCGAACAAATTATTTCGATCCAAGAAGACCTTT
>RXPK01000017.1:3056597-3216023 GCA_004143645.1 Protaetia brevitarsis | reverse complement strand
AAATTCATAATAAATTAGATAACAGTACGTACTTAATATGTTAGGGGTGTTGAAAATAAATTAAATGTATGCAAATTAGTTAGAAAACAAGGAGACAGAACGACCATACAATTTGTCATTTATGGTTAAGGGCGTTTATAAATGTTTTTATAATGTAAGCCGCTGATAACATTGGATTTCCCTATAAGATAGCGGGATTGAATGTTAATCCAATTAGAGTGTAAATTACCGATAACGAGTTAAGGAGATTAACTATTAAGAATAAAGTAAGGCGAATATTATTACCCTGAATTCAAAATTCTAGAGGGATCAAAATTCATTAGGATATCTCTACATATCTCCAGAACAAATACATTCATTCTGTGGTAAGTCCGATGGAGGTTGTTTTTGTACGGTGGACGTAACGGTAATACCGACAAGTGAGCCACCAGAACCGCCTAAAAAACATTTCTGGTACGTCCCAAACATTCTCGAATAAGATGCTTCTTCTTCTCCTTGCTACTTCTCTAATCTCTTCCCCTCAACCCACGTGATTAGAATTTGGCTTTCCGCTCTTAATCGTTTACATCTTTTCCTTTGGAGCATATAGATTTATGTGCTTATCACTTGCAATCCCCGCTTTTTGTCCCTTAATAATTATGACTCCTCTAGTGTCAGGGCTAATGTTTCTCCATTTTTGAAGTCCGTCGCGGCTTATGTTTGTCACTTTGTACATGGAGGTGTAGTTCTATGTCTCTACTTCCCAATATCTGCACACGTCAACATGGCAAAGTTTTGAGAAAGCCATGATCCGTTAGTGCTGAATATATATTTATTACCTGTGTTTGCATGCTTATCTACTCGGAGATGTTTTGAATTAAACGTTTCGTCCATTGGCTCACTGTTGCATTTGTGTTCTATTCTTTTTCACTCCTGTATCAATTGGATCTCCTTATGCTGGCCTTTATTGTTTGCTTGTTCTTTCCCAATGTTTGGTTTATCGAAAACGTTTTTTCAATAGATTGACTTGGTTTCTCCCGCTTTGCTGACACGTTTGTAAAAGCTCACTACTTCATTCGTGCTTTTCTTTGTATTCTGTAAGAAGTCCACGTTCCTATTTCAAGTGCTCTATACTATACTAGGTCACCATCATACAGTGTTTCCGTTTTGTGCTTTTGGCCCTCAATGTAGGCATTATTCTGGCTGGTCCAGATGCTTTTCTTTCTCCCTGCCACAGCTCTTTGAAAGTTTTTGAGCTTAAGTTTTCCTCAAGACTACACCTAGATACTTTGTGAACTTTTTTGCATTAGACAGGCTGTCTTGTTCGAATCGTACAATCCTCTTTGTTGGTGTTTTAATTAATTTACTTTCTGTCATGCCCGGCGCTAAGGTGAGGCGGTTTTCTCTCATCCACAGTGAAATACTTCTCAGGGACTCGTTGATCCTGTATATCAGTTCTTTGTCACCTAACCGTTATACTAGGCAAATCGTCACAACCCAATAGTAGTCGACTCCTCCGGCAGCTCAATTCTTAGTACCCCATCATATAACATGTTCTATAATGTTCTATCATAACCAAAATACGCCATTTATACCTAGTCCCTTCTGCTTACTTATTACCTTGTATAAGTGATAGTGAACGCCTTCTGAAGCCTATGGTTACATAGCCCTCCATTTCCCTATGCTTTTATCCAGTCTATTTCTTATTGCGCTTGTATAGTTCATCCAGGTGTTTAACAAACAAATACCTGCATTTGTGGTCTCCATTCTCTTTTCCCTTTTTGATCAATATCACCTTGCTATCTCCACTAATAGAAATTCTGCTATGTTAAATTTATTCAAGGCACTCAAGATCAGTTCTGATTATTTTAAGCTCCTTTACTGCATCGGGCGAAATACCATCTAGTCCTGGGACTTTACCATTTTTAATATTTTGGGCTGCATAATATATTTAAGTTCTTTGCACAACTCTTCCACTTCTTTCTTTAACCTGAATTAACGTTTCAGTTCATTTCACGATTTTTTGTTTTTTAATAGGTTCACATCCTTCCCCGCCTTGATTCCTTGTGTGTGTATGTATTGTAATGTATTCCAATCGACCGATGGTTTTAAATTTTCTCCAGGTTTTTTTTTTTATCAATAGGAGCCGGTAGAGGTTAGGCGCGGGCGGGTTAGAGGAATTAATTAATGATAAAGTCCTCATGTTTAAACAACAATATGAGCTACTTTGTAGAGCTATACGGTGCAGTTTTTTAATATAATATTAGGCTTATTAAATGAGAAAACGTTTTTGATCATATAGAAGTTTATATTAATAAGGATTATAGACGCCAGAGTTTGTTCAAGTTGGATATTGTTCAAAAGCAATTGAAGTCTTTTTACAGAATTACATTAAGAGGTCACAATTTAAAAGGGATTGACATAGTTTTTAATAGAAAAATTACAATCATAGCCGTTTCGATGTCGGTGAAATTAGTTTTAGACATTTGTAAATGGCGCGAATTTGTACTACGTCGGCGAAAAGATCTATGGAGATTCACGTAAACGTCATACGTAGAAAATATTCACCATGGTCCGCGGTAACATTAAAGAGGGTAAATTTATATGCGAATAACGTAGAGGAAACTTGTGGTTTATTATAAATAGGTTTTTTTTTTTCCAGTGGACATAGTATAGATGACGGGGGGGAGCATAACCGAATTAAGGAATTAGCGACTGAGAATCTGGGGAGCAGATATTAGCTTTTCTGATTCTGAATAGAATATAAATCAAATTTTAGGTCGATGAATCCAGTAACGCACGTGATAGACAATCTTGCGTTACGGGCTTATTAGGTAGTACCGTATTTATGGCGATGCTTTAGAACTTATTTTTCGGTTGATGGAAGCGTTAATTAGTTAAGATTATTCCTAAACTAGGCAAAACTGGTATGACAGATCTAAGTAGTTATAAGGCTAAGTAAAAGTAAAAAAGTATATCATACGATTATATTGTTAAATTAAAGGTGCTTTTAATAATGCGTGGTGGCAAGAAAAGTACCATTAAAGCGTAATAGTTGTCCCAGTTATTTAGTTAGAATCGGTACCGGATATTTCTCTAATAGAGTTGCCGAATAGTTTCAAGGAACCAGCAATTAGTATTATACGCAGGGGCGGTCGGTGTTTACGTTACTGAGAGGGCTCCGACAAAGATCGAAGCTTTTTGTAATGCTATCGTGTCAATATGCTGTATTACGAAGTTATACGAAGACCTGGATCTTTTTTAGAATCCTCCCGGTGACGTATGCACCAGCTACTGATTACACGGGAAATTATAAGGGGTTGTCCACAGGGATTCTTGTACGATACTCTCTATCGATCTATTCGGAATTATATTACCGAAAGGTTGTGAGATATTCGTGTAGGTGGACGATACTTTGTTATTAGTTAAACCAGAGCAACATAATACGTTAAAAAATATGGTTAATCCGGCTTTAGCAAATATTTTATGTTGGAGTTTAGGTAATAAATAAAATTTTAATGGGGATAAGGGTAGGGTGGAATTTGGCATTAAATTATAGCTATTAGCATAGTACAGATGTGTTAAATGTAATATTTGAAATAAAAATCTCTAATTTAATTACTATTAGTTAGAGTAATTAGGAATAATTATTGTTAGTTAAATATTATAATAGGTACTGCTGTTGTTTTATTTGACTTTAATTCATTTCGACGATTCATCTTTTGGGGGGCTGTTGGGGGAGACAGCTTCATGATCTGCGAAGAATCAAGAAGCTACCTAGATATGGCACAGCTATCGGAATTGAAACGACGTCGAGGATGCCTCTTCCAAATCCAGAAGGATGACAATAATTTGCTAGCTATCAATAACAAGGGCTTTCCCGACGAATAGAAAGTAGCCAAAGTTTTTATACTTCTTAAGATAGGAAAGCCCCCGTAAGCATCCCTTCCTACCGCCCCCTGTGTCTACTTATTACATTGAGCAAGGTGCAATCAGAAATAGAGGAAAAAGGCGGACTCCACAGACTACAATTTGGGTTCCGGAAGAATATGTCCACCATTGATACGATCAAAACCGTCAACCGTACCCTAGTAACAAAAGATGTTAAGAATACCTTTAACACTGCCTGCCATGAGTTGATAGTGAGGGAACTTGTAAATAGGAACATATCGAGCTACCTAATAGCTCTAATAACGGATTACCTCACTAATAAGATCCATATCGACAAAGATGCTATCGTAGATTCAGTACTGGCGTTCCGCAGAGGTCTGTGCTTGGGCCGACACGGAGTCCTGTGGCTTGAGCTGACCGAGTACACAGTATGCGTGGAATTTTACTAACGACCTCGCATTGGTGGTGGTAGCCATGCATGAATTCCAATCCAATGCATGCTTGGAAGAGATTAGTGCCTGGATGAAGGACCATAGATTGGTACTTGCGCCGGAGAAAACAGAAGTTTTACTAATGATGGGCAAAAGAAAAAGAAATCATATTACTTTTTCTTTGGATGGGGTGGCACTAATGCCCGCAAAAACTATAAAAAGTCTTGGGGTTATCTTCAATGAGAGGGTCTCGTTTGTATAATAATAATAGTAAATTTCTTCATAAAAACTTTTTTTGAATACAGTTGTTGGTTGTTTACTCTTTCATATATTTTAGTGCCGCCTAAATTCATAAATATCATATTTTGTTTTACATTTTTTAATGGTTGTCATGGTTGTCAGTAAGGCTTTGTAAGGAATGGAATTGACGATGTCGTTTGGGATTTTTCGGGGAGGAAATATGTATAGATATAGGCGCATGTTGGGACTTTTGACGAGGATAGAAATATCCTCAGCCAGATAACATCTTTGAAAGTTAGGTTACCGCTGTGTGAGTCGTGTTATAAGAGTTTGGGATAATTTAAGAAGGATTTATTATTTCGCTGGTTATCAGCAGTTAGATGGATCTCGGCTTGTTTGGCAAGTTATTTCGAGCTAGAATGATTGCAGTCGGTTTGGGAAGTGTGCTGACAAGCTCTAAAGCAAAGATAGGAGAGCCGGCATAGAAATGAATTTATATTTCTGTGCTTAATTCGTTCCGGAGTCAAAGCAAGACCAGCGCGTTGGAAAATATGGTTAGCGGAAGAGGATGTGATGTGTAACACGGTGGGATTTAAGAATGATGTGGTTGTGAAATCCAAGGAGAAAAGTTTAAAGAACAAATTCATCTTACTTTTTTGGAGTAGTTTTTCTGAATTTTCTGATCTCTGGATCGCCTCTCCAAAGAGGTTGTTGCCGATCTGAAACTGAAAAACTAACACATGTGAAACTTCTGTTAATTTTGCACGAGTATATATTATCAGTGATTGTTTTCGCTTTCAGCACACTGAGAATACTGGTGACTGAAATTAATGACAAACAGACAGTAGCGGCTCGTGAGTTATGAAAGAGGGTGGCACAAAATAAAAATAGATAAACAAATTAAATTCGAAATGCCACTTCCTAATTCTTTCATTAATATACTATAGGATATACTATAGTCAACGGATTAAAAAACTTAGCAAACAGTGAATTAAATTGGATTATAGTTACATCATTCGCTGACCGGACATCGAAGGAAAAGAAATGTTGGGCGGAACATAGTTTTTGTGCGTTCGTAGTAGTGCGCTAAGTCAGGTCTGTGGGCTGGCGGAACTTTGATACATCGTTATAAAAATACGTAAAATAAAAAATGAAATTAATGCACTGAATTACATGCGAATGTCTTTCTGTGTTTATCTTGGTGGTTGGGTGGGCACGTGCTCTTGTGCCCTTTAGTACCAGCCGCAATTGCAAACAGATAACATAAATGTAGCATTATGACATTTGTTTTTAGAACATACAATTTTAGTAAAACTAAGCAAAAATATTTTGTGACAAATGTCATTTTTTAATACAAAACGCAATCATGTGGTGTAGTATAGATGCAGCGATCCTGTAAAGTGTTTTTCACATCTTCCTATGTATTCCTTCCAGCATATTCACCTAATGCAAGTGTATACTACAGCCTTGAACGAATAGGCATCACTGTCATTTGTAATAAAACAAATTATTTATCTGTTAGGTATTTTCGGTTGTAAAACCTAGCCACTAGATATTTTTAACATAATTGTGTTGATAAACCTTCAAAATAAACAGACAAAATCCTGTTTAAAACTATGGTATGCATAATTACACTAGGTATGTTCATAACGAAAACGCTATTCAAGTATTTTTCCTCGAAGAGCGTCATAGGAGCCATCAGCTGCGTATAGTTCGTAATGGGATGCATCAGTAAAATTTGACAGGTTTTGGGAAAAAAAAACAGAATAACGTTCGTATATCCAATGTACCTAGTGTAATTACGCCATGATTAAAACTGTATTTTAGATGATTCGATAGGTTCTTCTGATTACCAGTGATTGTCACATATACTTCATTGTATGTATGGATTTATGAGGAAGTTTTTCGTTCACATTATGTACGTACACAATACATGTATGCGACTATCCTCCTTTATATTCCTCAAATATGCAAGTTAATGAAAGTAGGTTTTCATAATCAAAAGGACAGTTAATTTAATTATGTCTGCTACATACTACGGTAGCAGTTATTAGTGAACATTTTCTTTTGTGTGTCTACCAGCAACAATAACAAGTGCCTGTTGTTTACACTTCTATTAAAATATTTACTCCATAAATACCATTAATAAATATATATATCAGAAAGAAGGCGCGGAATGGCTGTACTTTGTCAGCAATACTTTTATATGGTAGTTATGTAAATACATGCTAATTTGTATTACAGTTATTATAGTGTCGAAAAATAAATCAGTTACTCAGGTATGTTTACTATTATAGCATTCGACTTTAACTATATTCTTATACGTATGATTAAATATTCTTAGTAAATACAAATCGACCTTACTACTTAGTGTGCATAATATTAACTGATATCAGAAATGCAACTATGATTAGTGTTAGTTTTACTGTTCGTTTTATTTGTGGACTATATGTGTTAAGTGGCCAGTTACACGTTTTGCGGGACAATTTCCATACACAATATAGTGATAATATCTTCAAAGCCAGGTTTCCGATTTAAACAAGTTTCTAAGAAAATTATCTGTAAATGAGCAACATGTTAAATAACTTTTTAAGAAAGGTCTGTATTGTAAGGTAACCTCTTTAAATAAGTTCGGCTATATGTAATAAATATGGATATACCTTATTTTTAAAATTTGCCATTTGAAATTAAAAAGAAAAGCAACACAAAAACTGAAACAATTTGATATAATTGTTAAATAACACTACCGTAAGTAAATGGATTTGTATGAACGTCAATCGACTGCTGAAAATTCCCAATAATTTGTAAAATGGTTATAAATATTGCAAATATGCATAAAAGCATTATTATCCATTTTTTTTTTTTTAATATAGAAAAACATTTTACATTATCCAACATATTCGCACGGGAATTGTAAAATGTAATAAGAAAATGGGGAGATTTGTTTTGATACTACTTTTTATTACAACTGATGCAACTTATTATATTACTATAATTAAAAAAAAAATAACAATCAAAATAATGAAAGAAGCCGTACATTGAATAAGAAAAGAATACATTCGATGAAAAACTTAAACGTATTTTTTTTTTGAGAATTTCGAAAACATCCATTTTCACGTATATTAGAGTGTCTATGTCTCTAATAACACTTGTGCCATGTTCAGTTTATAGATATATGTATATATGGCATTTATTGGAATTGTGGTGTAACCGATGAATAATTAAAACAATGCTCAAGTTGTGATGAAGTAGTGTGATTTACGTTTCGTTGTGGTGCACGTAAACGTAATTTTAAAATTATTAAAGTTTTGTATGTAAGATTTTTCTTTAAATTTATGTGAATATTTTGAATGATTGTCTCCAAATTTCACATTTCTCACTATTATAATTTTACGCTCTACTCGCTTTAAAAATCATATTATACAAACAGTAAATACAAAACATCAAGATACTATATTGCAGCTAATAATCAACATATGTCTTACCTGATACATTGTCTGTTCATTCGAGTTAAAAGCCACTTTGTTGCTTGAACATTTTAGCTTAAAATCATGTTTAATGAAATAAACAAATGACATAATAATAGTTGCACGTTGCACGTGACTCAGCTATGAATTCTGTACTTTTGAATCTACAGGTTTGTTCGATGGTGCTGACACTTTCTAACACTGAGTTGTGATTAACAGGATAAAGATTCCCCTTTCTAGTGATTATAAATTTACGGATTTTTTCATTTGCACGGTAATTCGGTAAATGCAATGAAAATACCGGTTTACCGGTAAATTACGGTATTTTTTTTTCATGTGTGCATGAATGGGGATTCCCAAGAAATAGGGTTAAAGTTAGAACTGAATTAATACATATTTTGCTTAATATGTACTATTCCAGTCTTAAGGCATAATATTAGAATTTTGTAATAAATATTTGTATTTAATTATTTTAAACAGTTGTTAGAAGAAAAAAAAATATTTAAGGTTCAAATTTTAATGTTATTTTAGAACAATGTTGCATTAATGTCCTCTCATAATGTGGTGTATTCAAAATTGCTATTAATTTAAATACGTGAAATGCTGTTTTTATATATTATTATTTTTAAATGTTAAGAAATGAGATTTACTTAACTCTTTAAGAAAAACGATTTTAAACTTTTAAAATCTTAAAAAAACTCCATAGCACAAATCACATATGCTAACTCAACTTTCTTCGAGGGATAAATAAGATCCACACAAAAAACCATAAAATGAGAGAATTGAAATTGCAATTGTTGACAAAGGTAGATAGGAAAAGTGGGGTGTTTTGCCTCCTACCGTCCTAGCAATCGTCCTAGCAACAAATGAACATTAATCTCGCTTTTCTTTGCGTTGCTTTTTGTTATCCATCTTGTTTGAGACTTATTTTCTTTTAATTTCTACACGACTCTTTTCAATTTTTTGCTTTTTTTGTTGAGGCTTTTTTTATTCCTTCTCTTTCTGACTAACGGTGGAATGAAGATTATACGTTTCTAATCAAATTTTTTTGTCAGTTTCTTTTCTATATTCTCTCTTCTAGAGCATTACAGTGGCTCTCAATCTCAAGAAAATTTAAATTAAACATTAAACAAACACAAATAATAATAAGTCTTCTTTTTTTTTATTTTCAATGTTCCTTTAGACCTGTAAATTATTTATAAACACAATATTTCGTAGATAAAAATTTCTGGTGTCGATTTTTCATTTACCGAATTACCGGTAAACTTTTGTAATTTACCGAACGTTTTTTTTGTCAATTTAAACCGGTATGTAATCCTTACTCTTTACGTACCTGAGAAAAATAACATTTGTACCAGCAGCGTAATTGGTGTAACATCAACGAACAAACCTTACACTAATGCGGATGCATTGAATTAGGTTCCGTACAGTTTATACAGAAATAACAATTTCGTAAATATATTACCAGTCATTTTAAAAATTTTCTGGACGTTATAGATTTATAAATTTGCTATTTTGTTAACGTTTTCAAATGCTGCCGTCTCAACTTTTCTATATTTATAAGGATTTATGAAATTCAATTAGCTACGAAAGTGTACAGAATAGCCGTATCGGTTACAGATGTTTACAGCTCTTACACAAGGTCTTATAGACATTATAAATTTGCACAGAATCGCACCACACGTCTTATTTCCGTCATGTTTTGCTTGGGGATCATTTGGAATAACATGTGGTAATCCAATTTTTGCCTTTAATGGTTATGACCATAAGGAAGAAACTTCAATAAAGTGCATACCATTATAACAACGAATGCCAAAAAATATATTATTGCATACTTACATTTGTTGATTTAAGAATAAAGTACTAGCAACTTTTTAATGTTTATTTCACATTTGTTGCCCCATTTGTAAACTCTTGATCGTTTGTCTCCTGGTGTTTTCTGTTGGTTATGTAATTTGTGCAATTAGTATAAGAAACTATTATTATTATTTAAAATGAAAATAGTTTTCAATTAACTGAGAAACGATTGACTGAACCATTTTTTACTCTTACAATCAGTGTATGATACCACTAATTATAACATTTGCTATTTTTATTATTATCTATTTTTCTGAGAATGTATGTTTTGTATAACTTACTTATTTTATATAAGCTAAATAACCACATTAAATATTTTTTTTATTACGATCTAAATATATGGTGATGAATATTTTTAGGAAACTTTGTTATTAAAACATATGCTTCAAATAAGAAATTGAGATTACTATTTTGCGTCACAATTGTTGTTAGAGGAATACTGTGTAGCTGTAGCTATGAGTGCTATAGGTATGTTGTACATACCTGTCATAATGTATGACATATATCGTTGTTGACGTAAATTGGCGTTAAAAATAACCAATTTACAAATGTTTAACGCAATTAGAAGAAATCAAACACAATTTTTCTGCAATACAACTGTTCGCGGTGTAATAGTTGGAGTTGAATTTATCCATTAAAATCAACTTAAATGGTGTAAATTATTTTTATCTAAATATCTAACATTTATGGAGATAGGCAGGGAAAACATAAAGAAGCAAGGATTTAATTTTTGCGCTGAGTAAACTTTTGGCCTGTGTAAATATTTACTTTTGTAATATGCAGGTATACAAGGTTTTCCACGAAACTAATTAGTTAGAAGTTTTCGGGCTTAATGAAAACTTAAGTTTTAAACATTTGGGTTTTGCAATACTTCGGAACGTAGTTTCTTAAAATATTTTCAAGTTTCTTACATTCTTCGTACATTTTTGAATTCAGCATAAAATCTATGACACTTATAACCATTAGAACTAGGTTATTCTATACATACCTTCAACTGTTAGGCATTACGATTTTTGTGAGAAAAAAATTGACATTTGCACTGTTTTACGTATTTGATTAATTTTCACTTTCTGGGTGGTTTGCTCGAATTGAGGCGAGATCTGGTCGTGAATGTTGGAGAAGAAATGCAATTAAGAGTGTCTTAAATTAAGACACATGCTCTAGATATACTAGCAATTGTCACATATTACTCTACTGCTACAAGGCCATTTTAAGGTCTGTTCTTAACCCTCACCAGATTGAAGTCGAGGCACTTCAAAACAGGACGCTAAGGCTAATCGTGCAGGCACCTTGGTTCGTTTAGGAATGAGCAGATTCACCGCGATCTGCAAATTCTGATCCTCCGAGACTTCATTAAGCAGATTCCACCGCTGCGCTGTTTGGGCTCGAGCCCAACTGAGTGAAAACCTCCTGGTTCATGCGGTTGTGGCACCTCAGGATCGTCTACCTCCTCTCACTCGAGTCAGACGTCTAGATATTATCTTAGACTAACATCTAACGTTAGAAACGTGACGACCACCTTCAACACCTTCAAAGTGACGTAAAAACTTCAGTTTTATTAGCTTCGTGTTAGAATTTCAAATGACGATTACCAACCTCCATCAGAGCGGAAAGTATACAGAACCTCAGGTTCACATCCTAGTTGAAATGTAGCTCTATTGCCATTGCCATTACTCTACTGGCTTAACAGTCGAGTCCGCTTATCTGTTCTTTATACACACAGGATTCTTGGATTAGTGCCATGTAATGTATGTAATCTTATAATATTTTATATAATAGGCTAGCTGTTCAATATTTTGAAGCCTTGACGTAAAAATGTTTTTAGTCAAGGCTTTCTCTTTACGAATAACCAACTTTTCGATCAAAATCAATTATTACCTGGTTATTATACTAGAAATAAAAACGATTACTGCCCCTCTACAGAAGGAGGCAATCATCAGTAAGAGATGTAAAATCCTATAAAGGAGCTAGCGCGGATTGGGACCATTTCATGGTAGCTGCAATAATAAAGCAAAAAACAAAGAAAATAATAACCAAAAAAAGAAACCAATTTAAAATAGAACAAAACAAATTGGGAAATGAGAAAGAGAGGGAGAATTATGAATTAAAATTAAAAAAGCTATTGCAGGAGCGAGAGGAGGATAAGAAAAATAGGGATAATGAGTGGATCGGCATTAAAAAATGTATCAAAAAAGCAGCAAAAGAAACTATAGGAAGAGAACTAATAAAAAAGGATGGTATGACCAGAAGGGCCGCCTAAAGATGAATGAAAAGTTCTAAGCAAGGTTAAAATGCCGCGGATCAAGTAGAATAAAAGATTTACAGGGGTATAAAAGAATTAGAAATAGATCCAATAAATATGTAAGAGAGTGTAAAAGAAAATGGATACACAATAATATAAATGTGATAGAAATAGAAAGAATCAGTAGAAATACTAAAAGTTTTTTCAAGAACCAAATAAAAAATATAAAGGAAAGATTACCGGTGTAAAAGATAAAGATGGGAGAGTTAAAGAAAAGAAGAACCAATATAAGTTTATTAATGAGAATAATTGGAAGGAAGAGCAAATCATCGATGAAGGAAATGAAGGGAGTCAAGTGGAGGAACCAACAAGAGAGGATGTCATACGGATCACTAACAAAGCTAGAAATTGTAAGGTACCAGGGGAAGACGGAATATAGAATTAATAAAATACGGTGGACATCAAATAACGGAGTGGATATATCAGTTAGTGATAAGGGTATGGAAAGAAAAAAGGATGCCGGAGGAGTGGAGGAAAGGACAAATCCTAACAATACATAAAAAGAGCGACTAACAAAATTGTAGTAAGTACATAGGCATTACACTATTGAATGTCGCATCTAAAATTGTGTCAGCAATTATACAGAGTCGTATAGCTGAAAATGCGGAAACTGCAATAGGACCAAATCAACGCGGATTTATACAAGGAAGCTCGACGATGGACGCTATACATACAGTAAAGCACATAATGGAAAAAGCTCATGAATATAGTATGGAATTAGAAATGCTTTTTATAGACTTCCAACAGGTCTTTGAGTCCTTCAATAGAAGCGAGCTTATGTCAGAAATGACGATGACGATGACGCAATCAAAAACCAGTATAACAACTCAAAAGTAGGAAGAGTTTAGTACCAACAGAGGAGTAAGGCAAGGAGCACACTGTCAGCAACGCTTTTCAACTGGAACGCACTGGAATATATTTCAAGAAGAATTAATAAGAGTAACATTAGAACAGGAGGGAGGCAAATGGTTGAATGTATGGACGATGTGGTATTAATAATAAGCAGAGAAAAATTATGGAAAAAATGCTGCAAGTCATCGTGACAGAGGGGCAAAAATTGGAATTAAAAATAAATTAAGCTAAAACAAAAATAGTGATCATTGGTAAAAACATAAAGAAGAAAAAATAAGAATAGGAGTACATGAATTTGAACAGATGAGTAAATTTAAATACCTTTCAGATTAGCGAAAAGACCAATGATAATATCAATATTAGGACCGATTAAAGTTGAAGAAGGAGTATGTAGAAGGAGGATGAACAGCGAAATATTGAAGGAGCTAAATGGAGGGGATGTGGTTACAGAAATAAAGAAGAAAAGGGTGAGGTGGCTAGGACATGTATGAAGAGCTGGATCGACGTCGGTGTTACGAACGGTACTACTATGGCAATCGTCGGCGTCGGGTAAAAGAGGACGAGGGCGATCCAGAACAAGATGGCTACAGGAGGTGGTAGATGACTTTAGAAAAGCAGGAGTAATCAAATGGAAGGGGAAAGCCGGACTGAGAAAGATGTGGAGGGAGATTACTAGTGCTGTTATCCGGATCCGGATAATTTTGGAACCGGATAATTTACTATCCGGATATCCAGATCTTAATGTTCCACTATCCGAAACCTCGGATCCGGCCGGATCCACTATCCGAAACATGAGATCCGGATCTGCTAACCGAAACCTCGTATGTGGTGTAATAATCACTAAGATTTGTTGAACACCTATGTAATGCAAATTGTTTCGTTGATTTCGTTTCATTGTTTACGATAACAACTTTTTCAAGCAACTATTTTCAATTAACTATAAGGCAATGAAATAATATTTATACATATTTATACAAACTACATGAAGTAGTTTTATAGTTCAGCATATACATTATTACTCCATACTATTTTCAAAATGATAAACAATATTTTACATACTAATGTCAAAAAAAAATTAGCTAATAAGCGGTTTATGCTTTACATCACTTCAGTTTAGAACACAGGTTTGATTTTGAAAACACAATAGTACTAGAAATCGAAACAACTACAATAAAAGACTTAAGAAATGTGTGATATAAAAAAAAACACTCGATTAATCATAGAGAAGACATTAGTTTACTTAGTTTAATATGCAATAACATAGTGTACTAGCCAACTGTCTACATTTTACTTAAAAAAAGTACAAACAAACAAATCATTTTATGTAACTATAAGTAATAAATTATTCCTATGTTGCAAATAAATTCACAAATCACTTATTATCTAAAAATCTGTCTGCGTTAGTCTATATAAAGTATTGTTTATCGTTCTAAAAATAATATAGAGAAAAAAAATAAAAATAAACAAGAAACAAAATATCTAGGTACGAATTTTCATATATTAAACGTGTTAAAAAGGTGAAAGTTGAATGTTTGTCTGTATTCTAATAACCTGTCCTATACACTTATCTGTTACCTGTATTATGTTTTTAATTGTTGACTGTTTCTTTGTTAATTAAATTCCATTATCTCTAATTTTAAATCCGGCACCGTCCTTGTAGTCATTCGTTGGAGTGACTTTCCTTTGGCATTACCAAATCGCAATATAAAAAGTCCAGTAATGAATGGATATATAACGAGGTATTGGTGGCAAAAGTGATCAGGACAAAGACAGGCAAAATAATAATTCCTGAAGGAACAGAGGCCTGAATTTACTAAAGATCTACTGAATGCAAACAAGAAGACTGTCAAAATGATAGTATAGGTTGCTGACTGGTCACTGTAGACTAAATAACAGGTCCGTATAGCCACCCCCATTCTAACCTAATCTAACTCTAAATAATGTAAACAAATCAAAAAATAAATTGTACGCGTTTAAAATTTTTCAATTGTTTTGTCAAATAGACTTAATGAATTCTTTTGCATGTTTTCGTAAGAAATTAATTGTTTTTATGTACTCTGGAGGGAAGTACAGGACCCAGTTCCTTTTTTTCATCTAGTTGGATCAAACAGTCATGCCTGTCGGCCAGGACAGGCGGAAAACCGACGTGTATGAAAGAAATTCGACAGCTTTTCTCGACTTGATGGATGGCTCTCGCGTCAGACCGTTCCGGTCAAAACCGCTAGTGTGTAGGCTATATGTAAATGATGTAGACGAGCGGTTCTCAATCTTTCAGGCTCTATGCCCCCCTTTGAACTCTCAGGTGAGGTCACGCCTCCCCTTTACCATCACCATATGTGGTCAATACAAGTAGTATTGAATAATGTAGTAAAAAAGTACGATAATTTTGGAAATATGGGTACATATAGTACATATACACAAACAATATTGAGTAAATTACGGTTTCACTTTTTTGTTTTCTTTTTTTTTAAATAGGCTCACGCCTCCCTCTAAATTCTTCTACGCCCCCCAGGTTGAGAACCGCTGATGTAGACGGTCATAGTTATTATTTTATTTACATATTTTATTGTTCAATAATGTCACACATTTACTTCATAATTGTTATATTTGAAGTTTTGTGTATTTGCTGTAATTCATCTTTTAAACTTCTAAACCTTAACTCAAAGTAATTTCTAATCAATTTTATAACAGGTTTTTATCTCATTTATTAGAGAAAATGTTTTCCAATAAATAAATAGGGGAGGGTGGGGCAAGATGGGGCCACGAGGCATGATGAGGACATCGTCTTATCTACAAAACGTAAGCATCTGTCAAATAATAGCAGTCCTAATATTGACTAGTGCTGTTTTATGTTTGTTGTAATGTAGGAAATTTTACTAGTCGTAATAACAAAGTTATTGCTGTTTGTGCGTGAACTTTGCAATTTCCAGAATTTGGTTTTTTTTTGGTGGTGAGTTCAACGGCCAGTATCGGAAGCATAAGTAAATTATTTACAATTACACTTTTTTGTGCTTATTAATTGACATGTATTGCATGTGTTTTCTATAGTGTGTTATTTGTTTATTTCAAATATTTAATATGTTACTATAACATAACCAGAAAATATCCCAAAGAGGCAAGATGGGGCTATTGGTATGGGGCAACATGGGGACATCATTATCCTCCTCCACCGTTATGCCTGGATATGCCATTATGCTTTCTCGAAGACATAATGCCTATTTCTCATGTTAGTAATAAAGTACAGGTTCAATCAAAGCGTAACAAGAGAAAGACAACAATCCTTACAAGCACTACGTATAAAAATCTGCTACAAGAAAATAGAAGTCTGGAGAATCCCTAAGGCAACTAGAAGTGCTGAGGGAGAGTTAAAGGAAAAAAAAATGACAAAGAAGAAAACAGAAGAGATCAAGAAGCCGAATTTTGTAAGGAAAGCAAAGAGATAGATTTTTAGAAAACGTCAAGGAAATAATCAAGTTCTTCTGTTGGGGAAGATGTCGCTCCATGTTAGTATTGTAAGGGGAAGTATTGATACAATGCCATGGATGGCGAGGTTGGGTACATGGAGGCTGTGCGAATAACGTGGATGAGTTCGTCTTCTATTGTCTCAATTGTGAAGATTAAGTTTAATATTCTTATCGTTATTGTATTTTTTTTATTTTAAGTAGTTCCGCTCTAAAGAGTTTAAGCTTTGTTTCTGCATGTTTTTATGAATATTTTAAGAATCTAGTTTTTTTTTACCTATTACCTAGATTTATAGTACGACCCATTCTTAACTGGAACCCCATCTTGCCCCCATGGTGGGGCAAGATGGTATATTTACACATTTCTTTTCAAAATTTTCTCACAACATCAAGAGTACCCATCGAAAAATTGTAAATTCATCCATCAGCAGATAAATGTTTAAAGATTACAACAAGCGTACTTAGAATTTTGTATATCAATTTGCAATCCTGATGCAGTGTTCTAAAGCTTAGTGTTCCCATCTTGCCCCACCTTCCCCTATATGTTTACGAATTGTAAGAAATATAAACTTACGTTATTTTATTTGAAGTTAACAATAATAAAGATAAAATAAAAGGAAGATGAAGGAGATGAACAATGGTTTATTTTATTATAAGATTATCATACTCTTAGGTCACTTTATTCTTAGTAAGCCTACAATATTCGAAACTCTTTCACACAATATCTCACATATCTAAGATTATTTTTACTTTTATTTTTTTTTGCAACTTCATCCAAAAACAAAAAACAAAACGTTTGTTCTACCCCAATATATTAAAAACCTTTTTTTAATATGTATTCCTTATATTTTACAATACAAATTTGGGAAGCTGAATCGTAACAAAAACCAATATTTATCGCATTTCACTTTTTATTTGATTTTCTTGATATGTAGTAGGCTGCTGCTACTGATCATAAAAAGAAAATACAGGATACTTTCAATTACTTCGTGCAAACAGTTAAAACCGCGATCAATTGCAGAACGAAGTGTCGAAGGTCACATCAACTATCGCTTTAACCGTGAAGACCGTTCAAGATTTTCTTAATTGACAACCGAATTGTATTTGACAATTGGTTATGACGTATTGCACTGATAATGTTTGAATGGTTCAATTCATATCACCTACATCGTATAATAAAGATTTTAAAAACTGTTTAAGGTTATCCTTTTCAGTTATCATTACTTTAAACATTTGTGAGAAATTTTGATGTTTTTAGGTGTAATCTTGCTTTTTCAAATTTGAACGCACATATACACATTACTAGAGTTTGAAGTGGGGAAAATGATGCCGAAACGTCGGTAAATATATGCTCTGAAATGTTTTAGTATCAGTGAAGAATAAATAACTGCTCAATAAGCCGTTTTCGTTTTCACCATTTACTTGGATAAGATGCGTTTTTGAGTTATCGTTTATTGTAGGCGGGTTATACCTATTTGCAAGAAATATCCTCAATTTTAAAATAAGTAAAAACAACATATTATATTGAAGTAAGATGTAATTTTGTTTAAGGTTGCGAAAAGGACTGCAAAAAGAGAGGAGAATTTGCCAGTAGTGCCGATAATCACGGTTGAAACTCCATTAGGCTTAAAAGTACCGTATATTGAGATTGAAGGCAGAGAACCAAAATTATTGGAAAACATTTCTTCCGTAGAAAAGGGCTACATATCACCAGAAGACGATCAATTACTAAACAACGTTTCCTTGAAACCAGGAGCTTACATGCGGCGAAGAAACAGTATATCTCTACCGAATCTAGACGATTTCGAGGTAGATCTGTTGGCATTACGTGCGAATAAGGTGAGATATCTATTTTTTTTTTGTTTTTGCCTTATCGCAAGGTTGCTTCTTTAGATTAACATTATATAAATATCATTGTTTATCGTGTATGTTATAGTGTAAAATTTTTAACTAAATTATGCGGACATAATAGCCGCTCAATTGTTGAATCGTGTGATTTGAAGTAGTTACTTTTAAATTATTCAATCCAGTCGAAAAGAAACCGCATCAATGGACAGATCACCATCTCAAGTTTCTAACATTTACTATAAAGATGATTACAATTCTGGAGAATATATTTATTGGAAGGTAAGACATATAACCCGTTTCTCCTGTACATTTAGTAAGTCACCATTTGCAACAAATACTTCTCAAAACATAGATGCATTATGAATATAATAGGTAAGAGAAATAATATTTGTGTATATGCGTACACGTAATCGTGGTCGCGCATGTGTCTGTCCTTTTAACCTTGCGCTGTGCATTTGGTAATGTGTAGTTTATTGAAATACTTTTTGTTTTAATGAAAACAAATTAAATTAAAAAAATAATAAAAATATACTATGACGATAGTATTTTTACTAAAGGCAAGTATGCAGTAAAATTCTTTAAAAGCCTGATATGAGCAAGGTTTTTTTATTTGAAATGACGGAGTAATACCTCCAAACGCAAAATGTTTATGTCACTTATTTAATTTAATTTTGAACAACCGTTGTTTCCAATATTCCACTATACAGATGTAACCAATTATAGATTTAAATTATTGTAAGTTCTGAATGGCTGGATTTTTATGTTGGGTATTAGAAAAACAAATGATGAACATATTTCTTCCTTATGAAAAGTAAAAGTTTGAAAATAATCGATATTACAATTTACTAATAAATTTGAAATAGTGTTAATACTTGCATAGTTCGAACAAATAATGGCAGAGTGTGCTCTCTTAGAAAAATATATTTAGTCGCTTAAAATTTAGAAGTTTTGTTATATTCCCGACAATTTTATATAGAAAATACTAATATCTCAAAAACTATCAAGATGCCAATCGATCAATTTTGTGCTGAAATCAATGCTGTAATAAAAATATAATATTTTGTTTAAGAAAAAGAGTTTTGCTACACTGAGAAAAGAGATTGCATTAAATGAAAAGTTTTATAACGTTTGGTTTTTATCATGTTAAACGAAAAGGATACCTTTTCGCAGAAAAGTGTTATACAATACACATTCACATATTATATTGCTATTATTATATTAACTTTACTTTAAATGAGAACACCCGGCGTTTTAGTTTGCTTGCGTGGGCACACATGAATACATTGATTTAAAACTTTTGGCTTTTAACGGAAAATGCAAATGTCTGCATTTTCAATTCAATTTGCAAAAGCCGAGTGCTTTTTTTACGCGAAGGTATTTTAGTTTTATGCATGTTCTCACGTTACCTAAATCTCAGATACACAAAAACTATAGTAAACAAAAATAAATATTTTCGTGCAAAATTAAAGAAATTTCAGGTACAATTGGAATCTTTTCAGTTAATGTTGCATTACTTATAAGCCAACGCACTTTACAGAAGTATATAGTGTTTGAACGTTTAAAATTGTTACCCACGGAAAAAAATACGCTTTTTGTTAACGCATTTGGTTACTAAATTATTACTTGATTGAAATAATATTAAAAAATATTCCTGTATTCAAACGAATAATTTGATTAAAAGGTTTATTTGAAACAATATAATATTATTTTCATATAAGGTAAAGTCAGATAAGTGTGTAGTAAAAATTGCATAGTGCGAAGAAAATGTAACACTGTTCACATAATAAGACATTTTGATAAATTTTACACATAGAAGTACGTAATATATGCTCAGTTGAAAGCCTTCAATAGATACACCTTTTATAATTATCAACGGTTTACTAGAAAAAAAAAGAAATTTTAAACACTGTCAATACTACACACTTATCCAGCAAAACGGGGCAAGTGTGTAATCGTTCGGCATTTTATACGTTAATAGCATTATCCTTTAGTTCGGCCAGTTTAGTACATTAGTATTATAACAAGAGGATGTCTGTATTTCAATTTTAAAAATAAGTATAAACAAACTACACACTTGCCCCGGTTACACACTTACCTGAATTTACCTTAGCAGATTTCTCACCATATAGTACAGCAAATATACTTATGTGTAGTGCAGAAATTGTCGCATATGTGGCACATCTCCTGTCTAAAGTGAATAAATGTTATAAGAAAAGGAAAAACCTCTTGATTGAAAATGCTTACGGTTTTCTGCCAATGTGCAGAGTTTTCAAGTTCAAAATAAAGAGGACTTGTATCAACTATCAATATCTTTCACTTAAAAGAATGAATAAATAAAATGAACGAAAAATATATTATTTCCGAAGAAATGTGTGGGTTCAATGTTATATTACTTTTCAAAGAAACACCAAATTATGTTGGCCATAGAGAAAACGCAGAAACTTTTGGTTTAATGGAATTCCTTTTAAATAAAAAGGACACTTCTATCCTTATCTATGTATCTTAAAGATATATATTTATATACCTATGAAATGCTGTAACTCTGAAACTTACGTCTTTGTATTTTTAACCACAGTAGTAAAACATATTAATGCCTCACGGCCTATGATATATTTGATTTTGTTTGAAAAAGTGCAAACGTAAAAAATCCACAAAATTTGCAAATATCTCTAAAAAAAACCGGCGAGTTTAAGAATAGGGAACTTCGGAAATAAAATAAGAAATTTAAAGAAACTTATCTATCTGGCAGAACACAAACAACAGTGATAAATAAATACAAGAGCAATGAGCAAACTCAAAAGATAAGAAACTACAGCAAATCATAAACAAATGTCTATTATACTAGAACAATGGTGCAGCAAAAATAATTCCCATTTTGAAGTTTTTCTCTTCAAGGCTATAATATTTTTGAAACTAACTAATTTTGATGCACGATTTTCTCTCAGAAAGTATACTATACAGAATAGGATATGACAGCTGTATGATCTCGTATACAGGTTATTCCGAATAAAAAACGATTAAATCTCATTTTTCCCTAAAATTAAGCGAAACTTCATATTTGGACATAGTGTTGAACTTGTAACAACATTTATTAATAAAAGAATCTTCTAAACCCAAAAAACTGAGATACTTTACTCTTAGCGTAGTTTCATACACAAAAAAAATTCCCATATGCTGCGCGCTTTCTGCCGGTCACTGTATACAGCCCCCATATTCATATTACAGCATATGAATATGGGGGCTAGGTAAACTGTACCCCTTAAATGAGGAATTAGATAATTATTGTCACATAATCTACAATAAAACTACATTGAGAAAAAAAATTGATAATCATAAATAAAAATATAATTATCGTAAGTAAAAAGTTCAGCTGAATAGGGGACAAAAACACAGATTACTTAGCACTAGTAAGGAAGAGATCCTAAACACTGATACTAACAAGAAGCAATGTAAGTTACTTGCGGCTACTTAATACCAGTAACTTATGAAGTTACTTATGATAATTGAACTGAAGTAGTTAAACTAAAGAATATATGCAGTTGCAGTAAGTAAAAGATTTGCCCATGTCAAGTAGTAGGTGTATTGCTGTGAGTGAACTATTCTATAACGGCTATCACACCTTCATAATTAATACAAGCTATTTGGATTACTTGTGATAAGGAAACAGTATCATTAATGCACGTTCACTAAACACCTGATATGTAGAAGGTAATGGTTTACTACAAATTTACAATATACTTACCTTAAATTTCTTGTTCAATGACAGTTAGTGTATGAAACGAGGAGTTTTAGTAAATATTTATTAAATAGCATACTGTGTACTCTGTGTGAATAACTGATAACGTAGAAATAAAAATTGGCGGTCTATGTCTCACAAAACGCTATTCAGTAACTGTTTGCGACTGGTTTCGTACCTAAGGACATATCTTCAGGCCAGAATTGGTTATCAATGTTAAGTTAGTTTCGGACAGTTTTTAACAGTGATTATATATGAATTCTGGCCTAAAAATTAGGCACGAAACCGGCCCCAAGTCGTTAATATACAGAATTTTGTAAAATATACATTCTGAAATGTACTTCCACTTTATACATTTATGAGTTTCATACATATTTTAGGACTCGTTTTAAGATTGTACAATGTTAAACAGCAATATGGAAAGATGTCTTATATTCTCCTGTTAAACTAATAAAAGTGCAGTAACAAAAGTATGGTGCATGGCACCATACTCATCTCTTACCAACTTGCAAATTCTAAAAGAAATCTATATAAAATGTTAGACGATGAGTTAGTATAATTTATTTTAATATAAATAATAGAAACGTAAAATATTAATAATCATGAAAGAAAAACGTAATTGTTTCTTTACTGTATATATATTCTTTAAAATACTTTATTTTAAACTATACCGTTAATGATTTTACTAGCTACTTCATATGTAGCTTACAATCAATTTCCAATGTTATCTCATATATGTACCATCTTTAAGAAATTATTGAAGCTCCACAAATCTTCCATTATTTTAGCAACCGAAACTATAAGTACTGCGTACCGAGCAATGCCTAATTCAGAATTGTTTGCAAATAATTTTTAATTATTATTTCAGTGTGCTTGGATTGCATTACTAATTGACGATTTGTGGAACTTAAATTCGTATTATATTTATATTTAATTTACTAAAGATGATACATAATACTTATTATTTAAGAAAAAAAAAACAGTATTATTAGTAATAGGTTTGCAAACACAGTGACTACCTAATATTAATGCAATGTAATGTTTAAGCTACATAATAACAACAAAGAACAAGTAAATAACCAAATAACCTGAACAGACGTTTCAAAACAGTAAGCTTTAGAAGGACAACAGTTAGGTACTCCTACTGAGTGAATGGAATTCTTATACAACTTGCCGGTACTTTTAAATGATTAATACATTGTAATATATTGTTTATCATTAGGAAGGGTGCTTATCAAAAGATGATCCACGTATGTTACCTCTGTAAAATTCATGTAAGTAGTGGAGTTGAAGTCCCAAAATAAAAGCAGTTCTTCTATATCTAACTTCTAACACAAGTATTATCGAGTATTAATAATCAAACACCTTTATAAAGCACGGGAGGTTTATGCGTCTACGTCTATCGCGTGTACGTGATTGAACACGATTTATGACCGTTAGGTGCAAAACGGTAAAACTACCGATGCTGCCCGAAGACACTCGAGGTGTAGCAAAACTTAAATAATGTTGTTACTTGTACTAAGTATATACTGTAGTTAAATACAGTACCAGTAGTCAGAAGTAATACGTTACTTACCACAAATCAACAGTTTGATTACGAGTATTACACAAGAATTTGTCAGGTACGCTGTGTAATAGCCGTTAATAACAGCACTATTTATAGTAAGTACCTGCATTCAGGAAACTGGGTTTAACTGTAGGTATTAATTGAGGAGAATAGTCGCAAGTAAGACATTATCTATTGTAAATGATTTTTTATCAAATAAACACACAACCCATTTTTCTCAGTGCATTACAGACATTAAAAGTGATATTCTTAGATCTCGAAATGCAGTATCAGTGCATGAAACTCACTCAGTCACTTTATTAATTACATGGCAACATTGAATAGTTTGAAGACTTTTCATAAATTTCAATCAAGAATAAACTTTCTAAGAAAAAATCCGACAATCGAATTTTATTTTCTGATTTTTATGAAGTTTTAAGTTTATCTTTATAATATCCGGAGGCAAATTTACTATCCGCCCCGAGCAGTAAAAACCCAAGATACGCTACCGATGCAACTCTTTAAGTCAAATCGAAATTTACTAACTGTATATATATTTAATGTTTGGTATATGTATCATTATATCGGCAGGTACATTTTTACATATCTGATTTGCAATCAACAATTATGGAAGTTATTTTGATAATCTGCATTTGGTTACGGTGGAATAGGAACTTCTTTTGTGTAACGGACATGAACAAAATTAAATTTTCTTTGATATTCAAATAGTTATTGGAATTAAAATAGTTAATTTCGAAAAAGAAATTAACATATGTATTATTGAAAGTATTTTACTTATCTAATTCTACTAAATGCAAAACACATAGATACCACTAATCTATGATAGATTGTAAAGATAACAGCATTAAATAAGCAACATTTTTGGTATTTACATATTTACTTAAGTAGATATATGAGATATTTTATATCCTCTTCCAAGGAAATTAAACGAGATTTAGATGTGCTCTAGTAAGCGGGTAGATAAAAAATTGAAAATAGCGAAATAAAAAACAAAGCAAACCTTTACAAACCAAAAAAAAAAATATTTACCCTAGAGTTGCAAGTCAGTAACAACAGTACCTGTTTCTCGCACAAAACGTAAAAAAAATTATTTTGTTTAAATATGTAATGATATAAAATGCAAATGCATCGCAAGGTGGCCCGTTTGTTCGATTTTGTCCCCAAGGAAAATTTGCACAACTCTATTAATATGACATGTTTTATGAATACATACTAAATTACAATGCTACGATTGATTTGCTTTATTTATATTACATTATTTGAGGCACGCGTCGCAATACGTATCTGCTCTGCCGGACAATTGCCCAACTCTAGTAATGAATGATCGATTATATATTTGATATAATCGAGTGCGAGAATCGCTTGTTAAGCACATCACTAATATTACATATGTCTTTGACAGATTAATTTGTAAGCAATGTTTGCGGGAGAACTCTGATATATTTTTCAGGTCTTGATTAATTAGCTTACATATCTTAGTAGCCTCTAACACACCAAATGATTTATGTAGCTGCGTATCACATACATAAAAATTAAACTTACAATGGCCCCAAAGTAGAACCCTCAGGCACTAACATTTGTCGAAATAAAACCAGATATTAAACAAACGCACAGTTTGAGATTATTGCTAAGATAGTTATGCATTAATTCAATAACATATCACTACTGCCCACGACATGCAATATTGATAAGAACATCCCATGGTTAATGGTGTCGAGCGCTTTTGCCAAATTTCTCTCTTTGACATATTTTCAATTGTCTCTACTTCCGGTTTGGTTGAAGTACAAACGATGTAACAAGAGGTACAAACGGGTACAAACGATGCTCTTTCGAATAGCATTGGCCGTTTTTGAATAACTTGTACTTGCCTGCTGACATTTTTTTGAACCGTTTCTATTTTTTTAACCTTTGAGGTACAAACGAAACTGAAGGTGGTACAAACGGGTACAAACGAAGTACAATCGAACCGTACTACTTTATTTTTTTTTAATAAAGTTGCTTGCCAAGTTAACACCGGTTTTGATGGTGATCTTGGTGGCACTCCGAGTGTTTCTTGCCGTTTATTATTATTTGAAAATTCCATATTCGTAACTAGAGTGGTCAGACGTGTCTGCTTACATGGGCCGCACTCGAAACCTGTCGCCTCGCGCTATGCAGAACACCACTTCTTTGAGTATAAGAATTTAAAAGAAATACTGGCTGTACAAATTATTATTGCTCAATGTAGTATAAGTTCTTTTTCACTTATTTTCACTAATTTATCCCGTGAACCTTACGTTGTACAGCCAGTACTTCTTTTCACATATCATTACAGATGGGTTTTTTCACTGATATCATAAGCATTTAACTGCTTGATACTTGGAGTAAATTTCGTTTTTTTTTTTAATGCTGTTGGTAATCTGGATCGTTGTCACTTAAATCCATGTTTAGACTGGCTATTTATTTCAACAATTTATTAAATTTTGTGATATTTAATTGCGAAACAATGCCATACTATTGCCACCTTCTTATTTGCACTAAATTGAGTTATCTAGAATTTGCTACGTTACGTACCTATATGAAACTTACTACTGGCCTGGTTCACAGACTAAAGTCGTCCATTTCATAACTTTTAAAAAATTAAGGCGGTGAACAGTTTAATTTCCCATTATAATTTATTTGAATCGGTTAAATGACATAAATACAAACAATAAGAAGCTAAAGAAAAACCAATCTCCAAAAGTAAAAAAGTAAATACATAACAAATGATGATAAGAAAACTTAATCCTTATTGAGAAAGCCTTCGTATTTGACAAATATCTAATTGAAATTGAAACATATTGTATTATATTGTATGAATTCTATACCTACATCAATAATAATAATTAATAATTTTATGAAAAACATAATTTTACCTTGCTAAGAAGATAAGGATTATCAGCCTAGGTTTACATTATTTTAATCGTCAAAAAGGTTTTTCGAATTTGTTGAGTAGTAAACGCAAATGAGTAAGCTTTCATTATTCGCCAGAAAAACTGTGCACGTTAGATTGCATGGGGAATTAATTCTAATTGTCATAAGCCACCCAGTTTACAATTACTGTATATTTAAATGCAAATTTACATAACACCAATATAAATAAACTCAATGAATTTATAAACATGGTTATATTGAATTTCTTGATCACAAATAGATCACGAATAAATTAAATTTCGATTTGTTTGAAAAATGTGATATAGATTTGCCACAAAATTAAATATGTTGATCATTATTGCATATTGTTTATAATTTTTCATTACCTATTTATTAAGATCGTTTAATTTAATTTAATACATATTTTTTTTTTCGGTATATATGGGAATTTATATATTCATTTTTTATTTTTTCAATTCAAACAATTAAGTTTTAACTTATTATTTAATTGGCTTGTATAATGACAATTACATATTTCAGTTAATAGCTTGCAACTATTACACAAACATAGGTTAGTCACCAAAAGTATACTCTTTTTTCCAAACATTGTTTTTCATTTTTATACGAACACAATTTTCCACTTATGCTACCTACTTCCAAGGATACATTTTAATCTAAAAATCAATAACAAGTATTAATAAACTATTACCATCGTTAATGTTTATTGAAGCTGTGCTAAAGTTGGTAAGTATTACTCACAATCAGTTGTTTTCTATATTTTTAAAATAATCAATTACGCAATTAAGTTTCATTTGTATTTGCGGCTAAACGACTATTTAATTAAATTAAGGCATTCATGTTTTTATGTTTTTTGGTAAATTAATACGCAATTGCCATAAAACAAAATATTGCTCGCTATTTACAAACACAAGGTCAGGTCACGGTGTAATATAGACGTAAAGACCGTCTCAAGTAATTTAATACTAAACGATTTTGTGTGCAGTACGTAGTTACATTATCAATGCGTTCGCACGTAGACATTGTGTCATTGAATTATGTGTTTACGTACACTGTATTCATAGGCATCATGTATGTCACATGAACAATATAGAACTATGCCAAGTTGGTGCAATATTTAGTAGCCTCTACAATAATGTAAACATGTATTCCTTATTTTAAAAAAAATATTTTTCTCAATGATACATTGTATAGCATAAACTAGACGCGTTTGAATACCCAATACTCTTTGTGAATGTGTGACAGACGTGCAAGTATACGAACTCTACCGAAGAACTAAAGTAAAATGGTGACAGGTAATAGGTTTTCTACGGACTCTTCGCGTTAGTGAAAAATTCTCCATCAATTTGCTCTGCTGCGATCGCTTTTCTCTGGAGTCTAGACGGTCATTTCGAAAGTCCGCGACTGTAGATGCCCAATAATTAGTACCTTTATTCTTGCGCAAAATTATTTTATTCTTCAGAAGCATATAGTCTATCTTTGAGCTCCTATAAACGTCACGTTTCGGTGGGTTTTTGGGTAGGTACGCTATAAAACTGATCTGATCGAAAGCATTATGTTTAATCAGTTGTTGTTGTTGTCTTTCCTCTGAATATTCTGCTACCCAACATAGAACGATTTTATTTTTAGCGACCGCATGACGCTGAAGAAACATTACCGGAATAATCCAGTTAAGTTGTTAAGAAAAGCTAGAAATTGTTAGAAATACCATTTGTTTTGTTTTAGAACATTCGACTGCATTGAAAATGGACGTGTGCTGTGCGCGGTTTTTTATTCAATTTATTGGTGGCTTGTTGATATACAGAGTGTTTTCAAAAACCCACCTAAAGAATCGTGCGAAAATATTTTTAACTTCCGGAAACATTCCATTACACCGGAACTGGATAGCAATTTTCTTATTTTAAATGGAATCATATTTTTTCTTACCTCAATGAATTCTACAGATTATTTGAATATAATTTTCACTAAAGTTCTCTATTCCTAAATTCAACCGTTTTTGAGATATTTACAATTTTGTCAAAATTTTGACGTTTTCATCTCTTTCAAAAACGTACCATATTTTGCAAACCATTAAAGATAATGATATCATAAGTATACTTCGACGACACTACTTGATTACGCCTATCATCCTTGTGAGCGGCTTCCTTGTGTAGCTACGAGCTATGGGGTCCTGCACACTCATTACTAGAAACCTTATCCTCGCCAGGCCGCAGCACATGAACTGATGTTTTTCCTCCTCCCTACCAACTCTACATTGTACATATGCCCATTTACTCTACAATGACCAGCCAGCAGACCGACTATCATTTTGACAGTCTTTTTCTTTCCTCAGTAGATCTCTAGCAAATTCAGGCCTCTGTTTCTTTAGAAACTTTCTTGCTTGTCTCTGTCCCGGTGTCACCATTTTCTGGACTAATAATGTATCCATTTATTCATGGATTTTTTAATTTGCGATTTGATAATGCCAACGAAGGTCTAGCTTCAACGAATGTCTTTGACGGACCTCGCCTGATCAGTGGCTAGGAATCCATGCGAATATTAATTCCCTTTGTGTGCTCATCTCATTTAGGGCGATTACGCAGTCCCAAATCAGCTTAGAGCCGGCACTTACGGAACTAATCGCTTTAAGTACGGACTGATTGTCAGAGAAGATAACGACTCTTTTATCTAGCTCGGTCCATCTTTCTATTTCTCGGACACAATAGCAAATTGCAGCAACCTCAGCCTGGAACACCGTTGTGTCTTTGCTGAAGCCTACGGAAAGAACCTTTTCAGGCTTCTTTGCGTATATTCCAGCTCCCACGCCGCACAGTGGTCCAAAATGTAGAAAAGGCGATCGAAATTCTTAGATCAAAAACCATTTATCACAGAACATTGACTCTTTGCATATATAACAAGCTTATATCTAGCTTTAATTTGAATATAGGTCCGTTTTACAGGTGTCTGCCGTCTGTATACCAGTTCGAATCCGTTCTGTTCTGAATCCTGTTTATCTAGAATAAAGTTCCGAATTTGGTAAAGGTGCAAAGAATGTAAATTATGTTTTATTTGCACTTAATATTTTTTTAAATCTGTAGAAATAAACTAGAAATAAACAATTGACTAATTTTTCTTAGCTAAAATTATTGAGAAAATAAGAAGCACTTATTAAGAGTGCTAAGAGAGATAATTTATAAGAGCTATTTGAAGCCACATATTTTTTTTGAGTGTATATTGTTACAGAAACATTAATAAATGCGTTGTTACTATAAATAACTAGCACGAACAGCTCCCCATACAAGTGGGATAAGAGAAAGGCCACATTATAAAACTAAAGGAAAACTATTTTTTTTTTTTATTATTCCAGGATGGCGATGGAAATGACGATGGAAGTGATTTTTCAAACGACAGCGACATAGAAGACTCTTCAGATAGCAATGGCGGAGGTGTTACCAGTCGCAGTGGAGAGATTCCCGTCAGGAGGAAGTAAGATTAATAGTTTTTAAATACCTACATTAACGCAATGCGGCTTGTATTATCTTCAAAACCATAGTATTTTAGAGTACATGTATTGTTTCTACATCGGCAAAAGTATTCGTCGTGCTAAATGCTACTCTGACTTTAATCTTTCTTAATTACTGTAATTATTAATTATATTTTTTCGGTTCTAATTTGTTGGACAATTGCTGGGAATTAAAAACATGTTTCTATTTCATGTGGCGTGACGTTTCGGCATCCCTTATATACCTTTTTCAAACAATATAAACTGCGTTATGTAAAATTATTAGATTAGATTAGATTAGGATTGGGGTGGCCTATCGACCTGTTTCACCGCGACCTTTTCAGATCTATTGTGATCCCCTTTTTCCTAGAGGACGCTCTCTAATTTTGCCCTCTTAATTAGGCCTATCTACTTTGAGAGCGGCTTCTTTATGTAGCTACTAGCTGTGGGGTTCTCCTCCCCCATTACCAAAAACCTTGTCCTTGTCAGGCCTTCACATTGGCACAGCACATGAACTGGTGTTTCTTCCTCGTCTTGGCAGTATCTGCAGGTTGCACTCTCTGCCAGGCGTATGTTGTAATATATGCTTATCTCAGTCCTACAGTGACCAGTCAGCAGACCTACAATCATTTTGACAGTCTCCTGTCTTTATCAGTATAAATCTTCGTGATTCAGGCTTCTGCTCCTTTAGCATTCTTTTGCTGCGTTTGTCCCGGTGTTTTTTTGCACCCAACTCTCGGGACTGATTATGTAATCCATTCATTGAGGATTTTTTAATTTGCGATTGGTAGTACAAAGAGGGGTCGGTCCAACGAATGGCCTTGACGACCTCCCTGGCCAGCTCTTCCGCCGCCTCATTTCTCTCACGCCGAGTGCTAGACCTCAGCTAAGGTTATTTCCTTTGGGTGCTCACCTCATTTAGGCGCTTACACAGTACAAATCAGCTTAGAGTGCACGCTTGTGGAGCTACGCTTTAATGTGGACTGACTGTCAGAAAGGTAGCGACGCTTTTACTGGCGCGGTACATCTTTATACTCTCTCGGACAGAAGTGCTGGATTGCATGCAACCTCACTTGAACACAGTCTGACTTTGCTGAAGCTTGCCGAAAGAGCCTTTTAGGCTTCTTAGTGTATATTCCCGCTCTCCATCGCCGTAATCCGTTTTAGAGCCGTTAGTAACAGTTTGAGTCCGCTCTTCCCGGAGTACCTGCCTCCTGTCCTTCTTTTCTGGCATTATAACCTGATATTTTCTATCTAGGTTAAATTTCTGAACATGCATCACATGGCATTCCTAAAAGGGGTGCTCCTTGACTATGTCTAACAGTTTTATAGTCAGTCGCTTCGATTTACTTATTGGTACTGACTATGTAAAGAGTCTGTGTACTGTGGACCTTGCGGCTCCTTGTATCAATAATATTGTATTGGTGGGGTTTAGAATTACTTCAATCGCGTGGGTAGGGGTCGATCTCAACGTCCCCGTGGCGCACAGGCACGCCCAACCATCTGCACGCCACCCAACGCTTTGGCGGCCCACACCTGCCGCGCCTTTGGCCACCATACTACTGCTTCATACGTATATCATGGGTCTAATTACCCTTGTGTTACAACCACAGAGTCATCTTGGGGCTAAGACCCCATTTCTTCCACACAGCCTCCTACACCTACCTAGGGCGACGGTGGCTGTGCTGGTCAATTTTTGGGATATGTGATTCCATGTGTGCCTTTGATCAAACCATACCCCCAGGTATTTCGCTTCTTTGACATATGGAATCCTTTCGCCTCCTATCACTAGTGGCTGTAAGCCTTCTAGCGTTCTTGTGAACGTGACAGCCTGTGCTTTTTGAGCATTGACTGATAGCCGCTCTTGTTTACACCATTTGTCAACCTGTTTAGAGCGGTTTGATATCGCTCCACCAGAACCTTTGGAACCGCCTTCTGGACGACTATTGTAAGGTCGTCAGCCATATCCGAGGCAATGGAATCCCTTTCCCAGTCAGCTTTCCGGATCAGGTCATCTACCAGGGTAGCCCACATCAAGGAGAAAAGGACTCACCCTGCGGACATCCTCTCCCGCCTCCGCCTTATGTAGCCTCACCAATTGTGGATGTGATTATCCTTCTTCCAGGCTGGCTCTTACCCACTGTAGAAGCTTTGGCGCGACGCCCCTTCTCCGTAAAGCTCCGATAAGTAATTAGTTGTAGGATTGTTAAATGCTCCCCTCGATGTCAGAAAAGTCGTCCATGGCTATCTCTTTGTCTTTTATTAGACTTATAATTAGCCTTTTGAGGTCATCTAAGCGACCTCTGTAGACTTCCGGGTAAATGTTAAAATTAGCACACGTCAATTAAAATATATAAACCAAATTTGCATAGACATAAAATCTAACATAAATTATAAAATTTTCATTTTAAATATATAACAAACGCATTCCAACAAATAGAACCGAAAAAATAATACGTTTTGGCTAATATACACAGCAAGATATTATTAATATGATTATTAATTTATTTTTAAAATAATGCTGATAAAAGGAGACAAAAAATTTTATAAACATATTGTTACATTTTTTTACATATGTTGATTATATCTCTACAGATTTCCAATTCTGATATTGAGCTAATATAAAACTAATTTATATAAACTTATGATATATGGTTAGTTACTTTCTCTGTTCGGCTTTCATCCCGCGTTCGGGATTGTTTTCCAGAAGAACTGATATGACCTGACGTTTTGATGACAATTATCAATGATTCTGATGATGGGTTTCGATGATGACGATGCCATGCGATGCAACCGGAATATAAATTAAGTTATTTCTTCTAAATAGACCATAGCAGATGTATATTATTATGGCTTTATTAGTCATTTTTTAAACTAAGTCTAGTAAAATTGATACTTTTTTAAAACAGTTTTAAATGTATTATACCTAATTTTGAGAGGTAAAGTTGTAAATTATTGAATGGACATTATGCCATTTTCAGGTATAATTGTGAATAACGTCTGTATTAAAAGAATTGCTGGCTATCAGTAACAAGGTCTGGGGCTTCTTCCCAGATCCTCCCAGAGTAAGGTTTTTGCCTTGGTTTTGCCTTACTCGTTAGCCATTGATTGTATATAAGCACAGCAAGGAGGTCTGCGTTCCGAGCGAACACACGCACATACGGGTGTCGATAGAAAGTTACCCGATTGCCCGTATAAATCCTCTAGCTGTTTTGACCGCGTAAGAAAAACACACTCATGTATAAAAACTACATGCGCCTGTAAATCACGTGGAATATTTCAATGTACAGCGTGACGCATATATACATAACTTTCTACGTATTGGCGGCGTCTTAGATGTAGCTGTTTATTTATATTCGTGCAGCACTCATATGTCTCCCTTCAGGCTTTCATTGAAAAGTAAGAATTGCTAAAATAATTTATATTTTGAATACGTTTTAAGCACTGCAACAAGATAAAATATATAATTGTATTATTTATTTATATAAATTATTTAAATAGGTAATAGTGATATTTCTTTATTCTTGTATTTTATTTAAGAAAAGATAAAACAAGCAAAGAATAAAGAGTCACTGATCTTTTAAATAATAAAGTAAAACTTGGTAAGTTTTTTTTCATTAATTAGAAATAAGTTTACATATTATAATATCAAAACATTGTATTTTCTACAACCAATACATTTGAAAATGATGGTAAGTTTGTTATATCTAGCGGACGTTAAATTTTAACGATTTATTTTAAAAAATGTATTAAATCTTAATAATCCAATTCAACGCCCCTACTCAAGACTTCGTATTCAAAATATTGATGCGCACTAGGCCAAAAACAGGGGAAAGACTCTTCACTAAATTATGTTAATTATTGTATTTTCATTGTAATTTAATAAGTTTTTAAAATTTGTAACCACATAATACTTTCTAGATTTTCCTTTGTAAATGTGAAGTTCTCTTACATGTGAATACAGAACCTGACACAATATTCTCTACTGACTTCGCAAAACTATGTAGGTAGATATGTACCTATGTAGATACATATGCAAGTTCCTACGCATAGACTGCGTGTGGGCAACGCCACTGAGTTTTCGGCTTCCCCGCTTCTGCGAACGCATTTGTCCGTGCTTTATGTATAAGTATATTATATATAATCAATATCCTTGGCGAATGCAGGGAGATAGCGGAAGTCGTTCCATGGGCGCAATTAAAACTGATAGGTTATCAATTTATAGTAGACGCGCAATGATGTGAACCAATCACATTTCACATATTTCAGTATTTCACATAATTGTGAGGCTGCTGTATTATATTTTTCTTATTAATAATCATAGGGAAATTATTTAGTTAGAGTAGGAACATTTCACTTGTTATGGAACCCATATAGTAACTTAGAGTAGGTAGCCTCGTGTAGTACCTTTTAGGTGGAGCACGGTGTTGGGATGGTTTGTAATTATTTAGTTTTTCATAGAGTGTATTAAAAGAATAATATATTTTTGTATTTAAAATACATAGGTAGCCTACTTTAAAATTGCAAACGTTAATATATTATTCTCTGAAACGGCGAAAATGTTCATTAAATAATTTACGACTTTACAGCTATACATTTTAAATATTGCTAAATGTCATAATGAAACAAAATGTAACCATTTCAAAACAAATTTTAAAAACCGGTTTTAGAAAAAATCGGTTAACTGGTTTTTGATATCTGGCGCGTTTTCCGCAGCACTAGTAGAATTGTCTAGAATAATCTGCATGTTTGGTTGCATAGCCTATTTGTCAAGTGCAAATTGTTATTTACAATTATTACATTAAACTATATTTACGTAAAATGCTATTTAGAATATTAAAATGTTATTACGTGTATTTTATTGTTGAAGAGAAGCGTGCGAACGCAATCTGGTTTTCCTGGAATTTATTTTATTATTTGCTTTTCTAATATTTACTTTCGGTTTAGCTATGTTCATTATTTTCCTCAATCTGAGTTGAATAATGGTCATCTGGTGCCCGTTTTGCCCTCTGTTTAAATATCAGTTGTTTGACTGATCTTCGATAAACAGTGGAAGCCAAATAACTATTAGACATTTCGAATTGAGCGATTTTTACCTTAGTCACGAGGGAAGACAGTTGTGTCGGTAGTCGCTCCTACAATTTAAAGCTACACATTCAGCAAAATCTGGGATTTTCCACTAACTTTTTTACCTAAAACGTTTCGATACGTGATTTTGAAATTTATATTTACCTGTAACGATCTTTTGGATGTTCCTACGACACTTCTTCTCAGAAGAAATCTTTTGAGAACCGCCTTGTAAATCTTTATTGATCCGTATTTGGGCTGTTTCAATGCATTTACCTTGTACCCAGGGTATTCATCAACGTTCTTTTACCTACAATAGAGAATTATCTTTTAATTTTATGATCAAGTATAAACATATAAAGAATATTACATATTTTAATGACGATAACGTTCCAGTTTTAATTTTTATATAATGATCGCTGTCGTTTCATAAATGTTTATTTGTGATTAAAGCGGGCGAAACATAGAACGACTATGATCCTCAAAAACACATCTGACAAAGAAAGACTTAATGGAATATACCTCAACCATAAGTCTGCTTGATCCCAGGGTACCTTTCCAAAACTTTGCAGTATAATGCATGTATTTTCGATCACTGTTGGTGTGAGTTCATATATTTTGAAAGTAGCGAACTGAATTTACTTTTCAACTCACAAAAAGTAAAGCCAATGCGATCTGTTGCAAAAGTGCATAAAATCACCCAAGAACTACTTTTGTTAAACATTTCACCATAAGAATATTGTAATACAGTAAATTCTAGATTTATGTAACTTAGTTTATTAGCGTGATGTATTTCACCCCTCATTTAACGCTTCTGTAGTAATCAAATGTGTATACTGATTCACCTTAGCTAACCAAACATCAGCCAATTAGCACGACTGCATAATTACCATACGTATCTTCACCAGCAATAAATGTGTAATATCCGGTTATGGTTTCACTAAATAAATGCATTATTTACTTCATCTTTATTTCATTTTTAGGCGTTAGTAATTTGAAAAAATGTATTCCGATTAAGCCATACAAAATTGAACGCTTCATAATTAAATGTTATGCATTTTCAAGTATTCTCAGAAATATTTACAAAATAATTATAGAATTTGATTTTGCTGTCGCATGGTAAGTTCCCACGCACAATATGTATGTATGTAATTTCGAGTGGAAACTTACTACCAATGCTATCATTGGAATACATGCCAGAGATCCGTATTTATTTTAATTATTTAAAAATTTTAAACATTTCGCTTTGATAACTTTAAATTGGGTTATAAGGAAGTCAGTAAATATCTAAAATAAGAGATTTAAATGATTTGCATATTGTATATACAGTTAAGATATTTTTTGAACTGTTTAGATAGGGAATAGAATATCCAGCAAACTCTAATTTTAAGGTCAACTTGAATATTTAGATAGTTAGTAGGGTAGTACGTGTTATAAATGAATATTTCATACTCTTTGTGGTCTGAATTGGCCTTAAATTATTAGCATAGTGCGGATATATACAATGAATATTTAAAATATAATTGTTTAATTTAATTGCTATTAGTTTTATTAAATAGTTTTTATATTATAGTTAATTAGGGTAATTAGGATTAACTCATTGTTAAATATTAGATTAGGTAGTGCTGTTATTTTATTTGCTTTTAGTTCATTATGTTGGTCAATCTTTCTGCTGCTGGAAGAGACAACTCCACTATGTGCGAAGAACCGAGGAGGTACTGTAAACGCCAAATTAGATGGCGAGCGGTGGGGGTCAGTTCGCGCAGCATAAAGCAGAACGCGCACTGAATCGACTCGGAAAAGAACAATCGGCAGTTTTTGCTATAAGGTAAAGTCAGATAAGTGTGTAGTAAAAATTGCATAGTGCGAAGAAAATGTGACACTGTTCACATAATAAGACATTTGATAAATTTTACACATAGAGTACGTAATATATGCTCAGTTGAAAGCCTTCAATAGATACACCTTTTATAATTATCAACGGTTTACTAGAAAAAAAGAAATTTTAAACACTGTCAATACTACACACTTACCCAGCAAAATGGGGCAAGTGTGTAGTCGTTCCGCATGATTATATATAATAGCATTATCCTTTTGTCGGGCCAAGAGTGTAATGTACTAAAACTGATTGCCTGGTTTAATAAGGTATGATATATTCACGAGATATTCAATTTATTACACGTTAGGAGATACGAACTTTTGTTTGTAAAACTAGTATGAAGTTTAGTAAATTAGTATTATAACAAGAGGACGTCCGTATTTCACTTTTAAAAATAAATATAGCCAAACTACACACTTGCCCCGGTTACACACTTACCTGACTTTACCTTACGTGAAGTTAAATGAAGGGTCGCACACTGGTTCGGCATTTTCCGATGCGAGCCGATCCGAACCAGTGCGCGGCTCTCCATTTAACTTCACGTATAGCAAAAACTGCCGATACCTCTTTTCTGAGTCGATCCAGTGCGCGTTCTGCTTTAGAAGTAGTGGGAAGTTTTGTATTCAGCTTTGCTTTAGTAAGAGGGCGTGTGCGTTTTTAAAAACGACTATGGCGCATCCTCACTACTCGCCATCTAATTGCACGTACGGTATCCGGAGACGGCACAGCTATCGGAACTCAAACAAAGTGGAGGCTGTTTCTTCACAAAATCAAAAGGATAATAACAATAATTTGCTGGTTATTAATAGCAAGGCCTGGGGCTGTTTCCCAGGTCCTGCTTTCAAAGTGAGGTTTTTCTATGTTGTTCCCTCACTCCTTGGCGAATGCTGGGAGATAACTAAAGTCGCTGCATGGGCGCAAATACAACAATTGATAACTGACCAATTTATTATATTTTTGTTACTATTATTAAGAATCATTTGGAAATTATTCAATTAGAATAGGAACATCTCAATTGCTATGGAATCCATATAGTACTTGGAATAGGTGGCCTCGTGCTTTTGGGTGGAGCAGATAGTTTAGGCCACTGGCGTCTCTGACATGCAAATTTTGTTTAGGTTGAATCACGTGAATTGTATATTCATTTATACAAAGCCTAGTAGATATTTATGTAATTCAAGTCCAAAAACAATATCACTTCATAGCAATATTTAAAATTATTTTAATGTACTTCATATACCTATTTTTTAGTGCTGGCTGTACCAAAGATTATCCTGCGGCGGTCATCTGCTGCAACAAATCTGTCTGCTAACTTGTTTAGGCTAAGTATGTTGAGTAAGTCCGTATGCGTGTGACAGACGTGATGATGGTTCACCCTCTTCTGTATCATACTGCTTCTTAAGAAGGTTTTTAGTTTTTGAAAAGAGCTAAAGCTCTATCCAGCGACGCAGGCGTCAAAATTAAAATACGTGCTAAATTTTCAATATTTTTTAACATGGGCCGAACTTCTGGAGACGCTTTTCGTAGTATATTGCGAACATCATGATACAAGAGATGCGATTCTACTGCAGAAAGATCTTCACTTTAACAGAAAAGGGCGCAACATCTATTTCTGGAAATTTTAAAAGATGGCGACGTGTTCTTGCTTAACAATAATTAGTAATGGTAACATGTCTTCTAGTTAACAAAGACGCATGATATCCAATTGAAAAAATCCACTCTAGATCTTTCAGAGCTGCATCAATGATGACATAAGATTTCTTCCTGTAAAAAGCATTTACATTTTCAGGAACCCAATTTTCTACCGAACCTTTTGTTGGTACTCTTTTCAATCTTGACAATGAAATAAGATTTAAAGTATATTTTTCTGCTTTCTCATTAGCTTCTTGTATTATTTTATCATAATAGATTTGATTAAGCCTGATACAATTTGTTGCCGACTTTGAAATGATTTATTCCAACATGCCAATTATTGACTCTCCTAGTAATAGACCCAATAAAGTTATGCCAGTTTCGAAATGGGCCAGTAAACCAGGAGCACTTGTAAGCTGTTTATCGGTTTCAGAAATGTCGTACTTGTATAAAGTTTCTCGAATCTAGTCATCTCTGTATAACAATCTTAATACCGGTACTTTTTTTTATTATAGTGAGTAAATTTATTCATTTAAGTATAAAAAAAATCGTATATCAATTGTATTCACTGAATAGTTGACAACTTATAACACAAACTTTCAGAATGAATAACACAATGCAAAGTAAAACTATTGATATTTTTAGTCTACTTGAAAAAAATGCAGTTCATTTAAGAAAAATGGTAAATTAAGCGGGAAGACAGTACAGTAGTGGACAGGTTGTATTCGCGTCTAACCTGCATGTACTCAATATGACTACAATTCAGGCCTTAAACGACTCAAAACTCACAAAACAAATCTCAAGTAAAGTGCAGTCTTTCCAAGCATTTAAATCTCTTTTTTTAGAAAACAAATATTTTACCTTTGATAATGAAGCAAACTTCTCTGTGTGCGCTTAATAGGTTTATCTTTGAGGCCTTGTTCTTTTTTTCCGAGTTTCGATGCTTTTACTGGTCTGAACAATAAAATTAAATTAAAAATCTGTTAAATTATTGGGGGAGGGAGGACATGTCCCCCTGTCCCTCCGTCAGAAACGCCCATGGCTTAGGATTAATCTTAATTTTTTAGATTATCATAAATAAAGTGTCTCAACCTGGCTGAAAGCAAGTTGTGCGTAGGCCACGCAAATGTCGCAGTTTTTTAAATTTGTGTGATTTTACTACCGCACAACCGACATACGCTGGCTTTCGAATAGAATACTTATGCGTACCTTTGCTGGTTTGTTGTAAATCATTGTAATTTTTATGCAATGTGTATAAGACAGCTTCTAATATCAAAAGATTACAGACTGTTGTAATTCTTATAAATGAATCTACGGAACCATATCAGTCGTTCCAATATATTCTGGTACCCTGTACTAATCTCTACGGATCCCTGGCTGTTTGATCGCGACAATCGTCTGAGTTTATTCTTGAGTTACCAAAATTTGTCTGTTGTGGTATGTGATCTCTGTCATCCTATTACATACTCTACAGTGGGTAGCGTTAGCATTGATCTCAGTACTCTGTAGGTAGAAGAGCAAAAGGAAGGCACGAAAATAATAAGAGTGTTTCATACAAAATCAAGATACACTTTTAATTACTTATTCCACTTCATCCCTCCCTTAATCGTTATTTCCAAATTTTTGAAGTTTTCACTTTAAAATCATATCGCCTACTTTTGTATTTATCACTTCTAGATTTTTTTATGTTAATATCGCCTCTGTTCTTTCCGCGTATATTGTCAACCCAAAGTTTTGAAACTCTGCTTCAAAATTCTTATATTTCTCTGAAGGTCTGGTTCCGTGTTAAAAAATCATTTGCGTAGATTAATTCGTTAATAAAAAATTTAATGAAAGTTTTTACTCCCACTCTGTATCATTTAGTTTCTCTCCTACACATTTTTCCAGTTTCATTCAATCATGTGATAAATAAAATTGGACTCAGAACACCACCTTGTTTAACGTTCTCACTTGTTATGAATGCCTTAGAGTACAGATTATTTGTTCCTACACCTACAGCGTTCCTTCTTCTAATATTTTCCATACTCGTTCTCTGGCTGCGCTGGCAAAAGCTTTCTCTAGGTCACAAAGGTTAAATAGAGCAGCAGTAGGTCAGTATACAAAATATAGCCAGAATACAGTAAACGTTATGTTCTTTATGGATTTCTGCATATGATTTTCCATTTAATACAATCTAGTAAATTATAAATCTTGTCAGTTGCCTGCTTAAAATCTAGAGTATACCCTTATGTTGCTTAAGGAGTCAAATTTTAAATGCTTATTTGCTTTTTATTTGTGTAAAGTGACCGTTTTGGGAGTTCTATATAAATGAATACTTATACTTGGGCTATTCAGTTCCGTGCGCAGAGGTTACCAAAGATTGTTATACAAAAAAGGTGAGTAGCTAAAACTGATTCCGTAAATTAGCGTTTTTTTTTACCAATTTAAGCCACAATGCGATTATAACTATAGGTCTGATTTCTTGATTTAGCCCCCTAGTGAGATATTTCATTCTTATATGAACCTGTACTTTGGTTATTTACAATAATACAAATTCCGTGTAATGATTTAAAAAAAACAAAATGGTCAATTAACAGCATACTTAATCGGAACCTAAGACGATTTGTGAACACGTTGGTTTTCTTTAATTTCTTCGTTTATCCCAAAATTTACTTAACGTTTCGTTGCTACTTTATAGTGTTCGAAAGCACTATGTTGGGGAAAATAAATTTCGAGGTTTGAAACAATTTTCTTTTCTTTCTGTAACTGATTTATTTCTAAAGGTATACATTTTGACGTGATTTTTCTAAATATTATTTTTGAACGGTTAGGTTACACATTTTCAGCGGATAATGTCTGCATTCTGTAACTACCGCAGATGTCGCTATAAATATTGAAAGCAACTTATTTACAAAAAAAAATTATTCAATAGATTTAATCAAAATTTGTCAAAACTTTCATAATTTTAACCGATGATAATCACTATCTCCGGCCAAAATGCGGCATGTAGGGAAAGAACTTTATTCGGCTATGTACAGAAGTAGAGTGAATTGAAAATAGCCTGAGAAAATTGATGGCCTTATGTACATACTCGCCAACGATTTGGTTAAGTAGTTTCTTCACCGTTTATCATCAATACAAAGTGTTCAGATGTTTTACTCACTTATAGCTTTCATCAAGGCAAACGAAAAGATCTCAATAAGCATACGTCCTAAAACCAGTTGTTTCAGAAGTAGAACTAATTCTATTCTAATAAATAGCATAACTGGATCTTTACTAAGTTTCCTGAAAAGGTCTCCCTACTACTGTGAGTTACCTTATATGTTTATCGCTGCTATTGATGACTCGGCGCAAATTTTGACATGTGTTTCTAAAACAATAAGTTATTTCACACATATTTAGTCAACGTTGTTAAATTTTTCTAAAGGTAAAATCTTTTTTTACTTTGTTTCAATATTTGGCTTTGCACACCAAGTGACTAGGTGACTTTCTATGTAACACTTTACTGCAATTATTAGAAGATATACCTCCTCATGCCTTCACATATGCGCACAATTTTATAAATGGTTAGTATATTGGCGGATAGTCCAATTACATAGCCACCGAGATCTCCTGATTTGGAACCTCTAGTTTTTTTTTTTCGTCTGAGGTAACTTAAATTAATAGTTCATACCAAAACCAATAAATTACTTAGATGATCTGCCATATCAGATAATCGATTTATCTCCGGGAATCTTCGAATGAGTTCGTTGTTCTCTTGTGGGAAATATGAAGCATTGGTGCAAATAGAAGACGGGCATGTTTAACAGTCACTTTGAGCACTTCTAACGTAGAATAATTTAGAAATTGCATAGATTACAATATTTTAGAAATTAGAACTACAACGTTCAATTATGAATTCTCCTTAAAGTAATTAAAGCTATAATTGGTGTCGCTATCCTGCACGTTGTTGCTGTATGCTACAACCTTGTCCCCAATTTATCTTAAATTAAAGATTGGACCATTTGTTCCTTTAACAGGTATAAAACCATTATGATGATCATCAAATGTCTCTTCTATTTTTTGGTAACTTGGTAAACATCTGGTTTTGTAGACACCCAGTTGTCAGTAGATGGAAAATTTGTTATTTTAAATGAAACACCCTGTATATTATTGAACTTTTGAATTCCCTGCTAAATTTAAATAGCACTTTGTTTGGCATACATTGAATCTAAGTCGCACGCCTTTTGGATTGCATGACATTTGCAGCGTCTTAAAAATATCTCCAAGATAGTGTGAAGTTTGAAAGGTGCGTTTTTCAGAGAACACAAGTCTTTTATTAAACAATCATTGAGTTTAAATAACAGGGTTATTAAATGGGAATAAATTTTCGAATTCTAAAATATTGGATATAACAATTTTGCATAACTGGATGTAAAATTTTATTTTCTTTCGATTTTATACAGGTATCATTGTATCTTTTTTCCGCGGTTTTTTTAGATATGCCCGATTTTTCAGTTTTTCGCGATAGAAAGGTATTACGAAGGGCCGGCCGTCCTCTTACATTTTCCCAGACTTGGGACTAGTAGCACTACTACTGGAATGCTGGAAAGTGACCTATAGAGTACAATTAGACCACAGGAATCAAAGATAAAAATTAAATAAATGTCATCTTCAATGTTAGATTAGACTTGGAAAAGTACATTTAAATAAATATTATTGAATAGATTTCCTATTTTAGTATATGTTAGAAATGTTTTCCATATTGTTCAAGGCAATTCACAACTTGAAAGGTACTTTCCACATTTCTGAGTGTGTCAAGCGTCGAGAAATCTCTGTCGTATATTTATTAGTGGGTGGAGGTTCTTAATAAACTAGTTTTTTTACAAACCCCACAAAAAAATATATTTTTGTAAGGTCGTAGGCTACCGAATCCGACGATTTTCATTCTAATTCAGGATTTTGACTTGTTGCAAAAAATGGAGGCTCTGCCTTGCTGTAATTGCACAAATTGTTACTCATTTACTAAAAATTCTAAATATATTTAGAAGTTAAGGTAACCATTGTTTTCCATGTTTGTTGACCATCTATTTGTCAAACCATTCCTGGATTTCGACAGAATAATAACGATAATTATATCTGCTGACGGATCCACTGTTGCGTAAAGTTGCTTCGTCTGAAAGAAGTACGTTCATAAAAATGGTTTTCTGGGAGATGAAATTATGCTCACGTACCCTCCGCAATTTATTATTATTATAAATATATTGTGATAAGACTCTAAAATAAGATACTAATCAATTTTTCAAGGTTTCTGCTCAATTTAAGTGTGATTTTTTTCCTATATTTTGCAAATAAATCGGTCAAATATATTTATTATATCATGTATGAGTTTATTTTAATCTTAACCTTGAAGTTAAAATTATATTTCGCCTTATACAGAAATGTAGATGGAATCAATTAATTACAATTTACCTAACTCAATCTCTAAGGATAGCAAAATCTCTTCAAATGTTAATGGATTTGTGACAATTTGAATTTGATTTTTATTATTCGTCCAAATAAACTTTAATTAGTAATAAGTCTTTTCTTTCATATCTTCACGGTGAAACTCAACTCCGTTTACATTTAGTCTTCAATCAGTAATTCTGCTCATTTACACTTTTTTATTATTTTGAAATTAGATAATTTATTTTTATAAAATATTTTCTGATAGTGATTTAGAGATTAGATTCAATTTTTTTTTTTATTATTATCTATCCACCAATAAATCATCTTGACTGCTAATAATTCCTCCATAGTTTACTACATTCAAATATGGCAAAATAGCATCCTTAACAACTCGGACTCCAATGAGCTTCCCCTCGTATGGTCATAATAGCTACTACAAGTTCATTAACTGTTATGAGAATGCATTCTACTTTGTATGTCATTCTCGAAAGGTTACATATTTGTCCAAAACAATAACAATAATTTTAAAATTTCCGTTAGCTTAATCTTTATTTTTCGCAACATAAATTTATTGTTCTTTATTTATAAACTGGAATGAAATTGAAAATAATAAATAATAATAAAATAATAAATGCAATAAAAAAATTCTTCCTGAATTCAATAATATCACAACAATATATTATTATTTTCACTCAGAGCCTGATTCAATTGAATGTAATACGCATGAAATTGATGTTTGTTTGGAAATCTTTGAGTTGACCTTTCACTTATTCCAACTTCTGGGTCCTTTCTTGCTAGGATTTTCTGTAATTATCAATAAAATTCTTTGTCTTTTTGTAGTTAACGATTTCATTGCAGAAAAGCGTGCAAGAGGTTTAGTAAAACTCACTGCATCTGAATGTCGGGGAACTAAGTCGCTTACATTTTACTAGCAACATTTTTTTTATCACTAACAAACATATAAATACAAAAATCATATCAATGTGTCTTTCTGTTGAATAATTCATTTCTTTTTTAATTTTAATTAACGATGAATTGATTAAATTAAATTTAGCAACGAAGAAAACTTTACTTTTTCTATATACTTTTTAAAATTTACATCCAGTTTTGTGAAAATTATATACCGTTCTATTTAAAAAAATAATGCAAGTTATATAGAATTTTAGAATTCTAAAATTAGAGATCCTGCAGAGGTCATTAAAAAAAATCATATGGTATATAAAATTTATGCGACTTAGATCCAATGTATGCCTAACAAAGTGCCATTTAAATTTTTAGTTAGTTTTTATTTGCTTTTTGTAGACCAAAAGTGCGCCAGGACTAAAAGTATTTTCTATTCTCACAAGTAATGGCACTCTAACAGTTAATCCAAGAAGGAAAAACAAATGGCCAATTGAGCATAAACATATATTTACCTTATACTGTTTCTTTTTACAAAGGCAACGTTACGGTGTAGCCAACCATCTCTTTCAAGATAAGAAATAAAAATTAAACATTAAGTTTATAATAGAGAGACGAAAGAATACCTTGGTAAAATGTATAAGCAAATCTCCATTAAGCTTATTGCAACAACGTTAAAAAGCAAGCACAATTATGAAGAGGATAAAATGCAACCAAGACCTACACCGATGAAAATAAAAATGTGCCAGTGCTACGGCCAGACAAGCTACAAGTAAAATTTTTCACAAAATGAGTAGGAACAAAATAACAAGTAGCGTTATATATATGCGTATATATATTGAACTAACTAAGGTAAGAAAAGCATTTTCGCAAATAAAATAGTTACAAGGGTTTTTAAGAACACGCTATGTATCTATTATATTAAGAAAGATATAAATATCAATAATAATAATAATAAATCAGGAATATAGTGCCTTTTTTAATTGAAACAATTAAATCATCGACATTTCGACATTTATTGTCTCTTTCAAGATGTTAAGATGTGATAGTGTTTAAATTTTTCCTAGGATGACATTTTGATTTAATTTTTAATTTAATGATATATATTATATATATTATATTGTTTGTTAAATTAAAATGTCATCTTATGTAAAAATTTAAGCAGCATCACATGCTAACATCCTGAAAAATACAATAAATGTCGAGACGTCGATGATTTAACTGTAATAAAATTAAAATACGGGTTTTACCAATCGATTTCTCTTTAAAATCGAGTGTTCTAAAAGCATATATAAATTTTTGTCTAATTGCTTTAGAAATATGAGTTCCCTATTAAAAGTATCTAATTTGGCCTACTCTGTACCTCTATTTCATAAAAGCATATGGTGTTATATAAACAGTAAGTACCATTTATTTGAAAAGAAGTACTGGCTGTACAATGTTAGGTTCACAGGTAAATTAGCGGGTGTGGCAGCCGAAGTTTGAATCAATACTCAATTTTTCAATTTTTCTCTTGTTATTCTAATTTTAAATCTATAATTAAATAATTTTAAATTTTCGACTTTTAACATATTGTATTGTTCATAATGTTTATGTTATTTATCACCGACGTCACTCAAATAACTTTGATTCTCTGAGGAAGCAATAAACTAATTGCGAAAGCCACGAATTGAAAAATTGAGTATTGATTCAAACTTCGGCTGCCTAGAAGTATTATATGGATTCCATAACAATTGAAATGTTCCAAACTTAATAATTTCCCTATGATTGTTAATAACAAAAAAAAATACAATACAGTAGCCTCGCAATTATGTGATTACTGATATATGTGAAAAGCTGAAATATGTAAACAACAAAAAATGTTACTACTTTACAGAAACACGAGTCTACTATAAATCAGTCAGCTATCAGTTATTATATGCGCCCATGGAATGATTTTCGTTATCTCCTCCTCAACATTCGTCAAGGACATTGATTATATATAATATGCTTATACATAATCAATGGCCAACGAGTAAGGGAGAACCATAGCAAAAACCTTACTATGGGAGTAGGATCTGGGAAGAAGTCCCAGACCTTGTTACTGATAGCCGGCAAATTATTGTTATCCTTTTGCATTTTGAAGAGGCAGTCTCCACGTCCTCTAAATTCCGACATCCGTCCCGTCTTCAGGTAGCTGCTCCCTTCTATACATCATGAATTTGAAGTTGAAGCAGGGTAGAAGCAACGATCTAAAAACAAACAAAACAACAGCAGTACCTATTCTAATACTTAGCAATAACTTAATCCTAATTATTCTAATCAATAGTAATGAAATTAAAGATTTATATCTTAAATTTTTCTTTATACACTCAACCATGTTAAAACTATAATTTAACACTAATACAGACCACTAAAGACTATAAAATTTTCATTCATAAGTACCTACTAACTATCCAAATATCATGCCCTAACCTATGTAGTTCCTTAGCATTACTAAAAAATTCCCACCATTCGACCGACTCATTGTATTGTATTGTATATATTGCAAGGGTGATATTACACTGCGACCTAAAAGATCTATTGTGTCCCCTGTTCTTGCTGTTTTACAGCTGGCCTCCCAATCCTATTCCTTTCCGAAAGTATAGGATATCAGAAGGCCCCAGGTTAGGTAAGTCTCCCTCTTCGATTTCACTTGCTCTCAGGTGTAACGCCCTTGAATTGCACAGTGCTACGCAATTTGAGAGGGGATGGATGCCGTCCCGTTCCCCAATCTGCTCCAGTCGTTTTGCTTCTCCCTTTGTTCGTTCCTTGGGAGGTACTCTCACTTTGGAAGTGGAAGAGTTCGTATGGAGGTCCTGCTTCAATTCCTGTTTATTCCCGGTGTCGTCCCGCTAATAAACATCCTTCCTCCATGGTTGATCCCACGAGTAGCTAGGGTAGAAAAGGTCCACCTCCACAGAGCCCTGCATGCAGAGGTAATGCTAAATACAATGGGGTGCACCAGGTGCCCCAAGGTTGGTCTAGTAGACTGGTCTTCTATCCAGCCACGCATCCCATCAGCCTAGTCCGCCACCTTGGGATTTAGGTTTTTGTTGAGGTTGTCTCCTCTCGATCCGTGCAGTTAAGCCAAGACCCCCCATACCTTTCGGGACCAGGTTTAACAGTTGGGCTTTCGATAGACGAATGCAACAACTGGCATCGTTGTAGAGCCCTGTGCAAGCCCTTAATCACGACACGACATCTCGAGGGGGGAATGGTTCACGGCAACGGTCTTCATTCACCCTGCTCCGGTTTTAAGCAGAGTGGACGAACTTATGGCCGTCACTAGCCATCTCGTCTTGAGCGAACCCTGACAAGATGGCCTTTCCCCTATCCACCACCTCGGGGACGCGCCTGGTAGGTACTCCCAACCCCCAGAGACCGACTCATATCTAATATCTGTTTCGCGTCGCGGCCAATTTGATCCCCTAGCTAATGCCCTAACTTCCGTACGCGACCGCCACTCATCAGTGTGTGGACATTCAAATAAAACACGTTCCGCTGTATCTACCCAACCACATTCACAATGCGAATCATTAACCTTCCCAATTCTACATAAATATGATTTAAAATTACCGTGACCCGTTATTAATTCGACCGCCTGATACGACAAATTAACTCTCATTTCCATAAAACGTGTGTAACACTACCTATAAATTTCCTAGTCCACCTGCCATTTAAAGGAATATCTCACCTACCCTGCCAATTATTATCAAGTATATCCCTAACCGCTTTTTTAGCTACGCTAGCCGAAATTAAGCCATACCTAATTATCGCATTATCCCCCCTAAACACCGCCTCTTTCGCTAATTGATCTGCACTCTCATTACCTATTGTACTTATATGAGCCCTAGTCCAAAAAAAAATTACACTCCTCTCATACAACATATCCCAAGTATCTAATAACAAATCAGTCGGATTTTTTAAATTCCCTAACGCCTATCTATCTGTTATAATTCACACATCCCGCATAAATACCCACTCACGCTTAATATAGCGTACTACTTGATTTATCGTAACTAATTTTGCCCGAGAACTATTGCAATGATCTCCTAATTTAAACTTTTGATTATATATTGCTGTAGGCGCTTAATTAAAAGGCGATGTAGCCATCAACAGGTCGACCAGTGTGATACTATATATACTACGCTGTTTTGCTGTCATATCCAATGTACACTATATGTACTATAGCCCCTATCTGGCAGAGTCTTTTCTATAAAATGTTTTTTAAATAAAAAATTGATCCTTTGAATATGGTGTTGAAATGTTTGAAAAACGACAATTTATTTTTAGGGGTTAGGGAATGTTAACTGAAACCTGCAGCTACTTCTTAAACGCGAGTTATCGAACGTAGAATTTCAGCATTTTTTTTATTATTCATATATCTCAAGAAAACATCGGATAAATAATTAAATAGTTGTTGTAAATACTCTTGTTTTTCATTTATATAAGTTGGAAGTTAATTATAACCGTTCGTTTCAGTGTTTTATATGTTTTCTATTTTGTTGTATTTCATAAAATATTTCTGCTTCTCAATAACATAATTATCATAATTATCACTTGTTGTTGCTCGATTGTGTACATACATATGCATATTTGTACATAGATACCTTAGCTTAAAGATTAACCTGCGTCATTTCGGAAAGAGTTTACCTTCGTGTGATCTTAGCGGTTCCTTTACTGTTCTGAACTTACTTGTATACATTCGGATGAAGTTAATTTGTGCGGCAAATACAATAAAATGTTTTATTGTTCACCGGATATATACCTACATATTATATTTTCAAGTGTATAAGGTGTGTATACCACATAATGCATAGTATTAAATGAAAAGAGATACCGAAAATGATATTGTACGGCAACGATCGTGAACTTTTTCGTATAATCATTTATTTTATTCGTTGCGCGCGTATCCAGCGTATCGAATCAGCATAGAATAATCCAAGTGAGATATTTAATCAAATGGGATTATTCGATGTAAATTAATGGCAATAGATTTGTGGATAGACATACACAATTGATAAGGTATCTGATAAGTGGAGAATCGTTTTCTGTGCTAGCGTATTTTTCCAGTTGGTGCTTAATTAATTGTTCGCGTTTTTTGTGGTAAAGATGAGTTCCGAAAAGGGTGATGAAAATATGGAAAAAAAGGAAGAAATAAAAGACCAGGATATGGATACAATTATGGTTATAGATGAAGAAATGTAAGTTGCACTAAGTCTTATTTTTTTGATGTTTCGGGTTTGGTAACACAATTTGTTACTTGAAATTTAGGTGTCTTTTTGGAAGTGCTGGTAGGGCTGAAATAAAATTCAATATCACCTTCAACCTATCAGGTCTGTTTTTAAGGATAAGGAGAGTATCTAATGTAAGGCCGGTGAAACGATCTAAGTTTTAAACTAAAAGTATTTTGATGCTAAGGTGATTTATTTCCATGGAATGTAGCAAAGTCTAAATTTCTATTTTTCGAATAGTAGGCCAGCGAATACACGGAATTTTCGTAGTATTTTTTATAATTTTGAAAAGAAGACAAAAACAAGAACTAAATGCGGCTTATCACTTATAAAAGTATAGCTTTAGTTCATTTTTAAAACCAGTCATTTTATATATTCAAAGCAGTTTGTAATTTGGTTTGTTACTTAAAACTTTTAGTTTGCGTTATGTTTGAAAAAGTTATTAGGAGACGCGATACTGACGTATTATGTTACATCTCTTGCATAGTGTAGAGGAAAAGAAAATACAATTGAAATGAGATAAATGTATGTAAATCATAAACATAAATATACTTTCGTATTACAATATATTATATAGGTTGATCTTGATACACGTATGTATATTGAATAATAACATTAGTTAACAATTGTAGGAATTAAAACAAGAATATTTATTAATGCATATACTAAAACCGGTAAATTATGTAAAACCTGGACATGGATGAATACCTACGTAAATATGTAATATGAATGCATAAATACATGTTCTAAATAAGAGATCTTAGGTATTCTTTCCCCCCTTTAATTATCTCGCAATTAATTGAAAATAACCTCAGGATTCAATTACTTGCGTCCTTTCTTTTAGCATCTATATAAGTAAATGATCCAGGATTACAGATAGATGGTTATACACTGCATTATACGTGTACTGATGTTATTACTTGTATTATGAAATTGTTACCTTACGGAAATGCTCCCCATTCAAACACCAAACTAATTTATGGCATGAGGAATTGGTGCAACAACATTGAAGGCCCTAAAATATATTTCTTGATCATTATTTTATACAGAAAATGGGAAAGATTTTCAATGGGTATAAGAATTTGATTAATTTACCATCCAGCTAAGGATATCTATATCCCAAGTTAAAGAGTAAATATTCTGTACTCTAAGTGAAGACTAGATTGTTGATTACAGCCACACAGTTTTGACCTTTAGAAAACATTTTTAAATCATAAATATATTTTAGTTCTATAACATTTTTGTAGAGAAATTTTGTTTTCATTAAAATGAGCTGTAATCAAGGATCTATTCTTTGTTGGGACAGCTGTACTTGACTTTTTTTATGGGGACATGTAATGACAGTTATGTATAAAACTCAACCTCAAAGTATTTGTGATATTAGGCATAGAATAGTGGAAGTGTGTGAACTGATTATGCAAGAGACGTTTTAAGGAGTGCGGAAGGTAGCGAGCAGTAGCTTTACCATTGCCTTACCAATAATAGAGAGCATTTTGAACATCTGTTGAATTACGTACAATATTCTGGCGCTAATAAAATAATTTTCACTAAAATGTCGACTTTTAATTTTTGAACTTTAAAGGAGCATAACATGGAAAAAAATTATCCGATTTTAAAAAATAAAGCGCCAAAAGATTACTAATAATAAGACCTTTTCACCCCCGATTAGAGATTGAAACTACAGTTTTGAAATGAAAGCCCGGTATATTTGTTCCGAAGATGTAGTCACCCAGATTCAATACAAATTACTTATTTGTGTGATTCTATTGAAGGCTACAATTTCATTGATCTTAAGCATATTAAAGCATTTCAATGAAGAAAGACGCCTTCCTACCAATGCCGTCGTAATTTAAAAACCCATAAACGGTCCGTTAAACAGAGAAACGAATATAAATTTCTTGCAATAATATTAAAAGTAAATAATAATAATCAGGTAGCTTTGCTTATATAATTTTTACATATTCAATGGATAATATATTTCTAAAGTGAATCTTATAGCATTCATTCAATTATGCTATAAAACGGTTCGAGCGTCTTGTTACAAAAGCTTAGCATGTTAGCCAAAAGAGGTTTCATACTAAAATATATGCCACCAACCTGAAGGCTGACCGGATTTACTTTTATCCTAAACTTTATTTATATTATACTAATATTTGAATTTAATAAGCCATGATGCCATCCATGTTAAGGCTCTTGAAGCTCTGCTAGTTGGGTTCATAAGATCTCAAGAGCAGTATACATACACTGAGAGAAATAAAAATGTCATTTCAACGATTTGTAAAGTTTTAAATACTTATGCATTGGTATAACCAGTACACAGTGAAATGAATTCAGCTTACATGGTTAAAATAATCGGCTTTCAACTTTTTGTTAAAGTCTTGAAACAACAAGATTGAAGTTTTAACAAAAATTCTAATAGTTATGAAGTTAATGCTACATTATGGTAAATAGGTCACGTTAAAAACGTGTGTAACACTGGGTAGATATTAGCATACATATGTTTCACCTTACCAGGGATCATCAGTGCTACTGGTCTAACCTAATGTGTCATACGCAGAGCAGTATAGGTTAGACCAGTAGCACTGATGATCCTTGGTAAAGTGAAACATATGTATGCTAATATCTACCTAGTGTTACACACGTTTTTAACGTGACCTAATTATTAATTAGCGTTAGTTAATTAACGCAAGTATAGTGGCTTAAAGTCGTCCTACAATTATTGCTATCCTTTATGGATACATATTATAATTTCAGATCGACAATTTAGCAAATATCTTCACGTTAATAATGAGATTTCCATCTTAAATTCTCATTCATTTATTCTTCCACATTATGGTAAATGTTGACATTTATTATTTAGCCAATTTATATAGTATTTTATAAAGTTATTTGTATGATTGAAAGTTATTCGATGTATGCTGCTATGATTTATACCTTAAAAAGATGCACAATAGAAATCGAAACGCATGTAATTATTTATGCGAACCCAACAGTTAGATCAGTAATGTATGTAGACATTCATTTATTTACGTAACAGCAAAATGCACGTTTATAATAATAGTATACAAAAAATCATAAGATCAGTGGCCTAATTCTTTAATTTATTTTAATTTATTTTAAGGCCACTAACCTCAAGATTTTTTTATTTATTATAAACCTTCTAGCCAAGAACAAACAAGAATAAGAAAAACTAAATGTTTATAAAAATATACATGTACAACTATAATTATCTATATTACCAACTGGAAATATATAATTACATTACCCATTGAAAAATAGCTAGCGTTGTTATTTTCCCTTCATAATAAGCATACATTTGCCTATTTAAATGCCTGGTATTAGATAAATTGTCAGATTTGAAAACCAATGCTCCGTGAACACATCCTAGACAATAATTCTTCCTAAGTTAAAGCTTTACATGATTTTTATATATATACATTGCTTCTTCAGCATGACGCTGACGTATGAATTACTTTGGAGCGAGAAAATTATCATTGCTACGATGAAGTAGAACAATTATCAACGTTTGTATTCAACCAGCCAAAAATAATATGTAATGATTCATATTATTTAAGGAAATACTTCAATACATATTTTAATTTAAAACAATTAAAATAAATATAAGCAGTTGTTAAGATAACACTAATAAAAAATTAAATTAATATAATTATTTTTTTAAAGATTTTAAAGATTTTTTAAAGGGATGTACACACTTTTTGGTTAATTCGAAAACTTTCGTGTTTGAATGTAGAATTAGCTATACTTTTAATAGTTATATCAAGCATAAGAAACTAGTTTGACGAAAGTAAATACTATTTAAACAATAAATGGTACAAAATTGCATTAAATATTTGTTGTGTTGTTGAAAAAATAAAGCTGTCCAAAAATAAGACAACAAAATTTTTGATTTTGAATTTGCTTGGAATTGGCACCTTTAGAGAATAAAAACCAGGACGGAGACAACACTCATTTTATTATTACCCTACAGGAAAACATAAGATTAAACTAAGTACCTATGCTGAATTGGAAATACATCTAGTCAGACTTTTTTTTTGTTCCATGGGCGGGTGTAACCCGAAGAAGGCAACTCGGCCAGAAAGACCTATTGTGCCCCCATGTCAATTTTAGCCCTCTCAGTCAGTTTGCACTTTATAAAAGGCTTCGCAATCTGGTTGAGAGTGCACGTGTTTATTTAGTGCGCAGTGCCCAGTTAAGATTCCTGTCCCTACTTATAAAGACTGCCTTACGAAGTCTTCCTCATTCCGATGAAGCCCTAGAGATTTGCAGTGTCTTGCGCCGGCAAGTCCATTCCAAAAGAAACAGTGCCTAGCAGCAAGTTGGGACCTAACAAACGTTTTGATGTTGGCATATAAGCTACCACGCTCTGGCCCTAAGAACGGTAGCTCGCTGGCGCCCCTTGCTAACGTGTCAACTATTTCATTGCCTCTGACCCGAGAGTGACCTGGCACCCATCTTAACGTAACATTTAGAGTTCCGCCGGCTGTTTAAGTTTTCTGTATCCTAGTACCACAGAGTCAAATCTGACGGCTCGCAAAGCTATGAGGACAGCCTGGCTGTCGGATATTATCTCTACCCTTCCACTCTTGCGCAGGCAGTTTAAGATTTGGTTGATCATTAATGCCTCTCTAAACTATTACAACTGAAGAGAGATACGGAGGCTGGTATATTTAGGAATAACAGGAGTAATGAAGATTGTTCACGTAACAGCAATGGAACGCTTCGTAGAACTAAGATAATGAGGAAAGCAAGAGTGCGGCACCTAACATTGCAAGAAACCCCCAATGGCAAATATGTAGGGCAACAATATAATCCTTTATGTGGTAGGCATTCTTTTGGAATAGTGATCAAACCAATTGATTTCGACATATATACTTACCAGAAACTTAGAGATCGAAATCACAAATCGGAATCAATCCAATTGCAGAAATAGTCACGGTGAACTGATCTGGTCTACAGACGGATCAAACACCGGGAGCGGAACTTTTTATTTATTGTGGAATGAGAAATGCAATAATCACTATTGTACTAGGGAAATATGCAACTGTCTTGGAAAGAGAAGCATACGCTACATTGCACTGCGCAACATAAATCAATAACAGGATTTTTAAAAATAAGCTGATCCGTCTTGCAACAGGCAGCTGGACGATACCGAGAGCATTGGTCAACCACAAGGTACAATCAAGACTGGTTGGGATTATATTGGATAACTACCTAGCATGACTGACCACAATAAAGTAATTTTCTTGTTGGTGCTCGGGCATTCCGTAATCAAAGAATATCATAAAGCGAATGAATTAGTGAGAAGAGAATAATTGCCTTTATATAGCCGGTAGATGGACGGTCTCTATATTCTTACTATAGTTTTCGCCTATTGGTGGACGGAATCAATACATACGCAATACGCACACCATCCTGTTAGAATATACCGGTGTAGGTTCTGGCACCTGCTCTAGCAGTTTCTACAACACATTCAACGAGTTGGTTCAAAAAAAGCACATCGAAGCAACGTAATCAAGCAAATTCGCGGAAAGTTCTTTATCGGGAAATCATCAAGAAAGAAGACTGATGACTTACTAAACCTCGATGCAAAAAGACAGGCAATTTTTGATAAGCTGACGAAGAACTCCGAAGATTATTTTGCCCAACCGACTCTAAATCTGTACCGATTAGTACAGTCTATCAGGATATTGCACTATTATGACATAAAAGGTGTTAGAGACTCCCACATGAAAACTCAATCTTATCAATCAACAACTAATTAGCAATATCTCAATTTATCTCAAGCTAGATTAGATTAGGTTAGGCTTGGGGTGTCCTACAGACCTATTTTAGCGCGATCTTTTCAGATCTATTGCTCCCCTTTTTTCTACAAGGCACTTTCCAATTTTGCCCTCTAATTAGGATCATCATCTTTGAGATCAGCTTCTTTCTGTAGCTGCTAGCTATGGGGTTCTCAACGCCCATTGCTACAGACGTTGATCTCACCAGGCCGTTGCATTGGCAGAATCTGCAAGTAGCGTCATCTACCAGGTTATAATGTCAGCTTAGTCTATAGTGACCAGTCAGCAGATTTAGTATCATTTCCAATTTCACTAAAACAAATCAACTAGTTCAGTGTTTCTGCTGATGATGATAGCTTTGCTATCGAAACGAACGTCCAGTTCAGTGCAGTTTGTGGTGAGGGGTTTAGGAGAAGTTTACAGCATTACCAGTACCACAGTTTGGAGTATTTTTGTCAACTTGTGATACTAATTACACTGGTTTTGAATGCAGTCGATAGAAATCTATTGAGTTTCTTGTCCAAGCAATAGGGAATTATCTATGGTGAAATCAAACGAGAACATGTAGCGCAGAAATTGGAGAAATGATCATACTGAAAGGTTAAGCTTTTTTCATCTTTGGGACATTCTTCTTCAAAATCATTTCAAATAACTGTTGAAAATAACTATTTGCACCCTAGTCGTTGTGATTAGATGTATATATTTATCGTCTGATAACTATACGACATTCCAGTATCCTAGGTTTCAACTCTACTTCAAAGGCGTGGAGACTCAATGTAATTCGTATGAAATAAATGAGTTGAGGTCCATGGAGACGTGTAGTTGTTGATAAAAATCTTCTTTAAAACTGTTTTAGTTTTCGTCAGGTCAAATTAATTAAATCATATTCTTACAATACCTATATCCAACATCGAAGGGGATGTTCTTTGTGAATTGATGTATCTATCATCGGCCTAAAAATATATGGAAGAAACGTTAAGATTTTACAACATTAGAAGAAATTCGTTGTATTAAGATACCTTTGAGTATAATGATAAACTTTGGATGCTGTGAAGGAGATTTTTCCCTGAATTTTCTGATATCGGCGTTGTTCTCCTGATGTGGATCCTTTCTGTAACATCTTTAGTTTGTTATTGCGAGGAATCTCCATTCTGAAGTACTTTGGAGTGTATGCAAGCTGATGTTCGAGGTATTTCGTCAAATTAATGTTTAAATTTCTAATTTCTGTAAATAAGTATTTAATATTTCGAATATTTTGAGGTATATTTGTAAATGAGGGTTGAAATTGATATTTTAATATGTATAAGTTGGTGGACGTGATTGGTGGTTTTTTCTTATTATAGGAGGGTATTTAAAAGTTATTTTGAAAATTTAAGAATCTAAAATATACTGGATAGTAGATAATATTAATTTGATTTGAACATTCCAAATATGTAAGTATACTTACCGTTTTGGGTAAGATGCTCTTTAAAATGTTTTAATGTATATAATTAAACAATAAATTGTGTATTATTTTTTGATATTCATACTGTTTTTATTAATATAAACGCATTTAATACATTGAATGATTAAAATTAAACTATAAGTTCAATATTTAACAAAGTAAAAGTCTAATAATCTACAAGTGAGTGATTTAGGGTACAAAAGACGTGCAGCCACCAGGGCAACATACCCACTACTGATAAACAAATATAAAACTAATTATTGGTTAGAAAGAGGGGAGATTGCTAGTGCGCATGATCTGCAGTGGTGAATTCTAGATATATCAGGTATATTCATACATTCATAGCGAAGTGGAATTATATTCTTGAATATCATTAAACGTATAAAAATAGGTATCTGCAAAGAAAAGGCAGATTTAAGTATATTTTTTTTTAAACATTAGCTGGGTAATCTAGTTAAAAATCACAATAATATATATATATTTTTGTGCAAAAAAAAAATATGAAAGTTGATCTAACTTTTTTAGAGATCTAAAAACATTAGAATTCATTTTTTCTTGATTGGTATTAAAGCTCAGAACTGCTTCAAAGCAATCAAAAAAATTGAGTAGCATAAATGATTAAAAGTAACTTAGGAAAGAGTCACAAAACTTACAACAGTACGGTTGCGGCAATTTCAATTATAATTTTTTAATATAATATATATATAATTTTTTTAATGTGTAGTATATGTAATTAATTACATATCTGTATGTAGATAATATGTCTTTCTTAATAAAATAATAATAGGTTTTAATTGTTTACATTAAACTTCAACTATTTGGCATTGCATCCATTTTTATGACAATCGGTCACAGTTTTTTGGCAAACAATGTTCATTCGGACCATAGTGACCGACTATCCTTTATAATTTTTTTTTAATTTAAAACAACAAAGAATAGGAGCCAAACGCTAAACTTGACCTGGTAAAAACCTATATTTTGTTTGGTATTCTTCTAAAGCGACGTCGCAACAACGACCGCAACATCGGTCTTCTTCAAACTTTTTGAAATGTTAAGCAAAGGCAGTCATACTCAATAAACACCCTGAAATAATGTGTTTCGAATTAGATATGCTTCCATGATAAAATAATCAGTTTGTTTCGTTTTGAGTGGCCTGTGTAAAGGATTACATAAAAATGTCGATAAAACATGCAATTTATGACAAATATAAATAAGTATGCGTATGTAGTGTGTACTTATGTGTGATTTATAATTAATCTGACAGTGAGATAATGAATCAGTTCGCGCATGACACTAATAATGTATATTTTAGTGTTCCAAACATCGTGTTGTAATATGTTTTTGTAAGGATATAAAAAAATTACATATTTGGTGAGTGACTATTTTATTTGTAAAATGCTTAAGAGGATATTTTATTATTATTAAGAGAACTACCTGAAATGCGAGGCTGAAGATGAGCATGAAGATATTGTGAATTATAAAATCAGACCGGTTATCTATTTGAGTGATTACGTCTTGTGAATGCTAATAAATCAGTAGGTAGTTATCGGATATTTATTTATTGACAATAATTCTTGTCTCTAGCTTCTAAACACCTATTTGGTGTTTTTCGCTTATTATGATATATCTGCATATATGTACTTTATTATTCCGTTGTTTTAAAACAAGCGGCACACTTTAAATGAAATTAGTGTTCATTTTGGTGTTTTATTGCCAAAGGAAGTGAAATAATCGTGAATCATGTGATACATGCGATGCTGCCCGAAATACAGAATCGCTGCGAATAATTAATCTCTAAATTAATTGGCAAAAATTAGAATGGATGAGGTTTTATGTGGATTAAGTTATTAAGATTAAGTTTTATAAAGGTACCAAACAAAAAAATATATACGGGACAAGATCCTGGACCCAGAGGACAAGAAAATAAAACACTAGCACAAAGAAATATATAACTGACTACAGAGGAGATAAAGTAAGCAACTGAGAAAATAAAGTTAGGAAAGAACCCGAAATGATGATATCACACCTGAGATGTTAAAATACATAGAATAATAGCAGAAACTATAGATGAAGTAATAAAAGCTAACAAAATGCCCACACATTGGAGTTCAGAATAATGCTACCAGTAGACAATAAGCGAAGATAAAAGAGACTAAAATTCCGAAAAATTAGGGCATGCCAGGCAAGATTATGGCAAGAATATGAAAGAAGGGGTTAAGAAGGGGAAAAGCATACAGGAGCTGATTTTTCAATACGACAGATCATTGAAAGATATAATTAACACAACCAGGACATGTTCATATGCCTTGCTGATTCGGAAAGCTTTCGACACAGTCAAAAAGGAGAGGAGTAGACATAGCGGCATAAAAGTTGTAAGGACCTTACATAAGAACAACAGAAACATAGTAAGAACAAATAATGAAAAGTCCAGAGAGTTTACAACGTAAATAGGAGTTAGATAAGGATGTGTGCTGAGTCTCCTGTTGATTTCGGCAGTGGTTGAATGATGCTGTACACAAAGTAAGCAAAAGAGCAAAAAGAAATAAGAATAGGATATCGGAAGAAAAAAATTGAAACGGACGAGATAATGTATGCTAATAATATGGTTATACTGGCGGATAAAGAGCAAAGTTTACAACATAACATCAATGTCCTTACTGAAGTACTAAAGAAAATAAATATGAAGAAGAACCAAAAAGAATACCAAAACCATAATAATAGCAAATGAGGGTAAAGCACATAATATTGAATTAAATGAAAAAGAAATAGAGCAAATAGACAATTTGAAATATCTGGGCATGCTAATGGAGAAACATGGAACACTGGACGCAGAGATTAAAAAAAAAATAAACAACCCAGCGACAATGTACGTATAACACAATGAAAAAATGCATTTCTTGGAGAACGTTAAATAGAGAAGAACGTGAAAGCAGAAATAGTGAAGAGAATAATTAGACCCACAATACTTTACGAAACGAATCTTGGACATTCACAAAATAAAAAAAAAACAATTAATGCAATGTAAATGCGATTCTTAAGAAAATTAAAGGAAATCGAGAAGGGACGGGATAAGAAATTATATTATTAGACAAAACTGAGAATTAATTGATCCAAGACAAGATAATAGAGGGGTATCGAGTTGGCATGGAGTTGTGCTGCGGATGCCAGAGAAAGAATTGAGAAAGAGTATACGAGGCTAAAACCTGGAAAAGACCACACAAACTTGGAGTAATGTAATAAAAGAGGAAGAAACAATATGGGATGGGAATGGGAAGAGGTTAAGAAAATAGCACAAATAGAAGGAACTTAAGAAAAAATATGCAAAACAACTGAATAACAAAATAAACTCAATTCAACACAGGTCTTAGTTTAAGGTTAACCTAACGATGTCAAGATTTTTTTTTGATTAAATAAATAACCAATTTATAAACCGTACACGACATTAATTATTTTAGAAATATGTAGAACTCCTACGATGCGATGTAGACATGTGTGTTACTTGAATTAATAACAGTGTTTTTTCTATCTACTGCTTCTTTTTTTTTTTTTAAGTTGACAAAGCGTCATAATAATTTGAAGACAATGAGTGTCTAAACCATATACTTTCATATTTTATTGGGAATAAATAAATGCTGGTTACTTGATGAACTACTTATGTAAAGCATTTGAGAGAATGAGTTTCATTTTTAGCAGTAAAGTAGGTAATAGAGGTAATCAGTAAGTATGAAAGAAAACTTGCATAGCAGGATATGTTTGGAATGGAAAAAGAAGAAAATAGTATTTAGACAGTAGATAGTTTTTTTTTTTATTAGAAGCCAGTCTTAATGAACTATTTACAAAATGCACAGAAATTACACATGATTTAATATGATAAAATAGTTAATAATAAAGTTAAATTTGTTGTAATAATATTTGTACATCTAATTGTAAGTTACAATTGCTATATGAACCAAATGCATCAGAGTGAAAATAAGACAAGAGAATGCAATCATTTACTATTACCGGAAGAACAATTACTAGTTGTTTAAATGGGATAAGGATGCGGTGATATTAACTCATTTAAAGTCATGACCCGGCTCTTATGTCTAGTGCTTTGTTTCTCGATCTAGTCACTTACGATAAGTAGCCGCTGGTAAGACGAACTAACAGACACTTTAAACATATCAAAGAAAGCAGAATGCATTGGTAGAGCTTTAGCGATTGACTTTTACTTCTGGTAGTTATTTAATTATATTGTTATTTGCAGAGTTCCTTTGCGTAATGTTAGAAGAAAGTCCGTTACCAGGATGCTTAAACCAGGAGAATTCGATCATGCAGGGTATTCACCCGCAAATTCCATTACATCTGTCAACTCACTCGCGAGTTTACTGCGGGAGAAAATACAGGTCTGTACTGTTATTTTTTTTTTTTAATATTCTCAAGAGTACTTACCGCTCTCTGTTATTTATGTGAACAAATACAAGTATTATCATTGTTAAATAATTGTATTTGGATAAATTTTAATAGGTATACCAGAATGTCAGAAATAAAACAAACGGGTTACCTACACACCATAAAATAAAAATTCCTATACGAGATTTTGGGTCACTTTTGTGTGTCCCTAAACCGTACAGATATTTTACTTTTAGAAGTAAGATTTCTAACTATAAGTAATTTTTCGAAGGTTTTTTTATGTAACCTGGCAAATCATAGTTAAACTTCCAAATGTGGGTTTTTCCAATTTTTCACGTTTCTCGAATTATTCACAAGTAATGTTTCTCAAAGTAGTGTTACTTGTTTAAAGTAAAAATTACAAAAAAGTTCAGTATTTGTGTTTTTTTTTCCTAACAAAAGAAAATATCGTGGGAATGCAAATACTTGGTAGACTGTATTTAATTCGAAGTTTAATGCTAAAAGGCAAACTATTCGCAAAACCATGGCCATCGTATCAATGGTAGCTGTTTGGAACAGTCCTAAGATATTATCTAAGTAATGATAAATATTGGTGACAATGTTGGCAGGTAGAATCTTCTGTGGTATGGAAAGGTAGTGTAGTGAATAGTAAGAACGCCATTCTTACGTAAGCATTTCCTGATTTCAGAAATGTTTGATGTTATTTGTTAGTATAAGCGGATAGTTTTGTTTTTATACGTGTTTAGTACATCTACTACTATTTACTTCAACTGTACGACTTGTATAAAAAAATATTTTTTTAAGGAAATGTAAATACTTGATACATATTCCAAAAAATATGTTTGCTGTTAGGTAATTTATTGAATATTATTTTTACTGTTATTCGAAATTGTAAGATGTTATGTTCCTGAGAGATATTAATTGTTCTTGGTAATCTACAAGTTAAGATTTTTGTTAAAACACTTTTTCCTATATCACGTAATAACATTTTGTTCATTACCCGCATTAGCCGCAGGAAATACCAAAAATTGTTTTTAAAGAAAAATACCTATTTTTAGTGGTTGAGTTTTAATAGATAGGCTGAATTAATTCCATCGGTGCATGCGGGTTGTTTCAATTGTAGCAGAGTACCGCTTTAAATCAGAAGAACAAACTGATTTTTAATATGAGTTTATCCACCTATTATAATCGTATAATAGTTCCCAATAACGGAAACAGAACCGCGTGTGGTCGACACTTTGATTTCTGGTTGTCTGATTGAAAGAACATTCTTTACGCATGCGCGGCTGCTTTTTCTTCTTACTTGAATCATAGTTGTATGACTGTAATTTTCCAATGTAAAATTTTAAGTTTTCCAAGGGATATTCATATTTTTCTTGTAGTATTTACAATGTGAGGATTTTTTCTAGAAACAGAAATTTTCTATAATTTCACGTAAAAATACTTTATATGGGATATTTCTAACTTTCGACATTTTCTTTCGTTTCGGTACGTTTCCCCTATCCAACATTATCAAAAGTATTTTTACCAAGAAATACCTAGTTTTTAGTGTTTATACTCAGTTGATGTAAAATCATTCTGAAGAGCTTTTTTAAAGCTAGCCAAATTACTTACACAATTCGATAAATGATATAATTCGTGAATTTTATAGATACCTCTTAGATTTGTTCCTATGCTATGAGCTGCATCGTTTTTTTTATTTTTATTTTGTCCCTTTTATTAAGACCTCTAAGTGCTTTTTTTCAAGTTTCAAGTCAGTTGAGAACTTTTCCATTTATCGAAACATAGCAGGAAACTACGCAATTTTTTTCTTGGCCATCAACTTCAACATTTTACTTGTTTAAATAATTTGTTTTTTTTTGTTGACACACTTGCTCTTTGATCAATAACACACATCACGTATTTTGTTCGTTGCATATGTTTACAATTGCCTAAGACAATCAAAATTACCAGAAGCATCTTCAGTTGAATTAAAAGGGTTTTGCGTAAGGAATAGTCTATTTCGTTTTTTTCCTTCGTTTAATAGTAGATGCTATAATATGTTAGTACAATCAACCGTAATAATAACAAAGTCAACAAATTCAGTTTTTTGTCCCACAGGTAAATGGTGAACTTGCAGTACTTTTGCCCTATTTCATATCTTTGTTTCAGGAGTTTTTCAGGTAGGATCTTAGTGTGACATATATTATAATGTTGTGTAAATCTGAAAAATGCTGTACAAAGTTATATATTTCTTGGAAATGTCTGATTCTGCTTACTTTGCTCAGGAACATTCTCTTCGGTCAGCAATGGTCTGCCAACATAGCAGAGCTCCATTTGCATTGGTATCTCTTCTCCATGACTAGAAATCTCCTAGTGAAATCTATTGCAATGCTCGTCACTTGACTACTCAAGGTTTTTTTGGGAAAAAAGTCCAAGTGGGAGTCAAGAAAGTGTATTTTTAGACTCATGTTGCAACGCGTGGCTTTATATGAGGCCAGTAGATTGTTAACAATCGCTATGGAGTTTTCGGCTTTACGATTTCCCAAGAAGCTGTCGCAAATCTCTTTAAAAGACAACCATGCTGCTTTTTCAATTCCATTCAGTGCCTCAACAAATTTTTCATCTCAAAGTAGCTGTCTGATATGGGGTCCCACAAAAATACCTTAGCATCACTGATCTTAGGGGACTTACTCCTGATACATGCAAACCCACTGTTAGTTTTATCCATACCTTTGACAAAGTTTTTCATCAACCCAAGCTTAATGTACAAAGGAAGCAAATTATTTTTTGAGGATCAACAAGTGAGGTACCAATGACATGTCTATTTCTTGGTGTCAGTGAAGTTAGTTTTGGCTAATCTTTCTTTTTATGATGATTTTTCCTATCCCGACTGTCCCATTCAAAAAGGAAACAACAACACTGTGTGTGTAACCGACTTGTATGCCGAGCAAAAATGAAATAACTTTCGAATTGCCGCAAATACATATTCCACTAAAAGTCGTTATACTTAATTTTTTCCAAAAGAAGCTTAATGTCGTCATAAGATTCTTTCAAATCGCTTGCATGAGTCAAAGGAACAGAGGGGAACTTATTTCCATTCTGGAGTAGTACCAAGCTTAATTTGGAAGAGTCAATGAACAAACGCCACTTAACTGTATTATATTATAACCAAGGATCTTCATAACAGAACGGACGTCATTACAAAATACAAGTCCTTCTTCCATAGAGAAGAACTTCTTAAATTCTGCATGGCGATTACGAAAAAAGAGCTCTGAAGAAAGATTCCTATCTTTAATCTGGAACCTAGAATGGTCGGCTTGCTTCTTAACAACTTAAAATCTGGCCGAGGTCGGTTGAGGACTTCTTGACTTAGAACGATAGAACAAACGACCTCTCAGCCCACAACTGAAATAACAAGAGACACTATCTAGGAATGGGAAATGCAGGTCTTAACACGTCAAGACATGTTCAAACATTAACCATTGTATGCTGCTTGATCAGTTCCGAGCTTTAGCCGACAACTGGAACAAGCCATGTCTCTTATACTACATATCTATGCAATATCTTGGAACATGAAAACTAAGAGTGATGCAGAAATTCTGAAAACATAATCGATTTCAGCATGCAAAAGTACTTGGGAATCAGGTATTTTTGTGCTTGGGACAAAAATCTTAATTTAATAAATTAGTGATAATCATTCATAGTTACACCTAGTTATTTGAAACTGAAATGCAATTAATAACAATTACAATAATTTAAAATACTTGTGTTCAACATTTAACTCTACTTGCTTTTTGGTATAAAATTTGATCTGCTTTGGAAGATGCTTTACTTCCTCCCTGAAAATTTTGAGATGTCGTACACGAAAATTACATATTATACATGGTTACAGATTACTATTTGTACAAACTAGTGTAAATATATGTTTTTAGATGATGATCATTTGTTGTGCATTATTATGTATTAGAGCAAAACAGGCAAATCGGTTAAAAAACGAAGAAACCCAAACAGCACAAAAATATGAAACAAATATAAATTCAATAAGCGACAGTTATCAGTGTTTTATAATATGGGCCTAATATAACCTAATTTATAGGTATATAACCTCAAATATTTCGTAATCAATATTTTATATATCAACAGTGCATTGTCGCAGAACATCCTATTTTTTAAATTTTGCAGCAAGAAAGTTTGCTTCATATGTTATTATATTTCTGCGTACAATTTTAAAATATTTAATGTACCTATTATATGTTTGTAAATTTATTATTTGGACAAAGCTATATGTAAAACAAGTTAAATATTACAACTTAATTAAGAATTGAAAACACATTAAATTGTCGAAATGTTTTATATCGTAGTTCTGGACTTTTAGTTGAGCCATAATTTCCAGAGGAAAAAATATAGATACACATTACATTATATCAGTATCAACAGAACTCAAACATCAAAATTGGAAATTTCGTTGCCATATATTATTTTTTAATGATTAGAGGTCTTTCGGATTCTAAGATATGTATAATAAAAAAATCATCATCAAATATATAGATCCATGTAACAGAAAAAACTCTTTATTTAAATATTTATTACCTGCACAAACATAAAATATAGTTATAAAATATGCAAATATTTTCTTAACACAATTTATAATTATCACACTGCAAACGTCAGCTGTTATATTATATCGTTAATTAAATATTTATATTTCGGTGACCAATTGAATAAAAATAACATAGGAAAGCAATAAGGTTTTATATTTCACATAGCTAGAATCGAATCGTATTGTACAGAATTCAGCTTGTAACAAATACAAATCCAAATAAAATAACACGTCAAAGTCGAAAAATCCTAATGCACATGGAATCTCTCTGTAGCCATTGACCAGAAAAAGATATTTTCTAAATGTCGTGAGCTAGCGCCGCGCCGAGCCCATGCTTGACATAAACGTTGTCCCGAGCGCGCACTATCATTCGACTGTTATTTTATCGTGTAGATCGCTGTATGAAGTGCATGTGACTTTGTGTAAAAATGCATCACTATATATCGCAGTTCTTACTAATCTACGGAAGAGACAAGGGAAAACAAATGAAATTAATTAAAAATGCTTTTCAGTATCCTTATTAAATTTATTTATGTTAAATTCAGTAGGCAAAAAATAATTACGTAATTAATTAACATGGTTAAGACGTGATCCCGTCCTGCTGCAATCAACAATGACTGTCATCATTTTTAAGCAACGAAATAAATTGTGAATGACGTATTGTTACACAACAGTGTTCACCATAGTTTCAAAAAAAATCTTGATTCCATTTTCTGAGGTAGGATTTGTTTTATGTGCGAGATCTGCGTTTCTTTCGTTGATGAAAGGAATGTACATCAGTCTGAAGCTGATTCCTCTGGCGAAGGCTTTTTAACATTTGAATTGGGTTTACACAACGACGCAAGTACATTTTACATATCGGCTATATATGTTTCGTTTTGACGAAAAATCGTTTTATATCTGATGTTTAGATATCTTTTGTTGCTGTGCATCATATTAATGAGTTCGAAGCATGTACCTCTTTCAGCAGCTTTTCAAGATGTAAATCCACTGTGACGACGGCGCAAGAACCTTACGCTTAGTTTCTTTATTCCATTTTCTGAAATAGGATTAGATTTATGTGCGACGTTTATGTTTCTTTTGTTGCTGAACGCCATGTGCACCAGTCTAAAACTAATTTTCCTGTCGAAGGTATTTCGACATATGAATTGGGCTTTTACAAGAACACACATTTTCGGTTGTATATCTTCTTTTGGCGCAAGAATCATTTCGTACCTGATGTTTAGGTACCTTGTGTTGTTGTACACCATATTCACGAGTTTGAAATATGTACTCCTTCAAGAGTTTTTCAAGATATAAATCCACTTTCTCGACAGCGTAAACAGCGCGCTCGGTTTCTAAAGACAAAGTCTGGAATTCGAGGTGCTTCTGTCGTGTTCATTTTTTATTTAATTCAGGTGTGATTCACTGTCGCAACAATTTAAATTAAAATCCAAAAATTTTTTTGTTGTTAGAGGTTATGCAGGTTCACAAGGACCACATTTCAAAAATATTATTCCTTTCATTTCCGGAAATCGGTTTTTATTGTTCTGTTTTCTTATAAGGCACACTTCTTGCACTTCGGAAAACTTGCAGCAAATTTTCTAAATCCTTATCGGGATGGCACCTGCTAGAATATTTTTGCGCATAAATTCTTGATGCTAGCAAACAATTTTCTTCACAGTACCCAATTATTAAAATCATATCAAACCTTTCTGCTTGAGGGTAATTTCTCATTGTAAATAATTAAAATTCTTTTTAAACAATGACGAACAACAGTGATGCATACCTGACAAGTTCTGTTATTATTAAATGCCTTTTGTGTATAATGAATAATAGGGACAATTTTGTCTAAGCCTACTTTTTAAAAAAGAATGGATAGGAATTAATATTTGGAATAGAAAATTCTAAATTACTAAGAAAGTATAAAAGATAGGTATAGGAAGCATTAATACAATCTTAAAGGCCGCCAAAATTAGAATCTGAACACTGTAATAAATACAGAGTGATCTATTTAAAATAAGAAAGCTACCTGCCCTTAAAATTAAAAGTATGTTTTTGTTCACTCTGTATTTTTTGCATTACTTTTATTTTGTTATCAAGTCTTTAGCCTTAGTTAAAAAATAAATACAGTTTAAAATCTCTAGCTTAAGTATGCATGGCAAGCATGCCTTTTAAATTTTGGACTACATTTTGAAGAATAGTTAATTATCTCGTAAACGAGTTGAGTTAGGTATAAGAAACCTCATACCAACTTGCCTTTATTTAGCCTGTACTATCAAAATATCCCATATTATATACAAGGTGGTCCATTTAATTTTTCACAACCTTGGTGCGCAACTTTTCTTTGAGTCACCCTGTATGATTCAAAATAATTTTTAAAAGTGGTTCTTCTGAACCCGTATAATTCTTAACAAAAACAGTATGAAAATATATTACCACTTTTCGTATATAAACCGAAGCGAATGTCGTGGCCTACCCTATATATTATTAACAATGGCGGTCCTTTTGTTTCGTGTAAGAAATTACTGATATGATGTGAGTACAGCCACAGGAGTATAAATGGAGTTTATGCAGGACTTTCTTTCATTTTACATTTTTTATCAATATAATGATGTAAATTATAAATTTACACGCGTTTTTTCGCCGTCCAAAAAAATATCGTTTTTATTTTTTTGTCGAATAAGAAGCCTATCCACAAACACTCTCGCATCCGTATCCGTTTTTTTTTTGCTTGGCTCCAAGAATCACCTTATTTTTTTTCAGCTCAATCAGCGGTATGCCGACCTGGCAGCCTCCTTGTAGGTTTTAAACTGTTTATTGTCTTTTTGTCTTTAGTTAGTTTTATTATTAGTTACTATAGTTTACATATGCATGTTATGATCATATTATTGATATTGACTCTGTTTACACGTTATTATACATTAGGAAATGAAAAAATAAATCGATCAAATCAAAACACGATTTGTTATACCTACATAGGTGCTTAAAATCTATGCAAATGTGTATATTACACATTAGAAAATATTATATCGTTTTTTTACATGTTTTAAATATTAAAACAAAAACATTGCCTGATACTGCTCTTCGAAAATAAGCACTAACTTTTCCCAGTAGGTCGGAAACTTTTTTTTTAAATGATCACTTAGAAATACCATGTTTGAATACATCTAAAAACTGGAAATATATCTTATAATGTTTAAATATTTTTGATACCTTTAAAGATGCACTTTGTACTTATTGTTAGCGTAACCTTTTTTGTTAATTTATACCTACATTAAGCATTTTTAGAGTAACCATTACTGCACACGAAATAACAAGTTTCTAGAAAAGCACCAAATTTCATTTTATATAAATTTTGTCATAAAATTACTATTAAAAATTTCCATTTAACTCATTGGTACTTAAGTGATATAATAAAAAGCCAGCATGAATTAACTTAGAATCTAGGTCATAATATTCAATTCATTAATTATGTGTTTTAATTATTTACCTCTTCTTGTGCTCGGTGGAGTGATTCCAATATTCGTTAATTTGTTATTTTGTATATTTCTGACATTATTGTTTAATTAATCGACAGCTTGATAAAGATCAAAATTTATGGCAGAAACGTCGCTGCAAAATTTAAGGAAAAAATAAGAAAAAAATTGCTCATTAAACACTATTTTGTGAAGAGCTTCCTTTTATCATAATATTCGATTAGGTAGATAAATACCTATATGATAGTAACCGAACCTTCTTCAACACTAAAACAATATTATTTTTTAAAAGAAAATTCCTGCAATTTAACAAATATTATTATGTTTCAGATGCTTCCAACAACCTTAAGGAAAACACAACCCAATGAGTATAAAGTCCGTGTGTTTGTGGGTTTTATTTTCCTCGCAATCGTTCTCCTAGTTAGTTTGGCCTATATGTTGTATCAACAAAAAGTACTGGCGCGCGCCTATTTCGAAAGAATTAAATTCAACAAGGCTAAAAGAGAAATTAGGATATTTAATTATGACGAAAACATAGTTATATCGGAATTTTAGGCACAGCTATTGGCTACGATAAAGTCCATCCTTGTTTACCGTCAGATAATCGAGAAGACGGTAGCATATGTTTCGAATGGATGGAGAGGGCGCGATTGTACATCCAGCTTTACGAGCTAGATTCGGAGGTTAGATGCTATAATTTGCAATGGATAGCTCTAGCCGAAGGCGTGGAACCTACTGACTGTTACGATATGTCGCCTGCAAGTGGATATTGGTACGGTGGTGGTCAATTGGCAGAATCCATATTCCAGCTGGGCAGAGCCAGTCATAATTTTGCTCCATTCGTTACCGGAAACATAGAAACTCACCGATGGGGCAACGTTTTAAAGAGATATTTTATAAATTCCAAAGGCGCCGCTATAGTAATAGACAATTCCACGCCGTTATACGTCTCGATAAAGAACAACACAGCAAACACCAGAAAAGAATTTTGTATGCGAGCGAAATATGACGATTTTACTTTCGTAAATCGGATAACGCGTTTGCCGCAATTAAATTACAGTATCTGCACAGCTACTAATATGACAAAACTGCACTCGTTTATGGCAGAAAAGAAACTGTGGGATGGTTTAAGACCTGAAGAAAGTAATATAATTCATTCTCTACTTACTGAGCCATTATGGGAAATTACAGCGGCCACGAAACATGATTTCTTTGAAGGTAAAGCATTTATTATATATACATGTTAATAATTTTTACTTCGTTTATTGATTTACGTTTCCAAAAAATAATCCTAATTAGTTTCCACTACAGAGATAAAAGTTTTACGCTGGTACCTCGAAGCCTCCAATCTCGAGAATTCCGAACGAGAATCTTTTCCGAATTAAGTTTCATATTTTTCTTTGATTTATATCGTCTAAGAAAAGCGCCTTCATATATTTGTTCTCTTAGCCCATGCTGTATTCAATTCAACAGTTTTCGTTTTATGGATTGCATTCTTTTGTTATCAGTATTAGATTAGATTAGGATTGTGGTGGTTCTAAGAACCTATTTCACCACAACCTTTCCAGATCTATTGTGATCTCTTTCATCCTAGAGGACGGTCTCTTGCCTTTTTAACTAGACCTATCATTCTTGAGAGCCACATCTTTACATTGTTATCCGCTCTAAAATTTTCCAAACCTAGTAGGTCTACCAGGTCCATGATATTTGTATGTGCTGCTTTCTTTGCATTGACATCTATTGCAAGTATATTCATACATACACCATCTTTACTGAAATATTTCACATGCTTCCAAATGCAACGCCCTTGAGTTGCACAGTGCTACGTAATTTGAGAGAAGATGGTTCCTGCCTTGATCATTTTTGAGTGTGGTTCTTTTTGCCACGCCCTCCACCACAATGTGGAGCGAGGTAAGATCCAATACTGCCTCGTTAGCTGCTGTTAGGCAGGTTCTCATAGCCCCATTTATGCATACGCATTCTAACCTTTACACTTCAGAGAGGTTAATCTTGCGGTGGCCAGATTAGCCTTTCCTGTAAGTTACTGATGCAGAAGTGATGATCGGTTTCACTATCGCTGTATACATCCAAAACAGTATTTTTTTAAAGCTTCATTTCTTGGCCATGTATATAATTTTTAATTTCTTCTTCTCTTGGTTTTTTTATATAGAAGAAAAAATTAAATAAAATAAATTTCGAAATATTTTTTTTTCAAAAGATATGTAGATGATTGCATAACCGCGTTAGAAGAAAAAAATTACCAGTTTTACTTAAAAATTTTAATTCCTTTCATCCAAGATTAAAATTTACAATTGAAATCGAAGAAAACAATAGCACTACCTTTTTAGACCTCAAACTCATTAAAAATGATAACAAAATTCTAACTAAATGGTATACTAAACCAACATGATCTGGACGTTATCTAAATTTTAAGTCTTCACAACCTTTATCTCAAAAAGTTAGTGTTATTATTAGTTTAGCTGACAGAGCAATAAAATTAACAAGTCCAGTTTTTCGATCAGATACTATTAACAAAGCAAAAAATATTCTAAAACAAAATAATTATCCAAATTCTCTTCTAAACAAAATATTCAAACAAAGAATTTTTCTTTTTTATAATAAATCAACAAAAAATATAAATAATAGTCAAACAATTACATAATTTATAAAAATTCCTTACGTTAAACATTTATCCGAAAAAATAAATCAAATTTTCAAACCATATAATTACAAAATTGCCTATCAAAACACAAAACAAACTACAAAACTAAACCTATTCAAAATTAAAATCAAAAATTGAAAAAAGTAAAACATCACACAGTTTATAAAATAGACTGTCAAAATTGTAATGGTGTATATATTGGTGAAACAAAATATAATAATAATCTTACAGCTTTAAAAAAGCATGAAATAACTCAAAACCATGCCTTTGATTTCAACAACATAACAATTTTAAACAAGGAACAAAATTTAAAAACACGTAATATACTTGAAATAATTCAAATTTACAAACAGAAAAACGCAGTTAATGATAATGAAACCGACATACAATATTTTGCAAAATTATATAATTCAATTTTATAGCTAAATACATTATTTTTAGAGAACTATTTAATTACAAAATTCAAAAACAAATAATCAAAACATCCTATTTTAAAACACAATCTTTAAATAAAACATAATAATATATTCAAAATCCTAGTAAACAAAACAATTTGTCATTTACTAAACAAAAACATTTTATTCATAATTTACGCTTTTTACATTTTATATTTATATACCTGAAAAAGCTTTGATAAAGCGAAACGTAGTCATTCATGTTGTCAATATTTATGACCTAAAAACCAAGAGAGCAAGAAATTAAAAAGCAGTATTTTTGAGTTGCATGTTCAATTTTTTCCTGCAAAATTTCTGCACGCCGTCAGGACTTTTTGGCCTTGTTGGTCATTTCAACTTCGTGTTTATTCCAGAGAAGTTTGTTGTCTGGGGTATGGCGCTAGGTATTTGACTCCGTTCTCCAATCTATGTTTTGCCCATTCATTTTTATGGTTTTAGGATTGGACTTCCTTTTCTTAGTGAATGCTACTAAGGTGGGGATAACATTAAGTCACACCGATTAACACCATCCTCTAGTGAATTGAGTCCTTTTTGAACTACGTCGCAGACGGTATTTTCAAATTTGCCTCTTGCATGTGTGTGCAATAGAGCATACCCTTAGCAACGCATGCCTAGATCAGTAGGTAGATTTGGAATGACTTCTATTAAGACAGTACCAGTCGAACTCATCATACCCGATAGGCCAGCTTTTGTATTACCACAGAGTCATTTTAGAGCTGACCATTTTTTTTTTAAAAACAACCTCTCGCGTTTGGCCAAGTTTTTCATCGAACTACACCCCAAGATATTTCTCTTTTTTGACAAACAGAGTTTCTTCTACTCCCAGCTCTAGTGATTTATTTACCTTCTAGAATGATAGCCGCTATTGTTTACCTTACTTATGTACTTAATTATTAACCGTATTTAAAGCACTTTGTATCTTTTTTACTTAATCTACTTATCTCCAGCCACCCTCTGGCGGCCATTGGTAGATCGTCCGCATATTTCGGGTAATGAAATCCTTTCCCGATTAATTTTCAGGTTGGACCGCCCGTTAGAGAAGCAATTACTGTTAATTTTATGCCATATGAGTTTTAATACTTTACAACTCAGAATTAAACCAATTCTAATAATTTATTAAAGAAAATATCGTTTAAAAAACAATTTGACCCTTATATTAAAACTTTCACTTGAATTTTTTTTCACAAAACTCCTTCCAAGTTTTAGGGAGGGTACACTATAAATGAATCATTTGGTAAATCTCTACCTTCATTGTCAAATATTTTAGCAAGCGTGGCTGGAGATTTGCCTGCATGACATGTTTTTTCGTCTTCATTTTTGTGGGAAGCCACAAAGAGTTGTAATGACTTCCGAAGATTTTTGAGTTCTGTTCGAACTTTAGAGCAGATAGCGTTTCCTATATCTGTCTGCCTTAAGTCAAAGTATTTGTCTTTCGCGCGGAACCTCAACCTCTCTATGCAAAATATGGTTGTAAATTTAGCTTCTTCAATTCTTCCATCGTCTCTTTATCTACCGAGAAGATCCACAAGTGTACTCTCTCTTAATCAAATCTTTTACTACGATAACTTTTGAGCATTTTCATCTAGCATAAAAATGTTTTTCAATCGACCATGCATATGGTATTTTTATTGCAAAATTCTAAATCCACGTTAAGAAGCTTGAAACATTTAAAATTCGTTTCTGTTATTTATTTTTGAGATATCAAAAACTTAAAAAAATGTAATATAAACCATCTTTTTATTGCAGAAGCTGTTTCTAATTATACTAGTGACGTAATCGGCTTGGGCTTCTTGAAGCAAGGACATGTACTTCTAAACGAATTTTGGCAAGAGCATGTCGGCGATTTCACGGTCGATGAAAATCGTTTTCCTACATTCCAAGAAACTATAGAAATCATGCACAGAAGAGGATTTAGAATAGTATTTACTATACAGCCCTTTATTTCAACGGAAAGCAAGAATTTTGCGGAAGCAGTAAAGAGACGTCTTTTAATTTCCGAGAGATTTAGCGATAGAAGGATACCCGCTCTGACGAGATATAAATCACTGCAAAGCGCTGGCGTTTTAGATATGACCAATAACAATACTGTACCGTGGATTGTCGATAAATTAAAGACCTTATTGTCGACATTTAAATTCGATGCCTACTATTTGGATTTAGGCATCGCTTACAATATGCCTCATTACTATCAATGCGAAAAATCACTTATTAATCCAGATCAATACAAAACGTATTTCGTTAATGGTCTGCAAAGTAGCGTGAACATATTTGGCGTGAATAGCGCAATAGAGAGACCAAAAACTCCTACCTTTGTTTCTTTGCCGATGTTCGAATCGTCATGGACTGGTTTACGAAAAATTATTCCTGCGGTCTTGACGTACGGATTAATTGGCTATCCCTTTTTGATACCTGGTGCCGTAGGAGGCGATTACGGATCTGCAGAGGGTATAAGTGGAACTTCTTTTAACGCCAGTTTGAATACAAAATTGCCAGACAAGGAATTATATGTGCGATGGCTACAATTGGCTACTTTTCTGCCTGTTATACGGTTTACACATTTACCTAGTAGTTATGGAGATGAGAGCGTTTTGGAGATGGCGAAAGTTATGACTTCATTACGTCAACAAATAGTAAGTATTCTCATGTTTAGAGCGAGAGTAAATGTAGCGATTATGATGAGGTTTTAGACTGATTTTTGGAAAAAAATTACTCACACCGGTACTGTTGCAGTGTTTCACGGATAACCGCAGTCTGTTGATTCTTTTCGGAGAGTTTCTCTCTAATTACCATATGCGTACTGTCCCCAAAACTGTCTTTAAGCACTACAAAAAAAATTATGTCCACCACAAATAAATATTACCTACTTGCGCCGGAGTTTCGGAAAATACTCATTCATTTAGGATTATGCAATAGTTATTTACGATGTAAGTCCGGTAGGTGACTTGTAACAGTAAAATACATTTAAATAATATGAATCCGGATTCGCAAACTGATTAGATTATATTAGGGTTGGGGTATCCTATAGACCTGTTTCACCACGACCTTTTCAGAATTATTGTGGTCCCTTTTTTCCTAGGAGACGCTCTCTAATCTTGCCCTCTTAATTAGGTTTATCATCTTGAGAGCGGCTTCTTTCTGTAGCTGCTAGCTGTGGGGTTCTCCACGCCCATTATTAGAAACCTTGTCCTCGCCAGGCGTTCACATTGGTACAGCACATGAACTGGCGTTTCTTCCTCCTCTTTACAGAATCCTCAGTTGCGTCATCTGCTAAGTCTATGTTGTACATGTGCCTATTTAGTCTACAATTACTAGTCAGCAGACCTACTGCTATTTTAACAGTCTTCCGATCTGTATTCAGTAGATCCCTACTACCCTCTTCCTGTCTCTGTTCCGGTGATTTTTGTCAACACTCTCTGGACTGATTATGTATCCATTCATTGATGGATTTTCTAATTTGCGATTTGGTAATACTGAAAGAAGAGCCAGCTCCAACGAGTTGACGAACCTCGCCTGGCCAGCTCGTCCGCCGCCTCATTTCCTCTCACGCCCGAGTAGTTAGGATCTCAGATCAAACTTAGTTCCCTTTGGATGCTACCTCATTTCGGGCGCTTACGCAGTCCCAAATCAGCTTAAAGTCCACACTTACGGAACTAATCGCTTAAAGTGTAGACTGTCAGAAAAAATAGCCACGCTTTTACCTGGCTGGTCCATCTTTCTATCTTTCGGACACAATGGTGGATTGCAACACCGTTGTGTCTTTACTGAAGCTTACCGAAAGATCCTTTTTAAGCTTCTTTGCGTATATTTCAGCTCGGACGCCGTAGTCCGTTTTAGAGCCGTCTGTATACCAGTTTGAGTCCGCTCTTGCTGGAGTACTTGTCTCCTAGTACTTCTTAGCTGGCGCTATAACCTGATATTTTCTATTTAGGTTTAATTTTTGAACCATGGGATCACATGGCATTCCTAAAAGGGGTGCCTCCTTGAGCTTATCTAATAGTTTTTGATAGTCAGTGCCGTGCGATTTACTTATCGGTACTTGACTATGCAAAAGTCTATGTACTGTAGACCTTGCAGTTCCTTGCATGTAAATATGTATCGCGGCAGTTTTACAATAACTTCCATTGCGGTGGTAGGGGTCGATCTCAGCGCCCCCGTGTCGCACAAACACGCCATCTTTGTACGCCACTTAGCGTTTTAGCCGTCCCCCACCTTCCACACCTTTGGCCACCATATTATAGCTCCGTACGTTATCATGGGTCTAAGTACCCTGTGAATGACCAGAGAGTCATCTTGGGGCGAAGTCCTTCCCACAGCCTCCTGCACCTACCTAGGGCGATAGTGGCTTTGTTGGTTGTTTTCTGGATATGTGGGTTCCATGTATGTCTTTCAAATCCTACCCCCAGGTATTTCGTCTCTTAAAGATATGGAATCCTTTCGCCTGTGGCGAAAGTGGTTGTCGGTCTTCTACACTATTTGTCAACCGTATTAAAAGCGGTTTGCATACGCTTCACCAGAACCTTTGGAAACCGTCCTCTCACGACTATTGCAAGGTTGTCAGCATACCAAAACTATACTTTTTTTTTGGCAAATATCCCATTATCAAAATTAATGATCCCGTTTTGAAAACTTTCTCAAACAGTATACTCAACGACATACGCCGGATAAATCTACATTACATCGATGTCGGTCATTTGGTTAAATACTTTCACATTTGTAGCTACATTTTTCCACTTCTTCATATCCGTTTTTAATTTTATTACGGTTAGAAATATATTAGAAATATATAAAAATATATGTTGGGAATGACATTGTTCAAGAAAGAAGTGAAAACGATAGAAACATCTTACATCCTTCTCTTTTCTGAGAAAAAGTAACTGAAATGTGACTGCAAAATATTCGCAAGTACAAAAGGCAACCTCGCGCAGTATAGGTATTTTTTTACCTTGAAATTTTGGTAACGTTGCTACACATTTAGAAACATTTTTAGCGCAAGAGTAGTTGGTGTAAATTTCACGTCACGTATGATGTAAGTGTCATGTGGGTTATCTGCTAATTTGAAAAGACTATATGAAATTACAAATTTAAATTTTACCTCGTCAATTATTTTATGTTGACAAAGTAACCCAGGAATGGCATTATTATTCACTTTTCGTTCTTCACTCCAAAGCGTATCAATGCATTTTAACCATTAGGGCTTGACTAATAAGCCTTTTATTTACAGACACTTTCAATAAAATCGGAATTGTGGTATATAACGAAAATGTACAATTTTTAATCATGTTATCACCTTCCATGTTTCTCTATTTTAAATATGTATATTTTCTTTTAGTCAATGTCTACACACTTAAATTTCTGAATTCGATATGATTTGTTAGTTTTCTTTTTTTTACTTTCTTAGGTAACTCCAGCTCTAAAGAAGTACGTCGGAGTAGCACTTGAATATGGAATGCCGCTTGTGCGACCCCTGTGGATGTTAGATCCAAGTGATGCGTCTTGCCATACAGCAGTTGACGAATTTTCAGTTGGCGACGATCTCATAGTGGCTCCGATACTGCACTCCGGAGTTAGGGAAAGAGAAGTGTACCTACCAGCGGGTGTTTGGAAAGACGGTATTGATAACAGCTTAAGGAAAGGTAGCCGGTGGATACATGACTATCGTGTTGAAGAGGATCAAATCGCTTACTTTATAAAAATGCCAGATGATACGCGATTTTAATTATGAAAAAAAAAGAAAACGTTACAGTATTTTTAATTTTAAGTACTAGTTACAAAATCATGTGATAATCTCGTAATACGTAAATTGAAATGCATTATATGAATGTATGTTATTATTCAAGATATTAAAATACAATAAGACAAGCAAAATCTATAAATTTATCTATCTATTTATAGGTTAACTCATAGCTTACAGTAGCAGGGCGCGGAAACGCTTGTTAGAGATAAAAATATGAGTCTTTCGCGTTTGTTTTTTAATGTTTCAGGTAAGTATTAAATCTAGAATCCTTTAATTCTTCTGATACAATGGTTACTAGCGATTTGTTTATGAAAGATTTAGTCGTTTCCTGCAATCCGATGTAGATATTTCCGTATATTTAGAATTATGAAAGCGAAACTAACAGGAAACATTAAACGAAACTATGCCGAAATACATCACAGATATGTTCAGAGTCTGCTGAGAATTCCAAGACCAAAAAATATATTTTTTATTTTAAAGTAGTGTCCTTAATCAAATGTTTTTAGATTCAGCATCCTTTTTATTATATTTACATTATAAGCTGGAAAATATAAGGAAATAAAAAGCTACTACGTTTTCAGTAAAGACTACAAGGCGCAGCTGAAATACAAATTCATTAATGACTAAATTCGCTTCAAGCTGATCCTACACTACAGCAAACCTGCACAACATATTTTCTTTTGTAGATGGGGGGAACATTATCATGACAGATGCTGCAAATGTCAATAATTTGAAAGAAATTGAGACATTACTTGGTTGCAATAGTATACTAAAAAAGTAGCGTAAGCCGCGTCCACATTTTGCCGAAAAAAGTCGATTAACCTAGAGCGACGTGGGCAACAAAAGCCGACTGATTTCAAAACATCCATATCTCAGGCGTTACTTCTCTATTTTTCTATTTCTATTCTATATTCTAGTCTATTTCTCTCCTCTAATAATTAAAATAAATCAATGAAATAAAATCAATGAAATCTGTGTTTGTATACCTCAAAACAAGGCAACAAGAAAAGAGAGACACACAAGAAAATACAAGTAATTCACATTTAATAGAAGCTGGAAGAAATATAGAAATAGTAGAAAGAAGGACGATTTCTCTGTTAAGTAAATCGATAATTTGAAGCTTCTTTGTTTTATTTTTCATCAAATTGTTTAGGCTACCTCATTCATAAAGAAAAATAAAACAAAGAAGCTTCAAATTATCGATTTACTTAACAGAAAAATAGTAGATCGGTAAGAAAAGGATACCCAGGAATTTACGTTTGAATTTTAAAATCCGTTATGAAAGTCAATGTACGTGTGAATCAAATATGAAGTATTAAAGTAAACATAGACAAAAAAAAAACATCTTTACCGATTCGAGGCGCGGATTTTCGATGTAATGGAAACCAAGGACTACGCCGTGTTCCACGCTGAAGGCGATTACGATCTGTAATCGAACGGATAACGGAACACTATGTCGTGCCATACCCGTGAGGTGACTACGATCTATAGTTAATCGAAGAACGAATATTATGCCATCCTGAGGGCGACCAAAATTAGTGTTTAAATATTCGGATAATTGCAATAATCGGAATACCCGAATCGGAAGGATATTCGGAATAATATTCTGATTTCATATTCCATGAAACATAATCGGTTTAATGTTGTATATACTCGGAAGATTTCAACAATCGTACATAACCATACTCCACCAGACATATACTCGTATAAGTTGCACGTATTCGGATGATTTCAATAATCGGAATAATTCACACGGAGATTCGAAATTATCCGATTCCGAATCGGCATCTAATAATAATAATAATAAATATATTTCCCAGCATAAATGAACTCGGAATAACCCGATGCCGAATCAGATTTTAAGAATCGAAATCATCCGAATATTTTAATTCGAATACTTACAACACTAACTGAAACGAAAAACACCTGTAGAGCAATTACAACCTATAATTTTATTAGAGCGAAGTTTCACACATTTGCAGGCAGCTGCCTCGATCGTGAAAAGTGAAAGGTTTTAAACAGGCTCGCAATATCCCCATGCAAGTGGGGAACCAATCATGCTTGGAATGAATATGGAAAAATCTGTCCAAAGAAATTGAAATTTATGCTGAAATAAATTAACAAATTAAAATAAGCACTGACCTGTATTTTCCGATTCCGACTTTCCACTTCATTTAAGGAGCTTACACAGTGCCAGGTCAACACTTACGAAATTCATCTCTTACGTGTGGACTGGCTGTAACAGAAGATAGCGACACTTTACTTAGCTTGGTCCACTTCTCTATTTCTCTGACATAACGATAAATTGCAGCAACCGCAGTCTGGAACACAGATGTGTCTTTGTTGAAGCTTACTGAAAGAGCCTTATTAGGCTTCTTTGCATATAGGGTCGACTTCGACGCCATAGTCCATTTTAAAGCCCTCTGTGTACCAGTTTAAATTCGTTATCACTGGAGTGCCTTTCTTCTAGTGGTTCTTATCTGTTATTATAGCATGATACTTTCTAACTAAGATGAATTTTTGCACAGCAAGGGAGAACCCCGTCCTGGGGGCATCCTCTCCCGTCTCCGCTTCGACAGTAGCCTCGCCTATTGTAGATATAATTACCCTTCCTTTCAGGCTGATTCTTATCCACTGCTGCAGCTTCGATGCAACGCTTTTTTTCGCAAAGCCTCGATAATTGAATTTCTAGTGGTATTGTTAAAAGCTCCCTTAATGTCAAGGAAAATCGTCATGCCTCTATTTACTTGTAATTAGTGTTGAAATCGTCTAGTGACCTCTGTAGAATTATGAGTAAAAAGATAAGCTTATAGGTCTGTATTACTTTGGCGTTTGATCGGTGTAAAGCACAGGGATTAGTGTATATGTAACTCTTGACCTTACAGACCTAGGATTTTGTATAAAGCTTTACCTTGTTGTGGTGTTAAACCTGCAGGTTTTCTTTTTACAAGCCACGATTCCTGCAGTAGTGCGTCATCTAGACGTTTGTTATCGAACCTCGTAACAAACGTTGCTGACAGTCCGCCTGTAAGATCTCCCTCTTCTTTCTTCTAAGAAGGTTCACCCCCCGTAACCTTGTCTGCCTCCATTGGAACAGCCTCCCTCGGGGTAAGATGCTTTCTGAAGGAGCTAATTCCGTACTTGGGAGACTGGTCCTTCAGTGAGGTCAGGTCAAAAAGAGCCTCTAATTCCATGGGCACCTTGCTTTTGAGTTCTGTGGCTCATTCGAGCAGTTGGCGCTTTCTTCGCCTGCCCCTCTTTGACACGGCACGGTCTTCTTAGGCCAAAGTACGGCTTGAAATGTTTTCCGATTAACTTCTGTAACATAACTAGACATTTGATTATCTTACTTCTACTTCTCATTCATTTGATTACCTTACCTCAAGCTTTACAGCTGACTATTCGAAAATATCAACAATCTTGTAAATAAAAATACACCCACGTAATTTTTTTTTGTGACGTTTGAAGTCCGGTTCGGAAAATCATGGCTTTTGCTAATTCGGTTTCTTTTTTCCTTGTTTCACAGTTAACGCGTGTTTGAGGAACCTTTGACGCAGCGCTTGTATAGGACTAGGGCTTGGCCGGCGAATATCTTCTTAAATTGCAATATTTGCATTGTCTTTAGCTTTTTCTAGGCGCTTAGTAGGCATGTTCGAGCACACGGTTGTAACAAGACTTGTATGTGTGTTATGTTGGAAGTCAAAATGTAATAATTTCGAATTTATTTCCAAATGTTATAATTTGAAATAGAGCGCCATATGTTCGGGTGCGGATTTGTAATTAATAATATATATTCATTAGTTGAATTAAATAAAAAGTTGCAGTAAGCATGAAATTCTTTTACCGATTAATTTAATCGTTCTCAGGTCGTGTGGTTCTATGACTATATAAAATAAATCCGATCCTGTATATACAATAAAAATAAGAAATAAGAAATTGATTTCACCTTTAAAGTATTTTTATTTATTCCAACTGCGAAAGCAAAAAATTAACAACGAATACAGTTAAAATTATAACGTAGAATAAAATCAATTGTTTTGTCGATGAATGCAATTACAGGCTAATAAATAAGTTAAATAAGCGGCAACACTAGCGATTTTGATAGTCCCCCGCCTTTGGGTGTGGCCGGTAGAGTCCGGCACACACAACGGGCTTCATTCGTAGATCAGCTCGGCGTAGCTTGGTCTTTGTTCCCTGCAAGATGCTGTATTCGGCTCCCTAGGTATGTATGTAACTCCCAGGATACGTCGGTACATCCATTCGGCTCACTTGCTGCTATTACGCAATTTACCAAAACTGCGAAATGCCTCACTTAGGAGGTTATTCACTGGCACTAACAGGTGGGCAAGGTACTGGGCAATAGAGGAAACGCGTTAATCCTCTATGCGACTCACTTTTGCGAATATAATAGTATTTAATTTGTTTGCGCTTAATGGCGGCTCCTTCTGCTACCGCTCTAGGTATTTCAACGCTTGGGTGTTGCGAACTCTCTTTTTTTGCTGCGTACGCGCATTCTCCCACACTCTTGTCCCTCGCGTTCATCAAATCAGGGACGTTGCGCTATCCTAATGGTTACCACGAACGGTTTCTATTGCTTGTTATACTCTTTGACGAAACTTACGTCATCGCACACACCCACACACACACACACACACACACAAATTACAACTAAAATACACATACAAATCTACATATTTATATGTTCACATAAATAAAATGAAATCAATTTTCTTGTATTAACGAGGTAAATAGATAAAAATTAAAAAAAAAGTATACCAGGTGTTCTATTACACGGTTAGGTCCTTATATGGCACGCACTACTTCTACGATCCATTCGCCTACTGCCTTGGAATTGGGGAAAAAAGAGCAGAAAAGGACGTCTTTTTATTATACAAAACTGGGATTTTTCGCTAGTTCCTTCTTGACAGCCCTCAATTTTCGGAGATACCAATCATGGATAACTTTGGATTTAGCGTACATCAAGTGTGATTCTCCTTCACTTTTACAACTTGTAATTTTCTTTATAGATACATTAAATTGGGCACTGAGCCCATTTCCTAAAAAATGAAGAATTATGCAGCTATGCTTAGGTAATCGGCGTCGATTGGAATATTCAGCTTCACGTGGGCTTTACGACGTTGTTATTTGTCAAGTGTATCCTTTTTAGACGAAGATTTTATGTAAAATAAACGATGTTGTGGCTCCGATTTCTACGAGAGCATCAATTTCTTCGGTTGAGATGGTTTTCTCGTTGATCGGACTTCGCAATAAATTCGAAAGACTTCACACAAAAGAATCGTTGAAGGTTTCTACAGCTGACACACTTATGGCCTTCTTGTTCGCGCCACCCACGCCAACATGGTTGTTCTAGATACAACAACGAGGTTGCTCATGATGTGCATCTCTTTGAGCGAGCGTCGTGTTGCTGCGTTATTTCTGCTAGAATCAGTCGATGCGAAAGATAATACCCTTTACGGCATGCGACAAAGGTGCCACCTCCTTTTCGGCTTGCGCAAATATTTACATTTTCAGAATTTGACCTTTGACGTTTCCGCCAAAGGATTAAATATGAAGATAATTTTCAAATTTTATTTGTTATATTCAACAGAAGAATTTTTATCATATATCCCGAAAAACATTCACATTATTTTTCCCTTTTACTAGCAAGCACCGCGGTTTTTATTCACTTGATGTACATACGCCACAAATCAATGTTTGTAAATAATAAATGTTTTCATTTCAAATTATTATAGGTTTGTTTGTATTCAATGTCGAATAATTGTATTAGATTCTAGTTTGCTTATTCTTCTTGGTATATTTACAATATAAGTGGTTCATTACATCTATTTGCTTGTAGAAAAAGTATTCCTACAATATGCAGTATAAGAGATATTTAGAAGTTTTCAACGCTTCTCTCTTTCCTTTCAATTATTTATTCCGTATATTAGCATTAATGCCTCAGAGCTGCAATAAAGTGGAAAAAACTTACACTATCTTTGTGGCTGCATTGCTTTTTTGCTCAAATTTGTATACCTCCTATTATACATATGAGTATTTTATTTCTACTTCGATGGGTACCATAAAAGTTTTTAAATCCGTTTGTATAAATATCATAAGTCTGTTGTCGATTGGAAGTGTAAATTGGTGCAATAGCTGCATATATCAAGACTTTATATGCAAGCTTGTAACAATTAATGGAATAACAGGAAAGTATTTGGATAAGCAAATGTCAAGAAAATGATATCGTATTATATTATTTTTTATTATACACGGCATTTTTATTGCCTTATTTGTATGCAATTTTTTTATTTCCGATGAGAATGATACATACAAGTACTTATATTTATTACATTGCGTTGATCACTACCCGATCTTTATATTTTGTTTAAAAATATGTTTTTACGTTCATCAAATTAATACAAATATAAAAACCGTGAATACAGAAATTCTTGCTATTAGCAATTGTATATACAGTGGAAGATATCGTGGAGAATGTTTCATAGTAACTAGAGCGTCCAGCAACTTCACAGATTACTTCAAACAAAGCAATCTTAATTATCTAAAGTTATGTGAAATTATTAACAGTTTTAATGCTACTTTCGGATGGTCACTTTTATTCGTGATATTCTTTATAATTGCAAGTTGTTTGCTAGCCGTAGGATTTATTGTGTTCGATTATTCCAATAGTTTTGGATCGGTGCACTGGACTGGAAAGCAATATATTGCTTTATCAATTATTTGGACAATCTCTTTTCTGGTAAGATATTGATTGTATTATGTATAAAACTTAGTGGTGGGCACTATCGATAGTCTGACCAACTATTGATAGTTATTGATAGTACTATTTATGACACATATGACACATGTGATACAGGTGTGATAGATTTTGTTTGTGAAACTTGTCAATTAATGTACACGTCGTATTAATTTATTTGTTTTACGTTTATAATTTCATTTTGGCTAAAATGTTGACGTTTCAAACTGTTATATATTTTGAAACTAAAAAATATAATGAGAACTCGATAAGATAGAAATATTATACTCAAGCCATTGAAAATGTTGTTAAAGAATAATGAAACGTTGCAATTTAAATTTAAAAAATAAAAGACGTCTTAACTAATTATAGTCCGTTTGTGTGTATTAGTGTCATTTACTGCGATTTAGTGCTTGTAAGTTTGTGTGTATTGGAGTCAATTGTTGTTTATTTATTTGTGACTAGTAGAAAATGCCTTGCTACAAGCTCTTCTAGCTCCGTATACTAATTCTACATTGGCTTTCTGTAGATTTATTTTGGGAAAAATTATCGAAAATCCAAACTTCTGCTAATATTTTATTCACTGACGAGGCTATTGTCACAAACAATGCAATAATCAATTTTCACAACAACCATATTTGGCCTTCATGCTGTTATGGAGACAAGACATCAGCACCGATATTCTGTGAATGTTTGCTAGGCGTTTTAGGAGATCATTTGACTGGATCAGGGTTTTTACAAAATCGTTTAAATGGCGAAAATTATCTGGAGTTTTTAATTACATTTTACACCCCATTATTGGAAGATGTGCTCCTAATTGGTAGAGTTAACCAATGGTTTTTACAAGATGGGGCGCTACCACATTTTGTTCTCGCTGTTAGAAATTTGTTAAATGAAACGTGCAACAACGCGTATATAGGACGAGCACGTCTTATGTCATGATCACCTAGGTCCCCTGATATAAACCCACTTGACTTGTGGATTTGGAGATATTATAATAAGATATATAAAACAGCTAGTACATTCAATTCCAATAACATGGATGAACTACGGCAGTGAATAAATGTAGGATTTTTTTTTACAAGAATAAGAGTTTCTTTTCGGAAACTGTGAAGCCTCTGTACAAATGACGCATGCACGTGTAGAACATCATGTTTTATCTCTTTTTTTTTAAATAAATATAATTTAATAAAATAAGATATACTTACTGTTCGTTAGTTTGTAAAAACGTAATTTGCTGATTGCAATAGAAAGAAACTCTATATTTATTAAGACCTTTTAGTTTGTTGAGTACCACAGGTGGGTAAAATATGCGATCTTTTTTTCAAACACGTTGTATATGACTTGATCATGGATTTTTATTCGTACAGTTAACGTTCATTTTAAGATTATATTTTATCTTACTTTGTAATGCGGCTGATCGCACTTTACATGCACCAAAGAAAACATCCACAGTTATTGATACTTGCTATCTATAATGCCCACCACTATTTTTGGAGTTCGAACATTAAATGTAACAAGGATTTTGAGTCAAAGGTAACATAACGTAAAAATGGCTAATTATAGTCACTATATAGGTACATATATACGTTCTTGTAGAAGCAGATATTCTTTTTCTATTTTTAGGCACAATTTTAAAGAGTTTTGTGTTTTTATTTAAAAAAATATAACAGGTATCTTAAAATATAATTACTTATTCCTAGAAATATCTTTGTTTGCATTTCTTGTTTTAATAGCGTTTTCATTTTTATTCGCAATTTTCTTCTTCAAAATTTTGTTTCTTTTCAGATAGCAGCAATTGTTTTGGGAAAACTAGCCGATGATACCACGGAAGAGTTTTCAAAAACGTCTGATATATGTTTCGAATTAGCCTACAAGCTGCAACATAGCAATACCACCCAAAGAACATTTGCTAAGAGATAATTTGATTTCTTTTGCCCAGTTTACTTTTTCAACAAAACCAGTATTCACTGCTGCTGGATTTTTTAATATCGACTATACAATGCTTTACAGAATGTTGATAATACATACGTCATATTTGATTGTGATAGTTCAATTACGATAGGTTTAGAGTAAAGTGCAACAGATGTATGTTCAATGTTTTTTTTTATTACCTATATTATTATTTATAGAAACAGATCTAATATGTTTATTACATAGAATAATAAAATTATTAATAAAATATTTACACGGTATAGATATTAGGGTGAAATAATGATTTTATGACGAAATATGCACAATAAAGATAGATGAAAGTACAAATGTTTTTTTTTACGCTCACTTAAATAAGGACTGGAAGTTATTGTAGAATACTTAAAAGTAAAACACAAAACTACGAATAAAAAGTTAACACAGACTGTTGATTTCCCCTCACTAAGAGATATGGGGGTAGATCTCTCGTTAAAGCCTCTAACCATGCCATATATAAGGGTGCCGAAACAGTTCCTTTACGGGGCATTGGCAATGACCTGCAAATAAATGATAAATTAATTATACGTTTAAGATATTGTCAGATATTTTATGTTTTTGGAAGTTGCTAAGGTATGTGAAATGATGTTGGTATATTTCAGGATTTCTATAGTATATTTAGCGTTGGGCCTTAAAATTTTCTTGCAGTTATATGCACAATCTCGGAATCATTTAGAGGAGAGCCCTGCGTCCCATATTTCCACGTCTAGTAACGGCACATGTTTGTAGACTTATTGGACTTAAGATATTTTAAAAGATGAAGATAACAACATAAACGTGTCATTCGTTCGTAACGTAAGGAAAATATTTTACTAACCCAGTGTATTCAATAATTTACAACATGACATGAGAGTTTCGTGGCAACAATATGCAGCAGCACTGGCAAGGCATAATCTCATTAATGTTGTTTCAACCGGTTCTTTAACACTTCGTTATATGCGCTACATGACATTTATAAAATATTGCCGGGAGTACGTTGTCTAATGTGACGTTAAAGTACTGATTTATTTCAGTCATTGATTTATTGAAAACGTAGTGCTCTTCTCTTAGGATTTAGAGATTACCAAATAAGTTTGGTAAGCCAAAGCTATATATGTGGCCAATGTAGTGGCAAAAATCATCAAGACAAAGACAGGCAAGATGGTTTTTAGAGGAATAAAAGTCTGAATTTACTGAGCCACTGAGTAAAAAACGAGAGGACTAATGAAAGGGTAGTAGGTCTATCGACAGGTCACTGTAAGCTAAATACTCATATGTATAACATAGATCTGGCAAGTAATACTACTTGCAGATTCTATCAAAAGAGGAAAGAAACCCTAGTCTATGATCTGCCGTACTATGATGCTCTGAGGAGTACAAGGTTTGGGCTCAGAAAACTTTACAGCAGATAGCTAAACAAAGGAAGATGGATCTTAAGAAGATAAAGTTAGAGAGCGACCTCTAGGGCAAAGCAGATTCCAATAGATCTGAAACGATCACGGTGAAGTAAGCCTTTATGGTCACCTCAACTCCAATCTCATCTATGTGGAAATATTTGCTTCAATGTAGGGTACCTAGGAATTGCAATAAAGGTAGGTAATAACCTGTTTTCAAGTATAGGTTTATTAGCACGTTTGGTATGATCGTTGTAGTAGGTTACAGGTAAGGATTAGGTAAAATAGTTTTCAAGATATTCAAGGTAGTTTGAATTAAGCGATTTATGACTTAGTCGTTCTGAGCCCGATGGTATCACTTCGGTTTCTGATGATAGAAAATGCGATTTATTGCATAAATGTCAATGTGAAAATATGGAAGATAATTATAAAACGTGAAGAGAGCCATCAGCGGTTTCAGAAATACCGCAAACACCTAAAACGTCTTTCTGTAAAATTAATAATCTTGCTTTCTTGGCCAAACAGGGTTATAATTTTAAAATAAAATAAATATTGAATTAAGAGGAATTAAAACATGGCCACTCATCTCAGGAGTTTTTTTTTTAAATTTCTGCAAAATGTTCAAACAAATTTCTATAATACAAAAATGCTCACTGAGTAAAGATATCGACCGTACAACAACAATCTTTAAGAAACTTCAGAAACCATAAAAGGAACGGGATAGGCGTTTTTAGATTGAGAACGATAGCTAACCGATGCATAATCGCAATACTGGAAGTAGAACTTCTTCTAAAGTTAAATTCCTTAAGATTAGGCAATATCTACTACATCTATTCAAACAAATTTATGTGTAATGAATCCTTTAACTATCAAGTTAACTGAAAAACTTCAATACGCATCGTTTTAATTTGCCTTTTAAATGTTTCACGACAGATAAAATTAATGACTTTTGCTTGAACAGAGTAATCCATAAATAAATATCAAAAGTTCCCACATAGCCAAATTTAAATTGCCCGCAATTATTCTTAGTAACTCCAACCTTGAACCATAAAATTACCTACCATTTTGTACTACAATAGTAGTTATTTTAATACATTTACGTTGAATTCACTAAAATTAGTGGCGGGAAATTTAAATTTGGCTATTAGGGTTGCCTAACTCCAAGAAATTTAACTTTAAAAAAAACTTTTATTTCCAGCAGAAAAATAATGAATAAATTAATTATATAATATAAATTATACATTTTCAATCTATTATTTATTCGCTAAAAGTGCCCCGAGTTTTTATCGCCATTTCTTAGATTTTTTTAAAAACTGTTTTTACGAAATGGAACCTCATAATCGAATAGTTATATTCATGCTTAGGAAGGAATACAAAGATAAATTAACAGATCAGGATAATAGTGATCATCTGAGTTAGTGTGTCAATCATATATTCATATGTCAATAATCATTTCTGCTATTAACGCTATACGAATAACTCAATTAGATACTTACATAACTACCAGGTTTGCTTGACTCGAATGTTCTAATAGTAATTCCCGCAGTCTTAACTGCCTATACGTCTTCTCTTGCAATGCAGCTATCTCAATTTCGGAAACTTTGCATTCTACAATAAAATACTTCAGATTCAACGTTTGATATTTTATATTTATTTGTTACCGTTTTCTTTTATATCACACGGTGTCTTGAAATGATCGATAAGATTATCAAAGAATTGTATTGTGGAATCTTTGGGCTTATCAGATATATTAACCATCTTTAAGCTAGAATATTCGAGGCGAAATTTGGATAGCAAATTGGCCATGCTGAAACAATAAATCATACTTATATACGCATATTTTAGATATCAAACTATATTTACTTCTTTTCTTCTTCTTCTTTTTCCAGGTTATTACTTGCCAATGCGAACACTCTCAGCTTGCAGTTCATCCAATGGCTTCTCGTTGATATAATGTACGGTAACAACATCGTCAAACCGCCGTCATCATATAACCACCAAACATCAATGGTACCTTTACTTTGTTTGTTTCGGAACATTGAAATTTTGTCCAGGACTGATTTGTGTAATTCCTGTCCTGAGTCGTTTCGGATAATTAGTTTATCAACATTGACAGGTTTCTTACTTTTCGTGGACTTATTTACTAAATTATAATTCTTTGTGCCTAAAGAGAACAGAACGAGTTCATTAAGTAGGTCGCACGAGGGACTATAATCCACTTACCAGAAGATACGTTGGAAGAAATGTTCCCTTCGGTAGCAACTAGATGAGATATATTTAAATTTGAGTCTGCATGCATCAGTTGCATTGCTATAGTCGGAATCGGTTCTGTTCGGGAAAGTGGAATACTAAAATCCGCACAAGGTACACCTTCTTCTTCCTCCGTAATTTTGCTGTAGTCAAGTCCGTCCGCCAAACGTAGTATCACAACAGAAAGCCGATTATCGAAAGCAGCACTGAAATTATACAGATTTTTATGTTTTTATACAACGCATTTGACTTGGTATGAGACAAATTGGAAAAAAAATGATATTAATTTCACTAAAACAAAAATAGAATAAATATATAATTTGCAGATTAACTTTCAAATATATAGTATTACATTGTTTTTCAGAACAAATGCCTCAGATTTATTTTTTTTACTTCGACACATAATTAACATACTTTCTTTATTTGTATACTTTTTTCTTTTCTTTTAATAAAAAAAATAAGTACAACAATATATTCACCTAGCGGCCTCTGATAAATGAGTGAATATTGTAATCAAATACCTGTTAGGTGGCACGGTATACTTGTAGGCGCACCAAATCACTTGCCTGTAAAATTAATTTTCCCGGCGCTTGCTAACAAGCAGGCAATAATTTTCTTACCTAAAAAGCGCGCCCCCAAAGCTCTTTCTCTGATTGTTTAAAATTAAAAAAAAAGTGTAATTATCATATATCGTTGTGAAAACACACTAAACGTGCAATAAAAGAATAATTTAAAACAATACAAGCGTGTCTCTTTATTTAAATACCAAATAATACTTTTTATCAATTTTGAGACTCTCAGGTCACAGGTACGTATTGCTGTGGTCTGGCACCCTGGTTTTCGAAAATTCAGTTTCTTTTTCTAGTTCATTCCAATTAGTCTTTATCAATGTTGCGCAAGAGTTTCCACAATTTCAATTGTGTATTTTATTTTATATAAGATTTTGTTAATTGAATTGATTTGTTTAATTTATATATATATATTTCATTCAGTTGTACATATTGCGTTCACTTGTATTGTATATGTTGTTACGTTTTGCGGACAGATCTTTGTACATGCAGCGCACGCAGCTCTAGGATTTTATATGTATGCTGTATGTTTTCCCTGAGGGGCCAGTTCTTTGACAAGACGCCGGTGTAAGTACATGTAAATTTATTTTGTTGGCTGCCATTTTGGTATTTCATTTTATTTAAAGATTTGTTTCGCTTAATTTTGAAATTATATCATCCATCAAGGAATTCATTATATAATAATTGGTATTATATTCTTGTGTGCACAAATTAGATATAGGATCATTTATTATTTCAGTTCTGGAAGATATCTTTAAGTTTAAAGAGTTAATTTTTCGTTTTTTAATTTTGCTGATTTGTAATTATTTTTAATCACCTCGAGAATGAAAAGAACTATCTTCCTGAACTATCTTGTCTGTTGTTTGTTAAAGGATTTGCATTGTCCTTTAGTAAAATTAGAGTCTAATGCAGTTTTTGATTTCGGCCAGAGCCCCCCCCAGAGCTCATGTTTTTTTTTCTGCAATTTGTAACCAAATGTTTTTTTTTAATATAATAAAATTTCTGATTGTTAACGTCATTCAAAATTTCTGTTCTTTTATTTTTGATTAAACCTTTTCAATTTTTGGAGTAATTAAAGAAAGTCAGATTTCTTTCACCCACAATTTACTTTTTATGATTAAATTCAAGTTTTAATTGCGAGGGTAACCCTGAGTTTAATTGTTCTTTTGCGCCCTTTAAGTTTTTTTATCCGCTGAGCTAGTTAATTTAATTTTCATTTTTACTTTTCATTTTGCATTTTCTTTTGTACCTTCAGTACATAGCAGTATGTTAGAATCATAAATACTATATAAAACAAATATATCACTCAAAATTCGTATCCGAACTTGCCTAACACTCTAAATAAATGAGGTTAAAGAAACGTCAAAAATATTGTTCTCGCTATCAGGTAATCAACATAGAATTCAAATGAATAACCAGTAACTGATATTAAGATACCGTTATTTCTCTAGTTTGAGGGGAATACAGCAATTGTTACCGAATAAATATCCCAAAAAATGAAAAATCTCCCGGAGCAAAATATAATAGAAATTAAAAATATCAGATAAGCATGAATTAACAAATAAAATAAAGTTCACATTATATATAAGGCTATAATTAGCACCTCTTGCTAATATGGTCCATTTTTATAATAGTCATTTTTAACAAATTCAATATTTGCCTGTAGAGTAGGCAACCGAGTATGCACTTTAACTTTCAATTACTCCTTTTCAGACTTTGAAACCTGTCTTAAATGACTGTAAATTATAATCAATACATCTATTTCTATAGCAATAATAATCTAAACGTAAGTAGTCCTATCTTTGAAGACGCATGCTCTGTGCATCCTAGACAGCAAAATGACGTGAAACGACGTTTAATGTCTATTACGTGACGTAATATCGACGTCTATCAAACGTTATATTACGTCACTCTTGCTACTGGATAGCGTGCTTCTTAGACAAACCGTGCCTGGTTAACAGACTCGTCATCGATGTGAGCTGTATTCGATGGTTACATTATCAGCCGTTTGCAGTGTCCCTCCCTCAACGATTTTCCTGTAAACCTTGTGCTCTTTTGTTATCCACTTAGCGACGGCACCACGTAGCGCAGCTTTGGTTACTGTCAGACCCAGTTAAGATCCAGTAAAAACTATGTTTCTACAAATTTTTGAAATTAAGTATTTACTGAAAAATATATTTGAATTTTCTTAGTGTGTGAGTTTTTACAATTATTTCGCCAAATTATGAATTTTGTATGTATCCACTGTTATTTTTTAATCAAGTGGACTTCGATTACCCTTCTAAAAGTTTTGATTCGTAGTTGCATGGGATGCAAAAGCAAATATTTTCTTCAAATTCTGACTAAAAGTCCAGTTTTTATAATAGACGTTATGAGTTGATTCAATGCACAATGTTTAAAACTTTAAGAGCAAATTGGTATTTCATTGAAACTTTGTAAAATTATCGAAGAATTTTAAAATGTCTTATCGAAACCTGTTTGTTTTGCAAGTCTCATACTCAAAGCTAGCCAAATATTGATTCAAAGGTGAAGTGCTGTTATCAAGTTAGTTTTGCCATATTTTATTCTAAATTTAACAATTATGTTCTTTGAGATGTAAATGTCCCATACGAGAACGTTTTGTCGATGGAAAAAGACCGTTTAAGTACTTGGACGTTTTCACTAATTGTAGTATGTAACTGATTTCTATGCATGGAAAAAAACATGGGGTTAAACCTAATATATGATGGACAGAGATGCAATAGCAAACTGGGATAACTGAACTTAGCAAGATACAGAGGCCTACGTGTTTTTGAGGATTAATAAAAGCTATGAGGACTACTCCTACAGCAGAAATGGAATGCCTCCTCCCTCCATTTGATGATAATGGGCGAGGCAAGAATACCCCCTTCTTGCAGATTGCAAGTAGTGGCAGATATGTAGGACTGGGACACAAAATTGGAAGGCAACTTTTTGGGAATGAGATCAAACCACATGATTTTGACATATCTTTTTAAAATAAATTTCGAGGGGAAATCACAGATCGGATAAGCTGGAATCAATCCAACTGCAGAGATGGGTTTGGAAAATTGATTTGGTTTACGACGGGTCAAAAACCGAAAGCGAGAATAGAACTGGAATCTATAGCGGGATGAGAAGTGCAATAGGTGCCGTTCCACTAGGAAAATATGCCAGTTTTCAAGCACAAGCATACGTAATACTGCATTGTGCAACTAAAATCAATCAGAGGGCTTATGAAAATAAGCGGATCTATATTGCTACAGGTAGCCAGCGATATTAATGAACCCCAAGACACGATCAAACTGGTTTGGGAATGTATTCGAAAAATGAATAGTCTTACAGACCGTAATAAAATCACTTTGCTGTGGGTGTCCAAATATTCAGCAATCGAAAGAAACGAAAAAGCCGCTGTGCTTGCAAGAAATTATCTGCTTCATATACAGGCCCAGAACCTGTTGTAGGAGTGTCTAAAATACAGCACGCGAGCAGGTAAGAAGTTGAGTCAAAGAGAAACAAAAAGAACACTTCAATAATACAATCAGGCAAACTCATGGTAAGACCTTTATTAAGGGACCATCAAAAAAAAAGGCTGAAGAGCTACTGCAGTTCAGTAGGAATTATCTTCGCATCGTAACAGGTTTCCTAACTGGTCAGTACACTGAAAGGACATCTACAGAAAATTGGAATCAACACTGGGGATACCAACTGCAAACTGTGTAATGAGAGGACAGAGAAGGTTTACCACATCCAGTGAATACAATGCTCTGAACGCAAAACACAGGCAATTTTTGGCAAGCCAAAAATAAAACCACTTCGATCAACCAGTCAGATTGGTACAGTGTACTAGGATCCTAAAATGGTTATTATAATTTAATGGGTAAAAGAGGTAAATGGGAGACCAATGGTGAGTTTCTATACATATTCGTAGTGGCTGTTAGGTTTTCTGTAAGTCTGCAACTATGTATATAGTACATGCTTACAGATTTATAGATAATCTTACAGTGTAACGACGTTGTTCTGGGTGGTGTTGATTTTCCGATATTCAGTCGCAACGAGGTTGCTCTTGTTTGAAATTTTGCGTGAAGTATACTTCTTATCGGATGGTCAATAGCCTACTCACCTTGCCTCCCTGCTTAAATGGTTGCTTACACGAGCGGCGGTCCTACGTAGCGATGCAGTAACATTCGAAGATTCGTGCGAGTGCCGGTAGTTGACAGCTGTATTCGCGCTAAAATTGTTTACTGTCGCGTACCTCAACGTCGTACAATAAATGATTTAAAATCTACCCTAATTGAAGTAGCCTCAGTTCGTGAGTGTAATTCCAGGATTCTAATATATTTGTACGCGACAATGTGAAGTAAATCAGTGAAACAAACAAGTGGTTTTTGTGTTTTATTCCTTCAACAACAATAACACAGTAAAAAAGCGATGTTTATACGAAAACAGGTGAGTATTTACAAGTTTACATTTAACATCAACATAAACAATAATTCCTCAATATCATATATACAATCGGAGATTTATGATAAAGCGATTGCCTGAATTACTAGTGAAAATTACTGAATATAAACAGCGGCAAATATACAAGGCCTTTCATGCGAAAATTAACAACGACAATCAACAATAGATTTAACGGTCAAATACATATATGCATGTATATAAAGGGGGGCGGTGAGCACTATCATAATTCAAAATACACAATATACAGGGTGTATCAAAAGAAAGAAGTAAAATGCAAAGTAAATTACCTTGTGCTGCCGAGACGGAGGTGTGCGCCGGAATACCTGAGACAACGGTCGGGGCTGCGTTACCTCGTGTCACCCCTCGGGACGACTACGACGCGTAACCGGGCGGAGAACGAAAAGTTAGGTTGTGCCACCCCTAAGGTCGGCTACAATCACTAACCAAGCGAACAACGGAAGGCCACGTCGTGTCAGCCAAGGGACGACTACGAACTATGACCCACCGTCGACGGAAGCTAGGCTGTGTCACCCAGAAGACGGCTACATCTCTAGCCACGCGGGGAGACGGGAGGCTATCGTCGTGTCACCCAGCGGGCGACTACGATCTAACAGCCTGCGGATAGCGGAAGCTAGGCTGTCACCCAGAGGGCGACTACAGTCTATAGCCACGCGGAGGGAGACGGGAAGCTACCATCGTGGCACCTATAAGACGACTACGATCTAGTAGCCTGCGAGGCCGGGATCTGCCTCGAACGCGTCAAGCGGGTGCTCTTATATACTCTTCCGAGATCCCCACGCGAACGGCGTTGGTGGGGAACCAAGCGTGCGTGTATTGAACGTGCGACGCGGGTGGGGACGCGAGGAATTGAACTCGGCGAAATGAATACGCGCGTCGGCAAACAATGAATTAAGTAAAATATTAAACTAAAATCGGCAGTAATGCAACCGAAACATATAGAAAAATCAAACGGGAACTAAAATTTATTTAATATAAAATCTAAACTGAAATTGACTACTAAGTTGATTTTTCTATAGACGGTACGTTACAACAGGTGCTACAGATATGCATAGAATCCCACCAGAAATACAAAAAGCCAAGAGGCTGCAGTGTTTTCGAAGACTGCATGTCAGGCGCTCCCATAAAAAAAAAAACCTGATTTCTAACAAGAATTTCTATTTTTACTTAAATACCTAATATAAAATGTTAATGTTTCCTACTAAAATGGATAAATTAAAATTTCAAATGTATTTAAATAGTGTTGTTTTTTATTCAGATTTATTAATATTTACAATAAGCTACATGTTTCGGTCAAAACTGGTCATCTTCAGACTCTTATAACGTCAATGTAAAGAGAATTCACAATGTTGTCATAGATTAAAAATAAAAAATAACTAGAGAGAAATGTGTCATCTAAATATGAAATCGTGTATTAATTTCAACGCCTCTAACAGTTGAAATTGATACACAATTTACATTCACGCAAAGAACATTATTTAAATAAATATATATTAAATAAGGCTTATAAATAATGACGCGATGATTTCCCAATATTTTGCCTTTAACAAGATTATATAAGAGTCAATCAGAGGCGTTCTTTTTGAAATGAATGATTCAGATCCCTCTTCAAAAGGGTGACGTAGACAAAGGTTTCCCCAGAATGATAAATCCAAATGATTAAATACTTACTACCAGAGAATCGAACCCGCAATTATAACGGTTACGGTCTTACCGTGACGCGAAATTCTATTTCTGTTACGGTCTTGACCGTAACCGCCAATTCATGGATTAATTTGATCATGACCATTAGTCGTAAATTCAAAAATATATGAAAATCACTCATGACCGTGACCAGATTGTGGAAACATTAAATACGATTACGGTACCTCTTATGATCGTATTTGTATTACGGTCAGACTTTCGGTGACCGATCATTGACCATTGACCATTCATATGGTTTATGACCATTGATATGGTATTTGACCGTATTTATATATCATATAACAAACAAAATTTTAACTGCCCCTTGGTACCGTTCCCCATGTTGCGATACAGGAAACGCTGTCCAGGAACATATTGCAGTCAGACGGGACTACTCGACCCGCTCGAATTAGCAGACAAAATTACAGTATATTCCTCAAAGGTTGAAACCGGCGTCAATACGGTCCCTAAACGGTCACCGAAAGTCTGACCGTAATTCAAATACGGTTAGGAATAGCAGTCATGGAAATACGGTCAGGGAATACTCGATTAGAATACCGGATAAATACGGTCAGATTTAGAGTACCTTTAGAATTAGAGTACCCGAATAGAAACCGAAATAATGACCGTTTACAATACGGTTTCGACAACACTATAACACTATGTATAGGCATTGTTTAAATATATCTAGTTAGTCAACGTAATGCATTGTCGGAAAAATAAAGTATTGCTCAGAAGTGGTGCACTCTATCGGTGAATGTAAATGATTTGAAAACGCGATAAATATAACAGGTATCTCGCGTCAGAGAGAAGAGACGATTGGACGGAATTGTCGCGAATTGTGTGGCCGGGAAAAGGGAGTGGGGATGCATGATGACGCTGTGATGACGCACCTCACAATAATTCTCGTTGTTGTTTGCATTAGAAGATTAGAATTCGAGGTATTCTGTTATAAATATAAAGAAATTGAAAGTATATTGCGAGGCACGTTCTTGTTGACAAAACATTAATTGAACAATTTTCTAAATTGAGATTTTTCTTTTAAGAATAAAAAATATTTAAACTTAAACCAAAAGAATCACTGAATAGAGAAAAGTTAAATCTAAAGGTACGAAAATTTGCCGAGAAAAAAAAAACATAAAACTACTCAATTTTTAGTTTTCTTGAATAATAAATGGCGATTTGTACTCCCAAACTACATATTTATTCATTATAATAAAAAACTAATTTCTATTAAGTTCTATTAAGAGTAAAAAATGTTTTGTAAATATAAGAAAAACTATATACATAGAGTATACATTAAATTAGAACTAGGAAAAAGTCAAAAAGTAAAGTAAAATGGTACATACATGTAAAAAAAAAATAACGATTTATAGTAAGCTACATTTTAAATTTCAAATTTCCCGCCTTTACACCAGTTGAAGTTAGCGACAGTACCGCTATACACGGGAGAAGCAAAGATAGCAATAGGAGAGAGGAGGAGGAGAAGGTTCTCGTATAAACGTTCGAACGAAAAACCCGCGTTTTATTAAAATTTTAAATATAAAAGCTTTCGAACTACAGATTATATATTATCAAACTAAATACTTATTCTTCCTAATAAAAAAAAAACATTCTTATTATTATATAATCATACTTAAACTTTAAACTTAAATTGAGAAACATAAACTTATGTAATGTTTTTTTTTTCTTTTTTTCTTGGCAAATTTGCGTTCTTCAGATTTAACTTCTCTCTTTTCAATGGTTTTTTTTTTTGTTTTAAGTTTAAATATTTATTTTTTTTTAAATCTTAAATTAGAAAATGTTTCAATTAATGTTTTGTCAATAAGAACGTGTCTTGCAATATACTTTCAAGTTCTTTTTATTATAACAGAATACCCCAGTACTAACCTTTCAATGTAAACAAACACGAGAAAAATCGTGTGGCGCGTCATCATAGCGTCATCGCGTATCCACCCTCTCCTTTCCCCGGGTCTCACCTACAACTTACGAGGTAATCTTATGTATACGGACGTGATACGGACCTTGACCTTTGGCTACCTATTGCAATGAAATAATATTTTGCCGACACGTAAGAGAGCCATCTTGTATGTAGTAGTCTAACTATAAAGCTTATATTTAAATCGAGATGGACATCAACGGCGTGCCGCCATCTACCGCTTTTGTCCAAAATGTTCAAAAATCCGTTAACTATTTTGTCCATAAAGTTGTCTAACTAGTATGTATATAAACAATAGTATAGGTGAAAGATAACAAGTAATTAACAAAAAGAAGATATGTTGATTAAAATTGATATTGTTTTTCACTTCAAAAACGTATCGTCGTACAGCATAAGAATAAATATCCCTTAAAACTCTACTCTGTTGGTACTTACTGCAAAACGTTGAAGTATGAAATCAGTTGCTGGGCATTGCAACCGCGCCAGTTGTTCTTGTATCCCATCATCAGAACGTTGGGTGCCAATTTTCCTATACCACTACTTTGGAGTAATACTTTCGCACCCGTTTCAAAATTTACTCCATCAACTACGGTGTAAAAGGCTTTAATTTTGCGATTATTCAACCAGGAATATGCTGACGTTCTCCTGTTAGTTCTCGCCCTGTGTGACAGTTTCCTCTGTTAACAGATCCTACGTTAGACATATTAAAAACTAAAGAGGACACAGCCACCCTACCTCTACCACATCGCCAACTATAAGAAGCGAATTATTTTTGGTAATATAGTTTGCGAAATCTAACAGAGCAGGTCTGGCGTGTGTTGCACCGCACAATACTAGTATTTGAGGTTCGTATAATTTTACGTGTTCGCCTGTATTTATTAATCTGTGCGCGGTGTTCAAAGCGGTCTTGTATGTCTGAGCTTGAGTTGTGGATCCCCAATTTACATCTTAAAAGAAGATATATGATTAATCAATTCACAACAATCGATTGACTTTAAGTAAGTTTGTACAAGCTATATTAATAGCTATAAATTAACTAAAATTAAAACTGATTTCGCTAAAAAATATACATTACCTGGTTTCCTATAAACCACTACTAGATATAATCCTAATATAATTATGAAGGTGATTAACGAGGACTGCCAATTAATTAGAAACATTATAACAACGCACATGATAAATCCGGCCAAGCTGAGCCATGTATCATAAAACTGAAACAATAAATTGAAAGTTAATAATAAATCTGTATATTATGTTGTATGTATATTACTCTAAATGTCGGCCTCCATCCTAAAGGCTTGATAAAGGCAGCGTGGAAAGTGCAGAAGTTAATCAGAGCATAAGATGCCAAATAAAAATTTGAGATTAAAGGTGCGATGGCGTTCAAGTCAGCTGAAATCAAATTCAGAAATAATTAAAACCCTACATTTTATCAGGCGAAATTTGCTCTAACCTATCAAAACAAATGCACTTGAAACCAAAAATGTTAAAACATATCCCCGATACGGTTCTCCCGCGGTCTTGCCATATCCCTTAGAGAAGTATATTAAGCCAGGATAAATCTTGTCCATTCCCAGTGCTTGTATAAGTCTCGGCACGGAAAGGAGGTTGGTCAGGGCTGTACTCAAGGTTGCAGCAAAACATCCTGCATATATGAATAGATCCCAACTGGACATAAGCTGCATGACCTGAAACATACATAGTACCGATAATTAAAATGAAAGTGTAGGAAAACTTAACTATTGTTCGAAAAAATTCCAACGCTTATAAAACTGGACTACAATGCCTTTGTGGCTATTGAAGTAAAATAGACGAATTCTGTAGATTATTAAACAGAAAGCGAGCCACTTTACATTTAAAATTTCTTTCTTTAAAAAAAGTTCTAGCAAGTTGAGATTAAATCGTGCGTGATATCCGATAGGGTGTTTTGCTGGTGTCATTATCTCCCTCTTTCCATATATTTTCGAAGGTATTGGTCGAAATTTGTAATCGAAGAACAATGATTTTTTTCGACATCTGAAAATTTTGGGATTGCGATATTTTTATTGCTATTTGGAAATCGGATCAAATTAGAAAAACAAATACTCTCATGGTTATTAAAGACTACAAAAATTTTATTTTTGGATTCCTGGTGATTCCTAAAATTCATTATAATCTGTTTATAGCCGATACAAAAAGTTCAGATGCTACAAAGCAATCGAAAGAACTGATTTCCTCACCGCTTTTAAAGGTATTTGTGCTGGAAAGTGAGTTATAGGTATTAAAAACAATCGACAATCGAAACCAATTATATTAAAAACGTGAAGATATTTCCTTTTTTAAATTTAAACCAATCCAAACTTGCAGCAATCGAAATATCATAGTCCACAAATTATCCAATAAAAAAAATCCATTATGTTCCAGAGCGTTTGGATGCAGTTTTTGCTATATCAATGGAATCATGGAAAATATACAGAAAGTGTGGCTTTCAAATTGGATGGGATGTAGTGTTTATTAGGTCATATATTGTTACATGCGAAACACAGTTTATTTTATCTGACGCAAACAAAAATTTCCATGATTCTAAAGTCAAGTCCACAAACTTCTTCAGGAAAAAGACGATATGAATGCTACTCGCAATTTGCGAGGCGGTTGATAGCTTCTATACATGTTATTGTACGGGGTTATTATTGTATAGCACTTTTCAAAATAAAGGGGTGAAAGATATACATGAGTAATGCCTATATACAAAAAATACGTTTATGTGCATGTTGTAGTTTCCAAATTTTAGGGCCCAAAATGTAGTTAAAGACGCCACATCTGTGTTACCGTATGTATGCACATAAATCTGATAAGAATGAATTTCAACCATCTGTAAGTAAACATCGAAAAAATTAAATGCTAGGCATAGTGAATTCATTCAAAGCAAATGTTATTTACACAAGATTTAAGAGATTTGAGATAAGACAGAAGCACCAGAATGCGAACAAAGCAGTCAGGTGTTTTTTTTATGATGTGCTTTTGCCATGAACTCGTGTATCACGCAAAATAGTAGTACATTTTAAAGGTTAAATTTGTTTTTAAATAAACTTATTATGTTTGCATAAACTAATGTATGATGTTAACTTTATGTAGCGTGTTTAAATCTATACGCTGCCATTGCAAACGCATGCATCCACTGCGAATAGCAAGTGCACACTAAAATGTGAATCCCAACGTTCAAAGTGTAGCAACGACCGATGGTTCACCGGTATGCTAAATGAGTCAGGGCCGGACTCGAATAAAGAAAAATCATTTTCTCGGTACTTCGTGTACTTAGAACCGTAATTTTTTGTATATAGACACTGCTCATGTATATCTTTAACCCCTTTGTTTTGAAAAGTGCTATACAATAATAACCCTGTATATGCCGTAAAGTATATTTTTATAGAGTAATTCAAAATTAGACTCTGAATTTATATTTTTACTTTTATGAAAACAAAACATAACGAAATCTTACCCTTCACTGCTCATTACATACCGAGTAACTGTTGAACAGGCCGTATTGGCAACTGTAATTCGCTGCACAGTCTGTCAAAGTGCCATTAGCTAAATCTGTTAAGTTTCCACTTGCGTCACGCATAGCAGCACCACCGGCGAATATGACAAAAGATATATAAGAAGTCATGGACACTAAGAGAGATAACAAAGTTCCCTTTGGAATAGCAGTAGCGGGATCCTGTAAAAGACTAAAACTTACAATTCCAAATATAAAGTTAATTTGTTTACAAGTACTTTTAGATCACCAGAGATGTTAGCTCCCGCTTGAATACCAGTCACGGACGGGAAGAATATTGCGAAGACTTGGAAAAAAATTATAATCCATATTCCTTGTGCGCGATAAGCATTTCCGAAATTTGTTTGGAACAACTTCCACTGAAAGAAAAAAAATAATTTAGGCTACTTACGTTAAATTATAAGTAATAATAACGTTAGCGATGTTTTGTCGTTTATAGCTTACAGTTTATACGCTTAATTTGATATTTATAACATCTATTAAGATTTTGTTTTTAGCATACAATGTAAAAGTAATCGATATTCTTTGAATAATATGTTTATTCTTCGAGCAACTGGAGCATAATAATTTCCCCGGAGGCAACATAACAAGTGGGAACAATATATTTAATTTGAAACTTAAGTCAGGCCAATACCAGAACGAGCAAACCGCGTAGGTACCTTTAATCTGAGGGAACAAACATTTATCGCTTTAGATTATGTGCTAAAGTTGTAAATATGGATTGGCCATTGATACAATAGGTTTGTTCGTTGGTGCTATCTTTTCTACACTGGCGTGTGATTAGAAAATTCACTTCTTACGTACCTAAGAAATATAAAATATGCACCAGTATAATTAGTGTAACACCAATGAACAAACCTAATATAAATTAGTATACATTTTTGAGAGCAAAAACTGTTTATTATCGGTTCTTGTTAACACAACTGCTGCTAGATCTCTCGCTGTATCTCTATATCATTATTACAAAATATCACAAAAAAAACATATAATTCTAACATAGTATTCCCAATCAAGACTGGTTTCGGAATCTATTCGAGAACTAAATAGCCAGACAAGCGACATTCAGCAATCGAAGGAAACGGAAAAGCCGGTGAGCTAGCAAGAAAGAGATCATCTGCTTGATACATAGGTTGAAGATCTGTTCTACGAGTGTGTAAAAACTAAGAAATTGGATCAAAGAGAAACACAAAGACACTGGAATAATACAAGCAAGCAAATTCATGGTAAGACCTTCATTAAGGGACTATCAAAACAGAAGGTTTAAGAACTACTACAACTCAGTGGGAATCATCTTCACATCGTAGCAGGTCTCCTAACAGGACATTGTACACTGAAACGACACCTCCAGAAAATTAGGATCAATACTGGAGATACCAGTGTTGATCCCATGTTGTGATGAGAGGACAGAAAACGTTTACCATATTCTGTGCAAGTGCGAGGCTCTGGACGCAAGAAGACAGGCAATTTTTGACAAGCCAAAAATGAATCCAGAAGATTACTTCGATCAACCAGCTAGAAATCTGTACAGATTAGTATAGGGTACTAGGATCCTAGAATGGCCAGTATAATTTAACGGGTAGAAGAGATGGAAGCCTAATACAAAAAAAAACAAACCAAGAGACTGCAGTGTTTTCGGAGACTCCATGTCAGACGGCTCCCACAACAAACAAAAAAAAAACAATAGGTATTGGATTTAATGTAGTATAAAATCTTACATCGAATGGTATTACCTATTCCTAGTAATTTTTGAATATATGTATTATAATATTATTTTCTATATAAAATGGTCTAAAATATATGAAAACTTCTAGTTTGAAGCAAATAAAACTGACGAACAGACAGTACCACTGTCCGTAACGGCGGATAAGATCACGTCCATTTTCAACTTCTCTGGGGCATACAGCGTAGATATCTCCAGTCGGGAAACTGCAAGAGCGTACATCCGCAAACCAAATCGGGGTCTATCCCGCTGGTTTATCGATGCCTCGAAAACGCGTAATGGTACGGGCATTGGAATCTGGAGGGACGATAAGCGGGACGGCGAAGCTGGCGCAAAGCCTAGGCTAGACTTGTGCTGGGGGCATCTTAAACTGCCTGCGCAAGAATGGAAGGGCAGAAATCATCTCCGTCAGATTTGACTCTGAGGTGGTACTGGAGTGCCATAGAAAACTTAAAACCAGCTGACACAACATCTAATGTAACTTGTCAATTTATTGTTTGAGATGGGTGCCATGTACTCTGAGATCAGGGCCAATGAAATAGCCGCTAGCGAGTTGTCGTTCTTCAGGTCAAAACCGACGCATGGTAGCATCAAAACATTTGTCAAGTCCCAACTTGCTGCTAGGCACTGCTCCTTTTCGAATAGTCTCGCTGGCGCAAGATACTGTAAATCTCTAGAGCTTCATCCGAATGAGGAGAGACTCCGTAAGGCAGCCTTTATGAGCAGGGACAGATTGAGATTACTCGCAAGAATCCTAACTGCCCACTGCGCACTAAATAAGCACATGTACTCCAAGGGCTAGTGAACTTTCCCCTGTGCAAAAAATATGGGAGTGCGGAGGAAACTCCTGCTCACCCTCTTGTCAACTGCCCAGCAGTAGACAGGAAGAGGCAGACGCACTTTGGGATTTATCGGTTGGTCGAACCCAGAGTCGGTAAGTTAACTCTCAACTAGCTTGCGAACATTTTTGATAGGGTGTTACCTGACTGAGCGGGCTAAAATTGACATGAGGGCACAATAGGTCCTTCTGAACGAACCTCCTTCTTCGAGTTACACCCCCCCATGGAAAAAGTAAAACTGATTTACCCTTTAAAATTATCGCTTTTTGCAATGATAAGTGTTTATTCCTAGGATGATCATTGCTTCAGGAAAAATAATTATGTCTAACAATAAGTTTTATTTGGTAACATACCACTAAATCCAGCAAATCCCTTGGCACGTTGCTCGTCATTCAACGGACCAATTGCGGTGCCAATAAGGAAATCAAACATGGCACCTAAGATTATAGCTATCAAAAAGTTCTGCGCTTTGCTCTCCCATTCCATGCCTACAGCGCATACCAGTATCATAACCAGAATTGCGATGACTCCTACCAGTCTAACGTCGTTTATGCCACCATCAATAATATAAGTTCCATAGCGAGCAAGTAAGTCATTAAGACTATCGCAGAACCCTATGGTATTCATCGAGGCGGCCACAGCATTGGCGAATGCAATACAATTCAATGGATGCTCCGAATTCCGGCCAAGGGACTTGATATGATAGTAATATATTCACCTAAACAAAACAACTATCACATATAGAAGTTAGCTTTGATACTCTTTCCAACTATTTTTTTTTAATTTGTTTCCGCCAACTACGGAACAATTCTAGTTATATTACGCTTCATTTTTTTTTAGAAAAACCAGCTTCAAGAATTAGTGTATAACAATAAAATTTCTTTACAGAACGAACTTATACTTTTAATATATTTTACAAATGAATGAAATCAAATATACTCTTAAACATATCTATAACGCTACTAAAAAAAATATGTAAATAACAATTCCTGATTTTTCTAAAATGTGTTTGATAAGATATACGAAAATTACTATAGTTTAGGAATAGTACTTCTAAAAGTAAAACACCTGTACGGTTTAGGGGCCAAAATTGCCCCAAAATCGTACAGGAATTTTACCAATTTTTTGTTAGTGTGCTAGACGTCCTGATTCGATTTACCTGAACAGTCATCAAATAATGGTGGTAAGTGAGGGGATTATCCCCAATATAAGAGCTTAGATTGCGTTGTCATTAACAATTAAATTTACAAATTTAGCGGTACCAATAGTGCTTCTGCATCTGTTCGAGTGTATTTCGAAGTTTATATGGCCGTATGTAGAGGGTGTTGACTTTTTAACTACATCAAAATATAGGTTGTTTCGGTGCACTTCTGCAGGAAGATTTGCATAAAGTAAATGAAATATTACGGAAAAAAAAAGTTATAAACACATTTTGAAAAACATGCCAATCGATTAGGATTGGCGAATCATTGGTCAAAACTTTGTGTTTCAATATTATAATAATCTCAGAATGCCAGGATTGTGTGTCGCTCTTATTCAAAGTCAAGGCGGTGATATTGGCGAGTCGAAAATTTAAATAGTTTGCTAAATAAATATGTAAGATTCTCAAAATATAGTTTGGTTTGGATTTTTTGGTAGTGTTTATTTTCTGTCGAATGATCTTCTCTCTTTTGTTAGTATTTTTACGATACAAATGAAGTCAGACTGGGTAAATACTTATGAGCAATAGTGTACATCTTGCTGCCCATTTACTGTTATGGTATTTATGTTTTCGTTTATTGACTTGTTTAAATTATATTTTACGCGGACTGCTGTATATTAAGGTGTTCTAAAGTTGTTGATGCTCTGTAACTTTCTCGATTCTGCAGATGACTATTTTCTTGAATGTTTGATCGATTCTGGGTTCGGCATTTCGGTCATAGATGTCGCTACATGTTTGTCAACGCTATAACTTTAGTTATTTTATTTATTTTGTTATGTTTCTAGTCTGAATAAGTTTATTGAAAGTAAGTTTGTATAACATAATATGGGATACAAGTGTAGTGTTCCAAGGTAAGGTGATGTGTCGAATTAAGTAAAGCAACATTATAACGACTTCTTACCCGTTGAGTTTCTGTTGCTTTTCTTCTTTGGAGAATTTGCACAGTTGGAGCAATTGTGCCTTATTCAATCCATTTATTTTTATTCCGAATCTTCAACTTGTCGACAATTTTATGCTTATTGACACACCAAATACACTAAAAGGTTATAACTAATTCCTATACATTTTGTTTTACCATATCTTCAACAGATACACTCTGATTTTAAGTAGACAACTTAGATGGTAGTTTCCTTTGAAAAATTCGCGAGTTGTGTAGCTATTAAAGTTGATTTGAACACTTAATGCAGCACGTCCCACTAGCTTGGTTTCTGTTTGAGTACGGCAACTGTATAAAATTTCAAAAACTATTAAAACTTATGCCTGTGTTTATTGCATATTTCTCAATGTTTATGATGATAGGATTAGGCTATGTTTTTGGAGGTATTACATAACACACATATATTTGCTTTGCAATATACCCTGGTCAAACCTAGCACTGGGGTTAAGTTCCGTAAGTCTATGACTGGCCAAATAATACCCCTAAGCCTATATACTTACCAGTGTTGGGCAAGTTAGGGAAGTGAATAAATTTCTACAGCGATTAACATACTCGTGTGTTGTCTCGCTCTCAGTAAATCACTAGTTACACAACTGCTCCCACTCATAGGCTGCGAAGAAACACGAGCGTATCTAGTCGCTGTAAAATTTATTCAGCTTCTCCTATCTTGCCCCAACAACTGCTATATACCATGCTAACTTCACTCGACATACATAACTACAATTTCATTCTCGGCACCCAAACAAACACTTTTCTAAGGCGATTTTACACTAGCTATTTATTGCGCAATTTATTGGCCATTTAAAATTCTTACGTGTATAACACGGATTAAATACGTGGTTATACACGTAACAATATTAAATTATTTTTATATAATTCATTAATAAATCATTAGTCACCTAATTAAATTTTTGTTCTCAAGGATAATGTTCCGATAAGTCCAACATCAGTGGCTCTTACAAGTGTACTGCTTAAGGTCGTTTTACCAACTCAGCATATTTATTGGCGCAATTATTGGCCAAATTCTTACGTGTATAACACGGATTAAATACGTGTTCCCAAAATAAAATAAAAAAAGGTTTCTGACGCTACTGGTTAAATATTTTCCCTTTGCTAGTTAATGCAATTCCAATGAGTAAAAATATAAAGACTCAAAGGTGGTAGAAATTTTTGTTTAATTTTCATTTATCATTGTCTCATAGTGGATTAGTGAAGCGTTTAAACAAATGGTGAGACAAAAAATTAAAAAGCATATTTGAAAATTTTATTTTTGATTAAACCGTCGCCATAAGCACATAGCATTTCTTTAAATAGAACACTGTATACTGTTTTTGAATTTTTAGCAGTGGCTGGCTATTGTCGGCTCTTTCGGTGTTTCTTTGAGACCTTTGTTCTGTAAAAATTAGCAATTTTGATAAGAAACGAACGTATTTACATAGTCACCATTAAAAAACCAGGATTCTCATAACTAAAGATTAAGATCAAGTAACATATACTTCAAATAAAATTAAAATGAGTTATGCGATTAACAGAATGTTCAAAATTTATTGCCTAATTTAGAAAATTTTGTCTAACGCTTTTATATCTTGGTTTTAATTGGTTTGTATATTTGTACACAAATCGGAGCAAATTTCATCGTTAACAAAGTAAATTTATCCAATTTCTACGACTATCTTAACACTTAAAGAACGTTCAAATGTATCTGACCACGCATTTTTATTTTTCACCAACAATATTGAATATGTATATTGACAAGTACGAAAGTGTTCAATTGTCTTCGATTATTTTCAAATTCATTCGACATTTTAAGGTTGAAATAACACTTTCTCTCAAAGCATACAACGCTAGAAAGTTTTTATTGTTTATCTGAAAGGTATTTATTAGAATAAACTATCGGTTTCCTCTCGCTCTTATGGTCACCCGCGCGTCCAATATCTGCTTCACCTTTCTGTCACTATTCATACGAGCCATATGTCCGAACCACTTTAATTTGTCTTGTTCCACTCTTCATTTACCGACACTACTTTAAACAATTACACACACACCGTTTCTAATTCTGTCTTTTTTGTCACTTCCGCTATACAGCCCTCAGATAACGCATCTCACTTGCCGTATTTTACTTCTTAATCTTTATTTAAAGTCCATTCTTCGCTCCCGTATGTTAGTAATCGGGTATATATACACTATAAAGATCTTTACTTTAGTTTCTTGTGACTTCTTTCTCCTTAAAACGACTTATTTAATGTATAAGAAACAGTTGTTTGCACAGTTTACTCTATTATAATTTCATGTTCTAATGGATCCCTTTTCGTTAACATCAGATCCCAGATATTTAAAGTTGCGCCTGTGTTAATGTTTATATTATCAATTTTATGTTTATAGAGTCGGGTATTCTTGTGATAGCCATTACTTCTGTTTTCCAATACTTGTTGTAAATTTTTTACATCCACTCGTATCCCTTTAGTCTCCTGTCCGCATTTCTTTGCGATTTCGTCCATTAGTGTGATAAATAACAGTGGACCTAACACTCCACTCCGTCTAATCCCTTTAGTTGTAACAACTCTCTGGTCATTTTGTTATTGGTTCTAACATATTTCTTGTACAATTATATAACTTTTAACTGCTTTCATAGTTTATCTTTAACTCCCCTTATGGCTAATTATTTCCAATATTTTCTCTCTAAGTGCACTATCGAACGCCTCTCTAGATCGACAAAGCATGAATATATTTTCCTATCAAATTTAATTGCGCCCTTCTGTAATCTGTCTTATACTGAAGATTAGGTTGGTTACTCCTCTTTCGGTGTAAAGCCATTTGCTATCTTCAAAAAGTGCGCTCCAGTATACTCTTCACTCTCTATATTTGGAAATATCTGAAACCAAATAGGTAGAGACTACGATAAATAAGGTAAATGTGGCAAATTTCGAACCCGTCCGTAATTACTACACCTTCACTGTATTTTTTCGGTATAATAGTTTATTTTGCTGTGTTTTAGCGTAGCTTTCGATTGAAAATAATTCCGCAGGCATTTATTTTAATCAAAATTGTTCTTCCAGTGTCATCTTGGAATCTTAAACATTGACATCATTCTATCCCTTAAAGTGTCAGCAATTGGGAATTCTACCTTATAGGATTTCATAAGAAAGAGAAAGATATAGAACGTGTGTTCTTGTTTTTTATAATTTAATGCAATTGCTTCATATTACAATTACAACGAATTCTAAGCTGCAAAAATAGAATTATCAGTAACCGGAATTCCCTCCGTTATTGCCTATTGAATCTTATCAGATGTCTCACATGTTTGCACTAATTGTAAGTCATGTCTACATTCATTACCAATAAAATTAAGTATTTATAGTAACAATAATTTCGACCAAAATGACTGAGTTATAAAGTAATAAATCAAAAATAAGATAAAATGTGAGATTATGTGCAATGCAAGATAAAGATTATATGTATATTGCAATTAAAACCAGAAATCAGTCGATACTTGAATTTACCAGAGAAAACTTGTTTAACTAAAAATTTCCTTTAAACTAGTTTTTCTCAGTGAACACTAGATATTTCCTGATTGATCTGCAAAATATTCGTTAAAACTAATATTAACTATAGCAAATATCAGTCAGTACTAAACTACACTAGTTGCAATTCATGAAAAATCGCGTTCATTTTAGTATTTATCATTAGAGAATTATGTTTGAGATCACTCAAAAAATGTGTATTTTTAATTTCACATCTTTAAATTAAACGTAAGTGATACTATATTACTAAGCTAATTCAAATAACTGACAAATTAAAAACAAAAAACATTGATCCCCGTAATTAGTTTCAACAAGATTCGAAACGGGTCTGCTGTTCCAGTTTAAAAAACTAAAAAACTGCTATTGGAATTAGTCAATCTTAACAATCAAGATTTTCATTGTATCTTACAATTGTTACCGCTTGTTTGCTCTGAGGTATAAAGAAAGGTATCATTTATTTCTGCTGTAGTATTTATACACATCCCATGTAGAATAATAAATGTTTAAAGACTTGAATATATAATCTATAACAAATATACCTAACTTTACACCTCACAAATTCTGAGTTGATACAATTTTAATTGGTGTTTCATTGTGATGTTGTGGCGAAGTAAGCTGATGCACAGAGTGGTAAAAACACCTATAGTCAAACGCTCAATTAGCTAAATAATGAAGTGAGATTACATGGATCTAAGATAGTAATTAAACCTTTCGAAGTTTATGTTGAGTCGATTCTGATCTATAATATGTTGCTAGTTTAAGTTCCATTAGAAAAAAGGTTTCACTGAGAGCTGTTACATTTCATACACGATTGTTAGGAAGTCGGAATTAACAATCGATATCAACACTCTACAACTTTGGAATCATTATAAGATCTATACATATATATTCCATTTCATTCTCTGAAACCCGAACAATTAAAACCACAAACAAACTCCTTTCACTTTGACAGAATATAATAAGAAATGTCGCCTGTCAAAGGTAATGGTAGATAATGTAAAGACGTATTATTTTTAAATTTAGAATTAATGTTAAAAGTATATGTTTATTTTACTATAATTTATGGAAACGAACTTGGTTTTTCAGAATTAAAATTTCGTTCATATGTATGTATGTGTGTAGCCCAAATCATATGTTATGTGAAGGCTTTCTGTCGTACACTTATATTTGTGCGTAAATATTTATGTTTGACTAAATATATAAAAAGTCGAAGGAAACATTTGGCTGAATCATTCATTCGCCAAAACTTACCTCCTTTAACTTACCATTTGTACATATGGCGGAAAGGGACAATGTCGTTATAACGCATACAATGGCGGATAGGGCTATTATCAAGAGATCCCCTGAAAATAATAAAAAAAATTAGATATATTGGTTGTAGACAAAGGAAATAGAAGCTTTAATGTTATGCAAATTTATAACTCTGGCATAACAAAAATATTTTGTATTATCTTCAGAACGAAAATAGAATTTACTGTTTTATATTCATCTGATTTATTTATTTTTTTTTGGCAATAAATTCAATTTAGTGTTAGAACAGCATTATTCTACGTTTATTTTTTCAATAAGTTGTAAGTTTTATTAGCTACTATAGATTTAACGTTCACAAACGTTTATTAATAACGAACAATAATATATACTATAATATTTTGAATTTTTCTTTGAGCAAGTACTACAAGGATTAGCAGTTGTAGTTAACCAACAACCAGGTAGCATTTGTCTTGGATCTTTGTTTTGACGGAAACAACATGTATATTTATAGTATTCTAATGAGATTTTTTTTTCCAAAAAATGCAGAGATTTTATTTATACAAATTGTGCCCAGCGTTATGTTAATTATTTAGTTACTTAAATTTCAATGTATTGTCGATCTGAATAGCTTAGCAAATTTTATGTTAGTAATTCATAAATGTCCATCTTATAAATTTACTATTTGTATTTATGGAATAAAGTCAATTATGTTATTAAATCACATCAAAATACATAACAACATAACACTAATAATTTTTTATTTTATCTCCACTATTGTTGTTTAAATTGTATGTAATATTGCAGTCATTAACAATAGCAAAAAAAAACATACTGGGATTTACATATTGTAATAAATTTGCAGATATTTATACAAGCACGTTTAAAACAAATAAAAAAAATATTTCTATAATCATAAACGTATGATTAATTTATATCAGACAAGACCAACATGAAGTTGATGATGGTAGGTATTTAACTTCATGATAAATTCTTTAGGTTCATCTTGCCTCTCATTCAGTCTCCAAGTCTTGTTCAGCTAAAGTCAATGAAACTAAAACCACTATGTTAAATATTAATTAGGATTATGCGACAAATTGTTAGTGGAATTATAGCTTAATGAAAGGCAATTTTCTTAGGATAACGACGATTCAACATTATTGAATATCTTTTTCAAACTTTACATAATAACTAGAATATTGAAGAAACTTGTAATAATTCATAACTAAAAACTTAAGTGAAAATTGATTATATAATATTATGGATGAATTCTATTTTATTTTACGACATATTGTTGTTTGTCAACTACACAAAATAATCTTACACCGTTTCAAAGTTGGTTTAGATAAACTAAATTTGGGTCGAATTTTAAGATCTGATTGCACTCCCTACAGATAAAGTTCACCCGCAATAAAGAGTTTCAGTTACACTTCATGAAGTCTAACATAATTACAGCGTACATTTCGTTTATTTTGAATATTTTAATTTATGCAATGCATAATTCACGCGATTTGTCATCTCAACATATTTTTTTATTGTTAATGTAAAAATGATAAAAGTACCATAGCACCAAACTGTGTCGTTGCGTAGCGAATGAAAATATGAATCCCTCCCCCCTCGCCGACGACGTAATAGCGATAAGAAATATTTCCGTTTCTGAAATTGAAACAAGCCTTAACTGTATAAGGAATAGGCTTGATTCGTGCGTAAGGATTGATGGTTAATATTTGAATACTTAAAATAATAATATATTTATTATGCTATCACAATATTTATTTTTAATTATTAATAAAATTCTTCCGGTGTATTCTTGTTTAATTTACTCTGGGAGCACTTAATTAGATATTTGAGTTTCTTTCGAGAAAATCGCATAAATAGGAAAATCTAGCTTGTATTCAAAGTAATAAAGCAAGAAGTATTACTTACGCTCTCCACGCTCATTCACTAGTTATACAGGCCTTTAGTGAATGAAAAAGTGCTTCCGACACTATTTTATAATAGGTAATCTCTAAATGTTATGAACTAATCTTACAGATAATAATTAGGGGTCGCTTATCTTATATTTATTTTTCAACAAACTTAACCCATTAGGTATCGATAAATATTGCTTGAGTATATAGTAGCAGAAACCCAGAGGAATGCACAATTAAAAAATGAGCCCGATCTCGCTATCTCGGTCAACGAATCACGCTGTTTTATTGGAAGTTCACTTCTCACATGATGCAATCTCAAGATGTACGAAACTTGATGATCACGAAAGCCATGAAGAGAAACAGATCTCTCCAGATCCAACGATTTGCTCCATAAAACTATAAAGTGTAGAAAATGACTTCCACTACTGGGTAGACTCAAATCTAGGTTTTTAGAAATTTCCAAAACATCACAGATCTTTTGATGAAGCTGTTACTGGTAGGTGTTACGGTCGCACGGATGTAAACATATATTCGTGGAAAACCAATTCGATTAGGGTATAAAATACGGTGGCTGAATCCAATTGACAACTACATTATCAACTTTGATTTATATCAAGGAAAAAATCCACAGGGAAACGATCAAGCAGATTCAGTTTTTGGAAAGGCATCCTCTCCAATAATTTTGATGTTGGCAGAATTGCGTAGTAAACAATATCTATGGATATTGTAGCATATGTGCTATACATATGGGCGATCTGTTTACAAATTTCAATTTGTTGATTAGAGATGATCGAATTCTATCTTCATGTCCTATTAGTAACAAAAAATTCTTCAAAACAAAAAATCGTGGTGACTTTAAAAAATCATACAAAAGAATTGTAGAAGTTTACTTCTTCGCTGGATGGACAATGCGGTTGTTACAATTGCATCGACAAGTTGTGGAGCTGAACCTCTAGGGAATGCAAGAAGGTACTCTCGAAAAAAATAAAAGAAATATTATGGTGCCTCGTCCAAGGTGCACTGCCTCTTAATAATGAAAATATGAAAATATGGGCGCAACTGACCTAATGGACCAAGACATTTCTAGCTATCGAATTTCTATACGAGCAAAAAAAATGGTAATGGCCATTATTCACGTGATTGCTAGATATGGGGCTACGTAATGCGTGGTATTTATACCGAAAGACTATCCCGGGGTTTGTAATAAAATGTGACAGAAGAAGATGTCACGGTACAGGGTATAAATCATTTGGAGGAACCATGTGTCAAAACTGTAATGTAGGTTTTAACTGTTTTGTGACATATCAGATATCATGTATATATAAAACCGGAAATGACGGAGCATTTTGCATCTATACCAACGCCCGGTAATACCATATGGTATCGACATTTTTTTTTCAAACTTTGAGTAAAAAAATATTAAAAAAACATGATTTATGTTAATTTAAACTTAAACTACAGTCAAAAAGCCATAAAACCAGTTTAAAACAAAAAAAAAAATGTAATTCTGGACGTTAGTAGGGTAAGAACGAAAAATTGTTAAAAAAGTACCAAATGTAAAACGCAAATCTTGCGGGAACTTCAGAAGCTGAAAGAAAACTAAGAATATTTCATTAGACAATATTTACGAGTATAATTTTTGCCTAACTCCAGGCAAACCGTTACCGAAATATGGCCGGTAGCCATCCTTTAAAGAATCACCTGTACAACACACCAAAATGTTTATATAACGATTTACTAAAATTCTTTATACGTTCTATATGTGTGTTATTTACAATATAAACAAAAACAAAAGTTGAATGTACAAAGTTAATATTCATAGCTTAGTAAGCTTTAATTTTATCCGTAAACCGTTCAGAGTGTGACGAGCCATCATGGGAATCTACGGATAGACATTTATGAGAAATTTATTAAGGATGATTAAGTGTATCCCACATCCGATCTTTGTGAGGCAAATAGAAGAAGTGCGCTTGTGCCTCCTTTCTCGCCCCGAGAGCGAAACATCTAGAGCTACTGGCGTGGTGTTTTTCATCTAAAGCGAATTTATGGCTGATGTAATTTTCGATCTCCACTTTATTTCCAGTAATAGCGGAATGCCACCGCTTATTACACTAGGCAACAATTTTATGTTTTTAATTTTTTCCTTTAGTAAATATGTAAGTTTTACTTTCTCTTACACGCGTAATTACTAACAAGTAAAAAACAATATTTTTCTGGCACGTCAGTTTTGGTACAAACGCTTTGAAAATTAAATTATAATATAAATTAGATACGAAAATTACATGGAGCTGTATGCTATCGTTCTGTCTTAAACTGGTTTTCTTTTATACAGTACTTTCTGATATCAATGTCCAACAATAATCAACCAACATTTCACTGTTCCACTTGCCCTGATAACGTTTTTCAATAACAGAAGTGTCTTGATGAAATCTCTCGCCGTGTTTATTGACCGAGTCACCGAGGGGAAAAGAAATCCAGGTGCGAATGTAAAAAATGTATTTTAAGGCTCATGTTACAGCCTTCTAAGGAGTAGGTACATTAACAATTGCTATGTAATCGTCAGATTTTGTGTTTCCTATAAAATTTTGAGTCACACTTTTAAGAACATTCCAAGCACCACGTCCAAGTCAGTTAAAGTCTCTTCAAATTGTGCATCTTGTTGTAAACGTTTAATTTGGGGTCCTACAAAAATTCCCTCTTTAAGTTTTGCATTTGAAATATTGGGAAATTTGTGTTGAAGGTATTGGAATCCACAACCATCCTTATCCATTGCTTTGACGAAATTCTTCATCAAACCTAATTTGATATGCAATGGCGGTAGAAATATTTTATCAGTTCCACTAGTGCCTTATGAAGTATATTCTTTTGTCCAGGAATATACTGAGCCCTGATTGGCCAATCTTTAACAACCTAGTGCGAATTTCTTGATCGACTGTTCCACTCACAAAGGAAACAGCAGTGCTTTGTGTACCCCAGTTGTAAACCGAGTAGAATTGCTACAACTTTGAGGTCAACGCTGATGTGCCATTTATAAATTTTGTTATTACTTTTGTCGAGAAGACGAGTCATATTTTCATAAGTTTCCCTCATGTGGACTGCGTGACCAACCGGGATGGATGGATAAACGTTTCCTATGTGAAGAAGGACAGCTTTCAAACTCAATTTCGAAGCAGGCATCGATAAAAAGATGACCTTCTTCTGGGTTATGTTGATGATCACTTCAGCATGAATACTTGTGACAGTCTTTCTTGACAATTATGATTCACTGAAATATGTGTGCCTGGAGCCAACAACTTCCACCCTTGAAGTTTAGATCCTAGTATTTTGGCTAGAATTTTTGACAAATTCAGATCTCGAATAAGGTCATTTAAATTTGATTGATTACTGAGTGAGGTCCGTCGTCTAGAGATGGCAAATATTCATCAGCGCGATCCGATAACTCCGAAATGTCTTCCTCTGCATCTGTAATGGTATATCCTTCACTCAAAATATCTACAGGTCCAGGTACTGTTAAGGCTTCTGAATGAGGTACTGGACGAGTAACAGAAGACACACTAGCGTAAGTAATCTTATTCTTATTTTGGTTGGAGAACCCGAAAGTTTTCGTGCAGCAAAGTAGCAATCAGACAAATGGTCTACTTGTTCACGCCAACTCATAAGTCTTGCAAATGGCATAGCGCTGTTCTTACCGTTTGACCAGCCCCTCAAAAGTAACAGCACACCGTGCGCAGCAAATGTGTGGAGCCCATTCCTTGTCCCATTATTTAATTTTTAGACCAAAATAGTGAAATATATAATTTTCTTATTGAAGGCGTATATTCCGTTTATGTCGTTAGGTAGTGAATTTTCTACATATGTAACAGAAGCTTTTGGAATTATTCGTTCACGCACAAGACATTATGAAATCAAAAGACGTCCAGTTGTCATACAGCCCTAAATTGAATCTAACCAGTGGCGGTTTCTGTATAGGAGCACATGAGCACGTGAACCCCCTAAACAAATGGTCGATTACAAATAAATAAAATCTATTACTCGATCTTAATATATTCGTGAAATATAACGCAGCGAAACGAATAAACGACGCAACGTTCCTTTCTATACGTATGTATGTACATCGCGAGCAAGCGACCGACGACGGAACACGTGCGCCGAGTAGGCGAGACTACGTTGATTTTATCCAATGCCTAGCCGCATAAAGAACGTAGCGATGGTGGGAGGGATACGGCAGATTCAATATGAACGGTGCACAAATTGAGTGTGCTCTGTGCTCGCTTTCGTTGCGTTCTCGGGTCACGTTAACAAATCGATCGACATCAACGTTCAGATATCGTGTTTTACGGATAAACTATATTATATATGTTTTGTTTATGAATGACTCACCGTCACAGGGCGTAACTACCATATAGAATGTTTGTTGGTGACAGTTTTTAAATAAACCAAGGGTGCGTAATTATTTTAATTATTAATAACATACTGATGTAGTTTTTTATTAAAAAAAAAACAATTATCTGAATAAATTTCTTATTTAATGTTATTTTCATTTTGAAAGTTGTTTTGATATTTTAGGATACGGTGTATTTCTTTATACTTTAAGTTTTAACAGAATTTTCGTGACTATATATAACATATATTATTTATTTACTATTTGCTTATATTTTTCCGTATTGGACGGATTTGTTTCCAGTTTTTTTGTTTGTTTCCGGCTCTCTGCTTCGTACGTGCTAGCGAGAGAGCAGTGTGATATAGATATCGGGGTGGCTCACATATGTTGTTTTCTTTTGCTTGGAAATTAAAAAATTTTAATATATTAATCTGTTAATTTGTTGCTGATATTAAGCAGTGCTCAATGTTTAATCACACTCGTGCAGTTTAGATGAGTAATTAATACAGGTCCGTATTAAATTTAATTTTATATTTAGTTTTAGGTATAAGAAGATTTCAAAGATTGTAGATGATAAAAGTTAAGTAGTAAAAGTAATTTATAAATATCTAATTAACTTTGTAAAAAAAATGAAATTAGCAATATATTTGTTAAAAAAAAAACTATCTATTTATTTAAACATTGATTTACATTTTCATTTGAGGTACTTCATCTACAGCAATACGTTTATTAAAATCGCGCACATAAAATCACAAACTTAAACTCGTAAATCTTTAACTGTTCCCAAAAAAACGTACATTTCCGTCAAAGATACAAATAATAATTGTTTTTTTTAGACAAACAAAAATAAATTGGCAACAGCGCAGCCGCAGTTAAAAACTACGCCGCATCGTTAAATCCCTCTGCAAAAAGCCGACAAGCAAAGGCGCCACTAATGCGCTTTGGTGCAGCGACAAACAAAAAGAATATATATAGTACGTAAAAAAGTAATGAAATGAAATATCACAGTACCGTAAAAAGATAATGAAATGCACACAACAAACAAAGTAGTATTGTAAGTAAACACTAAAACAATATAAAATAAGAACTATGGATGCGAACAGTTTGTACTGTGCAATATTTTGAAAGACTTTTAATTCGTTTAGTTATGAACAAAAAATTCAAGTTAAAAGTATGGGCAGGCAAAACCAGAACTTAATTTTGACGCAAACTACAAAGGGCAAATTTAGAGACTTTCAAGAAATTTAAGAAGGACATACGTACGAAAAAAATGATTGGATTTTAGTTAAAATTTGCATGTTCTTGTTTTGTGAACACCCTACGTTCCGACCACGAGCCGCCACTGAATCTAACGAGTCGTGGCGTAGCTCCTTATATTACCACACACCCAGAAATCTACAAATCTACAAAGAATCTACACTGTCCACTTCACAATGCTCGGATTTAGTACAATATAATCTTGTAATTATCTTTCTTTATAAAAGTCACTTTGAATTCTGTAAAATTTAAGGTACTTTTTGTACTTTTAGCTATTTAAATAATTCTCAAATCCTGACGTATAACCTTGCAATAGCGTATATTTTGACTAGTGAATTACTTTAATTTGAATGTTTTACAATTAAAAAAATAATTATAAATAAAAAAATGTATATTATTTTTTGGTATCTTGTTATTTTTCTTGTGATACTGTCACAGTATTTATACATTAATATTAATGAATTTGAATTGATCTTTTTTTTTTTTACTAGATAACTATTGTAAGTTATTATAATACTATGTGTAGGTATCCTACGCTACTTAGTAAGGAAGAAGCGTGTAGGTGATTTTTTTTTATATATCTATAGGTGTGCTGCGGAAACGATCAATTAAAGTAAAATGGAAAACATAGAAAAATAAAGGTTTGAACAGTTGGTTGCTTAGGTTGGCACCTCTGTTGACGATGTTTAGTATTTCGCAAGTCATTGGATATAAGACCTCATTTTACTATACCAAAAATGGAAAAACGTGCTTACGATTTCTGTCAAAGGCAACTACTACACTGTTAAAAGTTTTAACATTTTTTGACTAATTTAATAGTCAGGAGAGAGACACCAGCTTATCCCGTGTTTATTTTGTCGAGAACTAACGAGAGTTTAAATTTGACCGCAGAAGATAGTCAAGTATTGTCTATTGTTAAGGGGTGATTTTGCCAAACTGACAGTGGCAATTATAAAATACTTCTAGTCAAATTTTATTTGTTCTAAACTAAAAAATTTACTAGCCTGTTTAAATAATGAATGCGATCTATTGGGTGATTTAACACCGTTTTCTACAATACGACGTCTTTTTAATATGGTTATTGTTTACCTGTTTCTGGATATTTTTTTTAGGGTATAAGTGGACAATCGACAACTATTCAACAACTATGTAACAGCCATAGTACTCTCCTTGTAGCTAATTTAATGCGAAATTTTAATGATAACAACTCTTTCTTAGCGCTAGAACATTTCCCATTTAAGACGTTTCCGCAATTATAAATATCAGAACCCTCAGTCCAAATTTAAACAGTTTAGAATCAACTAAACGGGCCAATTTTAAAATGATTTTTGAGAACATTATAAAATTAAGTGAATGTTTAATGCTATTTGAATCAATCTGAACTAATTACATAAATAGATGTTCCCAATATATTCTTAAGATATTGAAATTTTTATGCACACTGACATTAAGTTTAATAACACAAAGTTACCTTTGCAGATCAGTACACGTTTGGTAGGTTTGGAATATGTTAATACGGAAAACAAACAAAAAAACAGTTACGTGTGCAATGCATGTGGTGCGTATAATGCAATACGTATTAGATTAGGTGGGGTTTCTATATTTCTATCCGAGGGAAAATATTGATTTGGTTGACGCGTTCTGAATGTTAGAATATAGTAAATCCTCATATCTGAACAAAGAATTCACAGAAATTCTAGTTAATTTCTGTTCTATAAACACACTTAGTCGTCAACTCGTCTGGAAAGTTTGATAAAATAACACACCAAATATTCGACTAGCGCAAAATTAACGCCAAACCGATAATATTATTCAACAGTGTACACATTATATACACAGGCTAATATATTCATTGTTGAGTAAGATACTCGTAACTGTAGCACATTATTTACTACAGCATAGAAAACTTTGTGTTAATAATTATAATACTATTAATAAAAAATGCGGCTTCCTGTAGGTTAAGATATTGTCAGCAATAGAGTAAATAATATATAAGATTTAGTAGGCCTTTTGACGGAATTTGACACGTATTATTTTGAACTTTGTACCATAACCGAAAAATATTCTTAATTCTAAACTAACTTACAAAATCGCAAATAAGTGGTTCAAGTAGTTAAAACTAATAGATTAGGATCTTCTCCAAATACTAATTCTAGATTATATACATATATGAAATTCTCTAAGGTACAAAAAAAAACTAATAAAAAAATTACTGCCAGAATTTGAAAATGGATAATATGCCTTAGAATTTTATAAACCTGACGAATTGAATGATTATATATAGTGAGCTTTTTTTCTTGTGAGGACAACGGAATATCTCTAAAACACTGCATCAATCAAAAAAAGTCTTAATAAGAGTTGTTATAATGTATGGGGGCTACTGAATGGTGCCAACTCGATCTCCACCCTCACTCCCCATGTGGGGGGCTCACTGAATGGACTCGACGCGATCTCCCACCACTCCCCCCCCCGGAGTGGAGGGGGGACACTTTGAATCTTAATGGGAAACCCCCCATTTTGCATTGCAGATTCGGATTCTACGCCATCAAAGATTTTTGTTTGAAATTTTTTTCGATTCCGTAACAGGGTGCGCTGTAATGCAAAAACACGATTGAAACGTCTAAAAATACACAAAAAAGAACGCAAAGCAACATATTTGTGTGTTTTTTTATTTTAACATAAACTAACATTTCAAAAAGCCATTCAACAACGAACAGAACTTTACTTTATCATACGCAAATTTCAGAAATGTGATCGAAAATGTGCCTTCCACTTCGATGCATTTATTTATTCGCAATTGAAATGATTGCACACAACTGAAAGTGTTTCCAGCGATATCTTGAACGAGCGTTGGTGATTCGCTCAATCATGTTTTCCCTCGTGGTTGGCACTTCTGTATAAACTCCAGATTTTTGAGTGATCCCACAGAAAGAAGTCAGGGAAAGTAAGATCTGGCGATCTTGCAGGTCAAGACACTGGACCACCTCTTCCGATCCATCGGCGATTGTAGGCTCGATCTAATATTCTCGTGATATTCTTGAATAATGTGTTGGACAACCGTCATGGTTGGAACCAATTGTTTGTACGTACCCAGGGAAGGTCTTCAGAATAGAAAGGTCTTCAAGAAATACTGGAAGTTCGTTCTGCAAGATGTTTCGATATTTTTCACCATTTAAGTTTCCATCGATGAAATATGGACCAATAAGCTTATTGCCAATTATTCCACACCAAACATTTACGTTCCAAGGATGTTGCTGTTCAACTTGGCGCAACAATGAGGATTTTTCGATACTCGATGTAATGCATGTTACGGCCGATTTACCGTACCGTGATTTGTGAATGTGCTCGTCAGAATAATAATAAATGTCTGTATCGTTGAAGGTGCCATTTGACAAAATCGCACTAGATTTTGTAAATCATCGCCATGAAGTTCTTTGATGCATGGAAACTCTAAATGGATGATATTTCCTACGCTTCATATTTGGCAGACAGTGGATTGAGAAATTCTGATTCGCGCGAACTATTTCTCGAGTACTAATGTGCGGAATTATTAAGCTATCCAGCTAATACATTTTCTCTAGCAATTGTTTTTTCGGGATTACGTTCTTGACTGTACAGTTCCTTCACTAGAGAACTGTTGAACGACTCGGTAAAAAGAAGCGTGTGATCGCACCTTGTCGGGAAAACGTAAAAAAAAGAAAAACACAAAATCATGTTCGCTTGCTACTCTTTTTTGTGTATTTTTTCTAGACGTTCACAATCATGTATTTTGCGATTCAGCGCAATCTGTTACAAATCGAAAAAAAGTTTCAAACAAAAATACATACTTGATGGGCGTAGAATCCGAATCTTCACAAGCAAAAGGGGATCTCATTTAAGATTTCAAAGTTGCCCCCCTTTCATTCTGGAGGGGATGAGGTGGGGGTTCGAGTTCGGCACCATTCAGTGAGCCCCCTACATTATAACAAATCTTATTAAGATTTTTTTTTAATTTGATGCACTATTTTAGAGATATTGCGTTGTCTCTAGACAAGAAACTCACCCTGTATATAAATACTTGTATATTGGAATACTCCAATTAGAAATTAACCTAAGTTGGTGGGGTTACACGTCAGTTGCTTACACAGAAAAAACACAAAATCAGTTTTGCTTGTCTTTTCTTGTTGTTGTGTATTTTTTCTAGACGTTCACAATCATGTTTTTTACGATTACAGTGCAATCTGTTACGAATCGAAAAAAAAGCTTCAAACAAAAACTACATACTTGATGGCGTAGAATCCGAATCTACAATACAAAATGGGGGATTTCATTAAGATTTCAAAGTTGTCCCCTCCAACTCTGGAGGGGGTGAGGTGGGGAATCGAGTTCGGCACCATTCAGTAAGCCCCCTCATTATAACAAATCTATTAAGTTTTTTTTTTAAATCGATGTTAGTGTTAGAGAGATTGCGTTGTCTCAGACAAAAACTCACCCTGTATATTAATACATTGTGTATTGAAATACTCCAATTAGAAATTGACCTAAGTTGGTGGGGTTACGCGTCAGTTGCTTACACGGCGACATACACTTAATAGTATGTAGTAATAAAGGCCTAATAAATGCAATAAGGACCGTAAATTTAAAGTAAACTTATACATTGTAATAATTGCTTGTAAAAATTGCTATATTTGCTTGTACTTTTCTAATTGTAGTTTTATATTTATTTATATAATGAGTTATAATAGTGCTAATGAAATTACATACATGAATTTCCTAGAAAGTAAACGCAAACATATTTTGTAAACACGTTACAACACAATATAATTGTTAATCCTTTTAAAGTGTTATTTCTGAATAATTATGCAAGATAATCTCCGTGTCCGCTATAACTGAATCGGTTCGAGTTGGTTTGCTTTGAAATACCGGTTTTATCGTTTACAGCAGGTATTCAACGACCTGTAAGTTTATGCTAGTGTTTAACAGAGTTCGATTGCTTTTGTTGGGAATGTTTTAGCAGTATATGAAAGTATACAGTGCAGAAAGATTCGACGCGTTCTAAGATTATTGATTTCTGCACTGCAGAGAGCGTTGATGGTTTATTTTGAGACAACACGCATTAAGCCGCATAAGTCGGAAAATATAAACTATATTTTTATTGAAGGATATAAAAGTAATATGCGGATGTGTATATCCTACTTATCGACAAAATAACTCGTAGATAAACTATACACATGTTTAATTTTAAGTTTTAAGCAAATACACTTGCAAATGAAACTGCGGCTTCTGAAAAGCCAGCAAAATATGGAGTTTCAATCTTGATTAATTAGTGTCATTTCAAATAACAATTTTGAGCTTGATTTATATAAATTATTTATTTAATTGCACGAAGTGTGTAAAAAAGACATGTTTCTCTTTCATTCTTCGAAATCTAAGCAAGTTAAATATTCTTCAACACTCTAGGAAGCTTGGGTACTAAATGTTTCTCTCCATTATTTTTATTCTAATAAAGTAAAAGTTTCACAGATCTGATTAAACTGTGAATTTACACAGTGGTAATTAAGTACGCATCTATATTACAAGTTCAGTTTCCATAATAACAAATTTAATTTTTAAATTTACACACAATTTATTAGCTAGAAATCAGTTTTCAATATTAAGATGTATATAAATACACTGTGTGCCATTAATACGCACTAACATTTGAATATATTCTAAATATTTTATAAACATATTACTAAGATTCAGTTTAAACTACATTAATCGCTGCAATTATCCTTTTGGTTAATTTTCGAGTATTTATGAGAGTCAGCTACCTACCTACCTACATGTTATTTCGGAAGCAGTTATTATGATTAAAATTGCGTATAGTATGTCTTAAGTAATCGTGAGTGATGTCTCACAGATGACAAAGTGCACCCGACAAATAATCGACCATCTTCGAATTTATGCTAAAAACTCTTGAGAAACTGCTTGACAGCCACAAGGGATGAGGTATTACTATATCGGCTAACTACAATAAGATTTGCGTATCGAGCAGGAAAATTCATGAAGTAGTCTTGCATCTGGTCATGCAGCATGCTCTGAAAATCAAAAAAGTGCATTTGTACACATTCCTCGACGTAGAGGGAGCATTTGACAATATTTCTGCAGTATCAATCTCTAAAGGTTCGGGGAATAAAGGAATCGATGAAGAAAGCTGCAAAGAAACTGATTGCATGCTGAAAGGGTTACCAATTTAATCATGGAGGAGCTACCAATGAGAGATAAAAAGGAAATTTCGCCAACTTTGCAATCACGATGGTAAAAGTTTTCAATGTAATGAAATTGCACTCAATGAATAAAATGAAACAAAAGAAAAAATTACAGTATAACAAACAAAATTGAACAAAATTCAAAAATATAGCTTCAGTGAATATTCAAAAAATTATCATCCGTCATTGGCGTAGTTATTCCCAGACGAAGATCAATTAAGATCCTTAAAAACAAACCAAATTAGATGTAACATATTACCTGAACAGTAGTCACGCTAGACATCCTACCAGAATATGTCAAAAGTTTTTACGAGTTCGTACGAGGAGTTATTCATCCTCAATTAAACTCCTGTAGACAAGTGCGTGGTACCAAAAAATATTCCAAATCAATAAGATAAAAAGGAGAAGTTTATTGGTGGCCTTCAAGGAAAGAAAGTCATTAGGGTAAAATCGTAAAGTATTTGTTTACATTCTACTTTAAGTATTGCGAAGCTACACTAAATATTTAACTCTCAGTATGGTGCAAAAACGTTTCCCAGACCTTTCAAATCCTTTTCGGAACATGTTTAAGATAGGCTTCACATCACCAGTTACAAATATATGTTTAATGTATACAAGGTTAAAGCATGAAATTAAAATGAAAAGAAATATTTCTATGCAAGCAAAGGACTGATTGTGCAAAACAGATTTCACAGAAGAAAGGCAAAAACTTTTGGTAAATTTTGCAGAAGTGCCGAATCTACGCTCACCTTCTGGTTTCATTTACATTCATTACGATGGTTCATCCTTCCGTTAATGGAGGAGACAGCTCCATGATCTGGGAAGAACCGAGGAGGTACCTTTACAGTAGACGACGAGGCTACCGTATTTTCTTTTTTTTTTGTTATTAACAATCATAGGGAAATTATTAAGTTAGAGTAGGAACATTTCAATTGTTATGGAAAACTGTTTTAAAAACATTATTATATACAATTATTTCGGTTTCTATTCGGGTACCCTAATTCTAAATGTACCCTACATCTGACCGAGTATTCCCTGACCTTACTTCTATGACCCCTATTCCTAACCGTATTTGAATTACGATCAGACTTTCGGTGACCGTTTAGTGACCGTATTGAGACCGTATTTGACCGTATGTAAATACGGTATGTAAAATACGGTCAAATGTGATTATGCCTGCTAATTAGAGCAGGTCGAGTAGTCCCGTACGACTCCAATATATTCCCGGACAGGGTTTCCTATATCGCAACATGGGAAGCGGTGCCAGAGGGCAGTTAAAATTTTGTATTACAATATTATTATTACATAATAAACGGTCACCGAAAGTATCCACCTAGTAGTAATCTACTACTTCTTCGGATAAAATAATAGATGCAAAACATTATCCTTATCCATTATTATTCCATTATTTTTATACGTGCCGTGTCCTGGATAAATCCCCACCTAATTGAAATATCAAGAGCAAAAGAAATCCCTTCTAACACCTTCTAAGGAGAGGTTTAAATAAATGTAATAATACGTTCGACATGTTTCATCTGCTGCGAACGGAAACATAAATAGATCTTACGATTTAGATGTTAATACGAATAACGGAACTAAGTTTTTGAGATATGAGTAGTCCAGCACAAAAATTAATAGGAAAAATCGTTAGAATACTCTCGTAAAAAACAACATTACATATCTTGTACTCGATATATGCGTAAAAGTTTGTATGATGTAGTTGGAGATACGTATTTATTTAATTGTTTTTACCGTTTGTGGTGCGTGTATTTCATGTTGGCGTGAAAAAGTTGTTGGTTTTTTATTCCTCAAATACTTGAACGCCGTAGATATTTGTTTCGGATTCATTTCGCTTGCTTACTCAAACAGTATCGGTGTCAATTTTTAATATATGTATGAGTAATAAATTTCACAAATCTTTTAGTAAATTAAATATCTCATTAATATGTGTATCTTAGAACTGAATAACGAGGTTTTATTTGATTTGTTTTTTGGAATTAGTCAATCAAAAATTTAATGTCACTTAATGAAAAAAAATTTTACAGCTTGAAAAAGACTAAATGTTTGGTCGAAACGTCGCAATTTGACAAAATAAATAATTTAACTCGATGGTGCTCTATTTTTGGACATTCATCCCTAATTCATATACCATACTGGAGCATTGAATTATTACTGATAAAAGTCTTAATACAGATGGGTTCTCAAATTATGATTTCTGATTATTCTTTTTGTGACCCTTTCCGCATTTTTCGCTTACCTCTTCCTTTTCAAAAAAGCTTAGTATTAGTATATAGTATAGTATATATAGTAATTGACAAAGGTTCTGTGAAACATAGGGTTTCTAACTGACACTTAATTGCTCACACACAATTTTACGCATTTCCACTTTGCCTGTTTACTCTAACGTCGAATTAACTGATTCTATTTCATATATTATATAGCCGCGCTAATAAAAACGCCAGCGAAACACAACTTTTTTATATTGACGCTCATCCAAATACCCAGATCAGCGTAGTTCTGTTTTTAGTAACGCTGCCCCAAAGATTGCGCTCTACGCTTCATTTGGGAAAACCCCATGGTTCGAAGACACCAAGGTTAGGTCACCAGTATACTCTTCTTATTTGGCCAATTCTCGTTTTACTCCGGCCGTGTATACTATATTCCAGAGAAGACTGGTTTGTTTTCGATTATACAAAATATTTCAGATGTATACTCGGAATCATAAGAGAAGAGCCCTGCGTCACAAATTGCCCGGTCTAGTGACGATACACATTTATAAAGTTATTAGTAAAGACACAAAATGTAAAGATAACATATAAAGTATGTCATTCGTTGGCAACATATCGATAAGACAGACGTTTTACTGAACCTGCATATTCAATAATGTTCAGGACAAAGATAGAAATACAACAAAAATGAGGTTTCCATACCAACACCTTGCTGAGAGACGCATTTCGATTAACATTGATTTATCGGTTGTCGAATATCAAATAGGTTATTTGGTAACCTCCCACTTCGATCGCGACGTTTTTTATAATAATTCTCCAATAGTTTATAAAATAAGTTATAAGTTTTTTAAAAAAACTAAATCACGTCTGCTCATTGAAGAAGTTTGCGTTTCGAATCTCAACATTTGACATTGGACTTGCTAGAATATTTTGAAAAGGAGAAGCAAAACAATTAATCTTAATTGCAATCATAGCTGGGCATTAATGAAATAAAGTTTTAATCAATTAAATTCGCGATTAAAATGGCTCATTAACACAATTTAATGGAAATTAATTTAATTGGATATTAACCAATGAAATTTTTAATCAATTAAATTCTTGATTATAATGATTAATCGGAGATTTAACCGAAATAAATTAATTGTTAGTTGACAAGTAAATATGTAATTATCAGTTAGTTAATCGTTAATTTTCTTAATCCAAATGGATTAAATCTGAGTTTTATTTTTATCGAATCGTATTCCTGTTACAACTCGTGTTTAAACCGTATGTGCGTATGCCCGTGGAGCAAATCCGGGTCCTAGTATGACTAAATAAAAGTACTTTTGTTACTTTTCCCCTATTTTATATGTATATTTTAATAAACAAATAAAACTTTTTAACTGTTGTTGAAGTTTATAATTTCTGTTACTTATCTGTTAAATATACTTCTCCCCGCGTTTATTGAAGCTTAAATTGGAATAAAAGTGTCTTATTTGAAATTACAAAGATATGAACTGATTTATTGATATGTAAATTACCTGTGGTGTTCTTTATCGTAAGGGTATTCTTTAATTACATGACAAATATCAATTGTTCAACCCTTTATTTTAAAAGCAGAAATTAGATTCATATATTTTAATATTTAATTTAATATTTATTCAATATTTGAAGAAATTTGGTAAAGTTAATCAACGAGCAACCTACAGGCTAACAAAAAATCTCGTGACAGTGGTGAGTCATTTTGCGCACATTATACTGGAGTGGGCGTAGCGTATATGATGGCCGCATCCATATGTTGATTCATTGATGATGTAGGGCCCTTCTTTTATAATTCCGACATTATGTCCGTACGTTGCCTTATTATTCAATTTTCAACTTTTAAATTACATGTTATTTTAAATATTTTAATGCATCTTTTCATCGATTAATTGTAAGTATACAGCTGTCCATATTAGGGATAAATATTTGTTTAAGTTTAATATAAGATAACTTTTTTTTAATAACACTGCTAAATTATGTCACTTTCAATCTGACAATTCCCTAGAACCAGGCGATTAAGGAATTTTATTTTAATTTATAACCAGAGCCTTGTTGGTTAAAGTCAAACAAGCGACGGTAAATACAAGTCATTAGAAGTACCTACATGTTGGCAAATAAAAAATAAATAAAATCAACACTATGTTGCTGCAACAATTTACTTAACTACATAAAAATATAATTGTTTTTTATTTGCTGCGTCCAAACAGTAACAAAGCTACACCATTTCTTTTAATAGATTTTATTCGCAATCATAATAGTAATATATAGCTATTTTTAACTTGCATGAGGTTGGAAAATACGTCATTACTGAATGCAAAGTGTTTCTCTTTGGTTGAAAGTGATCACTTCCATTTTTTGGTAGTGACGTTTCTGTCAATAATCAATAACATCAAATGTCAAAACCACCTATACTAATATGGTTTAAGTATTATTAGTTATTTTAATTCAACAAATAATCGCTAAAAGCAAATTTTAAATTGTTGTAGGAACGGTATTTTATTAAAACAACACCTTTTGTGTATGATTTTTGACAAATATATATTGACAACGGATTGCATATCACACTAGGGTTAGAACTAGGGTAGTATTTTGCCAATATACATATGTTCCTTTTGCGAAAAATAATGTATAAAAATTTAACACAAACTAATATTTTATATATTAACATTAGAAATTGATTTCCATCTATGAATTTCCAAGGCTATTAACCGCAATTGATATACGCATCTACTGGGTGAGTTTTTTATCTCGAGACAACGGAATATCTCTAAAACTGCATGAAATCAAAAAAAGATCTTAATAGGATTTGTTATAATGTAGGCAGCACACTGAATAGTGCCGATCTCGATCCCTCACCTCACCCCCCAGAGTGAGAGGGGGGACAACTTTGAAATCTGGAACCCCTATTTGGTATTGCAGATTCAAATTCTACGCCATCAAGTATGTAGTTTTTGTTTGAAACTTTTTTCGATTCGTAACAGATTCCTCCACTGTAATGAAACATTTTCTACCTTTCTACCTCGCATGGAATATACTATTAATGTGTAGTTCGTTAGGGTTTTAATGTTTGTCTTACAAGTTCTATATAAAAATTTTATTTATTGTATATTTCAATTTTATTTTTAAAATTTGACTATTGTTAATCTGCTGTTAATTGAAAGTTTTGTTTTAAAAAAATTCTTGCCTCTATTGGTAACTTGTTTTAATTTAAGAAGACTAAATATTTAAATATTTATCTTAATTTCTAATTCATTAGATAATTTTAATTTTTAATTAACAATTCCTGTGATTGGATTATTTCTGTAGCTTGCCTGAGGATGTCCTTATTTGAACGAAACCGGTCTCTTTAATTAAAAGAATTTGTGAGAAAGTGGACTCTTATTTCCGTATATAATATAATATGATTCGATATTTAACCGGTAGTGATAGTTTCATTTTTCTAATCAGAATAGTTTTCTAGAAAAACAATTTTTTTGTAATTATTTGAAGAACAATGAAAAGTCAGGTGATCCAATACCCCTCTATGTGGTAACTATAGTAGTAGTATAAGTTTTTTTTTTCAAGATCAAGAAACCCTTCTACCATGTCATAAATTTGATTTTTAGTATAAAGGTAGAAAAGGATGGTTTTACTTCACCATCGTAGATTAAACGTTATTCGCTGTATCAAGAGTTATGTGTTTGTGCCTTCTACGTAATTCTCAAATTTCGTTTTGCAATTGTAAATCCTATGTAGCTTCATTTTGCAGGTACTATCATTTGAGATTTTTTATTATTTTATTCATGGATTCTAGATTGCTAAAGATTCAGTTTCGTTTGTATACCATACCTATTCCAGACTGTGCAACCACCCAAGAGAGGCGCAGGAACAGCATAAACCCCATATGTTGAGGAGGCATGGAATGAGAACACCCTGTATCCATCCGAGTTTAACTCCACTGTGCCCGACGCTGTTGTTTCCTGTGCGTCCGTGTAGCCATTTGGTTCCTGTGGAAAGCACGAAAGGAGAGGAAATTACGATTTTATTTCGGCAATCAGCAATAGGGTTAGGCGATAATGGTTACAGTATTGGATTGCTTGCAAGTACTAATTTTGCAATCCGTCATCGCTAAATCGGAATTTTACCTATTATGACAAAAATTTGTTTTTGATCATTATAACATTCCTGTCACACTAAATCCTACATACGTAGCTTAGGGTTTAACGTCATTATCAACTAACTAGTAAATCTAACTAACTTGAGTTAAATTTAATAATATAAGTAATTTATTTTGGCTTTATCAATGTTAATTCAGTTAAATATTTTACGCACTGGCGTGGATTGGTCTCACGTTTTAACCCGTGCATCTTTTAAAGCCGACTTATGTACAGGCTGTTCCATCGAAGACTGGGTCTTTGATTACAGCTCTATTTGTGATTTTAGGAAAAAGTCTTTTATGCAAAAATTTTACAAAATTCAATGCTGCATAACCTAAAAATATTTTTGACTATACAGGATGTTCTAAAAGTAGGAAAACGCGCACTTAATCCGTTAGTTTAAATGGAACACCCTATGTATTATTCCAATTTTAAATTCTACGGAAAAAACATTACTTTATATAAGCAACTATACAGGGTGTTTCAGACCAGTCGTCCACTGTCTTTTTCTCGCTTTTTTTAACTTCCGGAAACGTTCCATTACACCGGAAGTGGATAGCAATTTTCTTATTTTAAATGAAATCATATGTTTTTTTTCTTACCTCAATTAATTCTACAGATTATTTGAATACAATTTTCATTAAAGTTTTCTATCCCTAAATTCAACCGTTTTTGAGATATTTACGATTTTGTCAAAATTTTGATTTTTTTCATCTCTTTCAAAAACGTACCATATTTTGCAAACCATTAAAAATAATGTCATTTTACTAGTACCCAAGAAAAATAGTTGTCCGTACCAAATTCTGTCAAAAGAACTAAATTGTATACAGAGTATTCATAAATCGATTGTCAATTCAATTAACAATCATTTTTTAATGTAACATTATATTCCTAATTATACCATTCTAACCTAATTTTTCCATTGCTGATCCATGGTTATAATGTTGTGGTTGATACGAGTATTATAAAAGATATTTTACATTTATTGCTTATGTGGAAGGAAATAGATGATACTTAATAATTTAGAGATTATCTGGCATCTTACATTAAAAAAAATAGATTACAATAATCATAAAAAAAAAATATTGAACCTAATGTAAAATAACTAAATAAAAATAAATTATTCAAAATGTCTACCATTTCTTTCCATGCATCGCTCTATTCTGGCCTCAAAGTTCTTATGAACTCGAATTAGCTCTTCTCTGCTTAAACATTTGTGACGACTCATGCAGGATATTGTACTTAGATAATTATTTTTAAATAAATCTAATGTATTTTCTATTAATTTTCAAGACAGCTTAATATATAAACGGGGATATAACTAAATGAATCCACAAATTAGTAAGCATATATCGGCATCAGATCATAAAATACAAAACTAATAATACGTTTTTTAGTTAAAATAGAAAAGAATTTAATGTCATTCGTCTATGATTAGCAGAAACTATATTACTGATGTTTGGTAGGCTGTGGTAATTGTTTATTACCATAACCTACCAAACAACCATTATAATTAATTAATAATAATTTATAATAATTAAAAGTCAAAGCTATCAAAAAATAATTTGTTTTATGTAATACGTTTTCCGTATTTTATTTTCTCTTTTTTTTTGGCCACCTAAAGCGATTTGTGTATAAGAAAGAGACATCAACATTAATTTTTATTATTAAATAGTAGGCAGTAAGCAACATGCATTATCAACATCCATTCCTTTTAGTTTCAGTTCTTCTTCATATCTCCCTCTCGTATGACTCCACAACCCGATATCGGACCTTATCCTCCTTCAGAATCTTTCTCCAAGTTTTTGTGTTCTTCGCTACCCTCTTCCAACTTCTCGTTCCAAGCAGTTCTTTGGGATCCCCATCAACCGCTTCTTCCCATCGTCCTCTTGGCCTGCCCTTTGGCTTCGCTCCTTGCATCCTTTTATTAAGGAGTTTCTTCGGTATCCTTCCTTCTTCCATTCTGACCACGTGTCCTGCTCATTACAATCGTTGAAGCCTCACATCCTCTGACAAGCACGGCTCTTCATAGTAACTATACAGTTCTCGAGTATATCTCACTCTCCAGATATTGCTTTCTCGTTATCCTTTTCAGTATCTTTCTTTCGAATATATCCAGTTCGCTGATTAGGCCTTGCGTCAGTACCCAGGCCTCGCTGCCGTTACTCACTATCGGCTTTGGGATGGTTCTATTAATGCGTATCTTTGCGTGACGATGTACTGCCCTGGCTATGAAAATATGCGCTATTGCGAATTATACTTTATTAGCTAACACAATTATTCTTAGTATCTCTCCATCCTCCTTCCCATTCCTGAATATTTCCGCCCTAGATATACAAACTGATTCACCGCTCCAAATTGTATGCCGTGGAGCCCTGTATGGATGCGTCAGTGCCTGTCCTTGATTGCAGCATTACCTTAGTTTTATCCGTGTTAATATCCGCTCCACAGATTTCGAGATCTTTTTAAGTTCTTCATACGTTTCTTGCATCTTACGTGGTTCTACTTAAGCTGTTGATGTCGTCTGCATGCCAACTGTGTTGCTTTGTTGGCCAGAAAGTTCGATCTTCCTATCTGCATTCCTTTTACAACATACTCGAGCACCAGATTGAACAGTGTCGGGGCCAATCCATCCCCCTGCTTTTTACTCGCCCAATATGTTTTCGGCAAGAGGTTACAGCCTCTGATTTAATATATATTGCTCTGTTTTTTCAGAACACAATGCCCGTAATTTCAAAATTTTATTTTTAAAGTTCAGTACAATTTATTATTATATTTTCAATTTATATTATTATTATTATTAGCTTGTTTGTTTACGATTGTTTTCCTTTTTTTTCAATAAAAATCAATTCAAATAAAATAGTGGTTTCAATACACCCAGCGATCTCTCTGATAAGTGAAAGAAAACAGTGAAAAGTGGCTTCCTACCTGCTAGGTGGCACGAGACGCTTCGAAGGGCACCAGATCGTCTGTCAAAATCATACTCCGGATGCTTATTAACGAATAGGCAGTTTTCTCACCTTACCGGAGCACCCTCAAAGCCCCTTCTCGGATTATTAAAATTTGAAATAAGTAATTATCGAAAATCGATGTAAAACCACTAACTGTACAAATAAAAGAAATGTTAATGAATGAAAATTATTTAATACAAAAACACGTATTCGAAGTTTCCTGGCATTTTAAAAGACTATGAGGTTATGGAAATGTCATAGCACAATTTCATTTCATTCATATAACGGCGCCATCTACCCGTAAACAGCAATATACTAAATTGTATAGCAAACGATCATCTGTGATTATCGATATTTGTTAAAGATAGGTCTTTTATCACAGATCAATCAGTGATTTTTATATACAACCCTTAAATATTAAAATTCCTAAAATAACTAACTAAAAGGCGGCTGATATAAATCTAACCCCAAATTAACGTATAGTGAAATAAATTATAAAAATCTAAATTTCTGATTAATATTGAATAGAGACTGAATAATTCTTTTCTGTTTTAGGTGAGGTAATTTAATGGAATACTGACTTGACCCTACACGACGAACTGGCAATACTCTGGGTACGGGATGGAGTTTCAATTGGCCGGGCCCCCGGACTCGGTCAATAGCATGGACAGGCAATCTGGTCGGGATTCTTCGTAGGAAATTTTTATAGGAAAATTCTTGACAATTGCAGGTATTCAGTAAGGATTTAATTATTCAGGAGTTATATCGATACTTTTTTAGGTAAACACTTCTTGGAACTTATATTTTTTTGAAAGTATGGCATAAAAATCATTATAGGAAATTAATACAACCGTCGTCTTTCGTGGACACCGACAGAATGAGGATTCAAACCAGATTTATCAGTTAACAGCCTTCGAATTGTTATCGCTACAGGCAGGCCACCTCAATTTTGAAAGATATCGCTAACCGACATTAAAATACCGTTATTTTCTCTAGTTTGAGGGGAATACAGCAAGAAAATATCCCGAAGAAAGAAAAATCTCTCCGAGCAAAATATAACAAAACCATGTAAAATATACGGGGTAAGCTTGAATTAACATATAAAATAAAGTTTACATAATATAAAGGCAATATTTAGCACCTAATGCTAATATTGTCCATTTTAAATAGCTATCTTTAACAAATTCATAATTCGCCTGCAAAGTAGGCAACTGAGCACACGCCTCACTTTTGAATTACTTGTTTATTTGGTTTAACTTTATATCCGGTGTTAAGCAGAGATATTCCTCTGTCGTTTTTGCAGGACAGTTTATCTCTTTTGTTATAAATAGGGCAGATTATTGCTTTATTCCATTCCTGTGATATCTTCTCTTCCTCCAATATCCTTCCTATTAGGCTATGGACACTTTCCACCAAGCGATCTCCTCCATACATAAAGATTTCTGAAGAAATATGGTCTTTGCCTGGCGCTGTTCTCTACCAAGCGCTCCTATTGCATTCTTGACCTCTCCCACCGACGACGGTGCCACTGCTACCTCTCGCTGTTTCTCCGCTTATCATTGCTCTTCTCAGTGTGCACATCAATATTCAGAGGGTTCCGGAAATGCCCTTCTAGATGTTCTTAATTCCGTCCGGATCACACTGTCTTAAATGTTTTATGAACATAAAGGCACTTCTTTATTTTCTTTAAAATATTCTTCATGTAATTTTCTTTAATTGTATGCGAGATTTACATATGTTTTTATGGCATAACTATGATTTGAAAACATTAACGTTGCATAATATATCACATTCATTACGTTACAAATTACACTTTAATTTCTGCTTATCAAATTGTATCCAGTTTATTGCATAATTTCCTGTTTCTATCTTTTGATCTTTAGCATTGGTGATATAATAACAAGTTACCACTTCTATTTAAGGTTTTTTTTTTGCATGCGTGTATTATACATGTTACTTCATTGTTCTCTCCTTGACAACAACCATCAACAAGCCACAATCGAAAAATAATATAATTACGGTGTTTAGTTTTAGAACTACGTGTTTGATGTCAATTTTCCTGCAATCAACGAGGGAATCCGAGCGGGGCCCATATGTATAAAAGAGGATGAAAAATCGTCTGATATGAATGAGCTAGAATTTAGTGTCAACACACTTCAAATACATCAAACCTTGCTATCCAATATTATTATTACATTTAAACTGTGTTCCATTATACTTTTATACAAAAAAAAAAATAATAATATATCTTTTACACTTAACGCAATTTTAATTGAAATCTATTATTTTTGAAAAATTGATACAGCGTTGTTGTATCAATTTTTCACTTTAATAGGTTATTCTGTATTTAGGAAGAAGAATTACAAAAACTAGAATTTTATTAAAGACGATTTATGCGAAAGCTGCTCCACTGCGCTAATTTTGCGTGTGCGGCTCACACATAACAGCATGCTTTTATGCCGCTCTAACAGTTGTGACAGAAAATATTAAGTTATACGGAAAGGCGTTGTACGATAAAAAAAATACCGCTTTTGCACTTAATACTTTGTTGAAAGATTGAGTCTAGAAATTGATAGTCTTCGATATCTTTGATGAAAGTTTCCAAAAATAACAATATTATCATTTCCGACTGAGCAAGCACAGTATGTGTAGCAACCGTAAGTTGAAATGCGATGAAACATGCAAACTTAAATTACCTGAAATACGTATATTAAACATAAATATGAAAAATTAAAGTAAGATATGAAATAATCATTCCCCGGAGAAGTAAAATTCTCATGTCAATTCGCAATTGCCAAATTTAATAATAATAATAATAATTAGCACCCTAACAAGGAATTTAATGGATCAACAAAACGCAAAAACAAAATGTAAAAGTCCTTTTTCTCTTAAGGGTGTGGCTAAATTAAAACAATCCTGACAATGCTTCTGGGATACAAAAAATAAACAGAAAAGGTAAAAAGTATAAATGCGGTTTGGTCATAAATTAATGTTTCATACTCCTTAGTACATAATTCTGTGGAAAAGTTGTTGATCGTATATTAAACAATGCATTTACGACCTCTTATTACAAAGCATCAAAGAAATATCTTTGTATTTTCCTAATATACTACTTGTCCCATTCCGAGCAATTAAAAAAAAATATAATACACCCTACTAACTCTTCCCACTTAAACGTGAATATTTGTTGCGCTTTCGGGAAGAAGGTTACTCTTTGAAGCAAATACACAACAGCAATATTTCATTTTATATAGGTTATAATATACAGAAAATCTAACTTACTAATATTTGTGAATTAACAGTAGTATGTGCCAACATAATATAATGTGGTTAATATAATATAAAAATAATTACGGTAGAAATATACTGATACTAATACAGAGTATAGCAAGAAATGGGTTTCCAACACTTTAAATTCATGAATAACTAAATATTTCGTTAAAAGTACTTACAGCAATATGACATAACATTCTCATAATCCCAACTCTGTTGACTACAGACGTTTTCCTGTGTTAGCAAACTATTTGTTATAGAGAGAAAACACGCATAAGAGTCATTTCATATCAACTCTGGAACACTTAAAAAAAATTGATGTTTTAGATTCTTTTTATATTTTAATTTGAAGTCTTTGCCCAAAATTTTAGAAAACCCGTATTTTTTTCCTAAATCTCTACAGTATCTATTTACAAAGATATTCGCGAACAAATTGTGCAAAATCAATGAAATAATCGCAAAAGTCATGTTTGGTTATGCATAAATTAAAAGAGTAAAACAACACATAAAATCATGGTTTATTTTAAAGTTCAAGTTATACATTTTCATTTAATAGTGCCTAAATTAGATTGTAAGTTAATATAACCCCTTGTTTCTCTTGTTAAATAAAATAATATCTTTTTACTTTATGTTTGCCGCGAAATTAATTTTTTAAAAAAAATATCATAATATCCTTTGAACTATGTTCTACAAGAATAGAAGTATTTGAAAATGGAAAATACACGGCTATTCTATAAAAAATTATATTCACACAATAGCCTACGTTACAGTATGATCTATTATAATTTTTTTTTATAGAATACCCGTCGGTTCTCCATTTTCAAATACTTCGATTTTTGTAGAACATAGTTTAAAAGATAAGATATAAGATATTTTTTCAAAAAATTAATTTCGCGGTAAACATAAAGTAAAAAGATATTATTTTATTTAACAGGAGAAATTGCGGGGCGTAATAAATTGTAATCTAATTTATGCACTATTAAATGAAATTGTATAATAAACCATGATTTATATGTATTTTGTTTTACTCTTTTAATTTATGTATGATCAAACAACATGACTTCTGTGATTATTTTACTGATTTTGCACAATTTGTTCGCGAATATCTTTGTAAATAGATACTACAGAGCTTTAGGAAAAAATACGGGTCTTTTAATTTTGGGCAAAGACTTTAAATTTGAAATATAAAAAGAATCCAAAATATCAAAATTTTTAGGTGTTCCAGCTGATGTGGAATGACCCAGATTCGAAAATTTAGAAAAAGGGAACTAAAGTGACCAGTCATAAACATATGTTCATAATGTCAATTTTACGCTCAAATCGTTTAAAAATAGCAAAAGAAGCTACTTGTAGTAGGAAATCAGGTCTAGACCGAAGCTATCTGTGGATAGTACGTCGTAATCTTCCATTACCCTTCACCCTTCATTTATTGATAGATTAAAATAATAACAATATATCCTTAAACCCCATACTCCACTCAAAGGTACTACAAAGGGGGACCTACTCTAATTATCGTATTGCTCTTAACATGTCAGTGGTCCCTACTCTAATTAACTATTACCTAATCACTAGATCGTGGAGCAACTTTATGTGTCTCTCAGCATATAGTGGAAGAAATGGAAAAGGTTATTTCAACTATATTAACATGCAATCATTTAACTAAAAATTGCTTAACTAAAGCTAATTTTCTCTCAGTGTATGAGCAAGGGAAACTACGAAATCCTTACTCTGAGAACAAATACTGGTCCACGACCATTTTAAAAAATTAAATGCTTATTCTTAGTATAAGTTGGCGATCACATTCACGCCTCCCCGAATCAGAAACCGTTTCTCTCATTCTTCTAGGCCAACATTTCCTCATCACCGTGGCATAGGGAGGTCGAAAGCCCCCTTCAGCTGCTGATATCTGAGAGCAAAGAAAAACAGCAGCAGCTAATTCTCACTATTTGACAGAGAGCGATAGGATGCCGAGTTGAGGGATAGTCTACCAGTCCACGAAAGCTTATTTCACACATCAAGATCTGTACTCGCACCGTGAGCGAATCTTGCAATGTTATAGTAATCGAAAATAGAACATTCCCATAAGATTTACTACAAATAGTTGTCTTTTTCCACGACACGATCGGTCTACGATGTGGCATATGTGAACTAAGGCTGATCATATCAAGTTCTGCGACCATTTAGATCTGCAACCGTGCACTTTTAACTACAACTGTTCTTCATCTCTGTTCCAGAATTTATGGTAATTTCATCAACCGTCAAGAACCCTTACCTAGAATGCTTACACACCAGACATCGAAAGGCCCTCAAAGGGTACCACAAAGGCTTCAAATGGCTTCAAGGCTGACTGCCACGTCCCAAAAGGACGCCGTCTGTGGACCTCAAGATGCCCAAGTCGGAGGCCGCAGCGCTCAAGAATAATCCGTCAGCTTGTCAAAGGGCTATGTCGCCCTACCAAGAGAAGCTACAGGCTCGACCCTAACCGAAGTCACCATCGCTCCGTCAAGGAGCGCGCCAATTGCTGCAGCAATCCTTGAACGGCGAGAGTTCTTTTTGGGATTACCTCTGCCGTCTCTGTCTTACATCAGAAAACCTATTCCATCAATCAAATTCGCGAGATACCACAGACCCCTAGGCCTCTGATAAGGAAAATAGGTAGCTACAACAAACCCGCCATTGTTGAGTGAGATAAGTGAATAAAAATAAGCGATATTGTGCTATATTGCGACAAACAGCCAGGCGGTACTGAGGGTACTAGTGAACCTCAACATACAATCAAGACTGGTTTGGGAATGTATTCTAGAACTGAATAGCCTGACAGACCGCAACAAAGTTGCCATGCTGAAACGAAAAAAAACCGAAGGGTTAGGGAGAAAATGATCATCTTCTTCATATATAAGCCTAGAATCCGTTGTAGCAGTGTTTAAAAACCCGGCACAAGAGCAAGTAAGGAGTTGGGTCAAAGAGAAACAGAAAAACACTGGAATAATATAACCAGGCGAATTTGTGGTAAGACCTTGATTAAGGGGGAAAAAAGTATTCGTACTTTGAGCCACTCGCTGCCACGTGGCTCGTAATTCAAACTCGTATTGCAACAGACGTCATTGTTACACTAGTTTTTCGACATGCTATTCCACTTCTGGTTTAGATAGAAATTATACCGATAACATCAATTTTTACATTTTTCTGTAACCACATTCAAAAATATAATTATAGAAAATATAAAAAAGTATAACAAATAAAAAGAAGATACAAATTAATTTATTAAACAATTAAGGCAAGTTCTCTTTGGGATAGTTCAACACAATAAAAAAAAAAACAAATTGACTTTCAATCCACCTAGAAAACGACCTTTAAATAAAATATGTACAGCGAACCTGTAATTATACTTTTGTTTGAAAAATTGCCCCGTGAAATACCTCGCATACGTAAAATTTAACGCACAAATAAATATGCGAATTTAAGGCGAATATTACACTAATTTTTTTGACAAAGATCTTTGATAATAGTTATTTGATAAAGAAAATTTACAGTGTAATATCCGCCTTATTGTTAGACACTATTATTAACTAACATTACCCATTTAAGAAAACCTAACACAAAAGCAAACATTATTGTTTAGTTCAGAGATCCCAAACAAGTTGATTAACTAAAAATTGCGCACATGAATAGAATTAACCTTTATTGTTCACAAATCTTTTAAAGTTACAGCTTTAAATTACTAGATTAATGTATGTGACCTTATGATTTATACTATACAATTGTAATTCTAAACATTAGCGACAAATTAGTAGTGACAGTGTTAAACTACTGATATAAAGCGACCATCTTCCTTATTTATTAACTTGAGTCACATAAATTAGTAAAGTTTATCTTAGTCGTAAAAAAAACATTCCGTATTATAATTTATTATATTGCCATATACATATGCCGTTATGAAACGGAACCATTTTTTGCATTAAACATATCTAGCGTTAGATTTCTGCCATATTATCCTTTTAATAGTAGAGCATAACCACTTTTTATTTTAACTTTTTAATTTTTTTAGATCTGCGAAAAGCGAAAAATAACATGGCTGTTTTATGTCTATTCCCTATATAAAACGTTGGAATTTACCTTTCTCTTAAAAATAGTTCCGATATATATCTTTGATTAATGTAATGGTTTGTATTTGCGTTTGCTTTGGATATCCATATTTTAATTACTGCAAATGCATACTTAGTAAAATAGAGTAAAATTAGACGACGTTGTTTACAATCTGGGTTCTCAGTGGTTGAAAGAACGGATCGGCTACTAGGTTATGCAAGGTTATGGTGACCTGACAGCGGACGAGCTCACGAGAGCGGATACGATATATGTTATCATTTTATGATGGAGGATTGGCGTTACTTATGCACACATCAATTGCTTATAGTGATGAACGTTATGGAAAAGCGCTTTCCCATGGAAAATATTCAGCAATTCGCTATTGCCTTCAATAATTATTTTTAGGCGGTGACAAATGTAAGCACTGCAAATATCTTTTTAATAATCAATTTCAATTTCCAGTTCTGCTTTGTGTGTAGTGAAGTGCAGACGTCGCGTCGCTTCGTAAATTAAACCCAATATTTGGGAGTTTACGAATGATTCAATACAGCGGTACAGCAAAACAGCGAGTGTGAGAGATTGAAGGGGGAAAAAAGAGGAAAACAAGTAACAATTTTAATTCCCAATTAAAAGCAAAAATATACATATGCGAGCATTTTGCCCTCGCTGCAGGAGTATTATCATAAAGATATATAAAAGAAAAGTAGGTCAGAATTGTGATGCAGCTTGATGATCGACGAATCGCTAGACAAGTAGAAAAGACACGACTAGACTAAATTGAGTAGGGCTCTAGTACACCATTCGATCAACGTTGAGTTATTGTCCGGTCTTGATCAGGACAAATAAACGCTGATAGGAAATGCAAGAGAGAGGACGGTGAAAACATGAGAATAAACCCACACAGCACACTTAGTCCGACAGATATCCAATGGATATATCAATCACCAAAGATGTACATATTCATTACAGATGTTGGATATATCTCCACGGGATATTCGTTTTTGGAGTTACTACAATTGTTTATAAAATCAATAAAAACATATTTATCACAGTTTTAACGCAAAAATTAATACTCAAATAGGAGCAATTTACCTGTTTTGAAGTTATTAATAAGTACATTAACCCTGTAGCAAATATCTTGTGGATATTTACTCGATGATCATTGAACAAGATCTAAAATCACCGAGCCGAGCCGAATGTATTTATACTCGTCGTTCGTCGTACCTGTCGTGACATCGTCAGTCGGTAAAAAAGTTAAAAATGACCATTGTTGAATATGCTGTATTTATCAGTTGTTACGTTGGTTTACGCATAGGTTTTGCTTATATAACAGTTTAGGTAAGTATAACTGGTATACCTAATAATGTCTTTCTTTGTAACATTTAAAGCGTTAGTCATAATTTATATCTTAGTAGGTTAGATGTTAGGCATACATGAATAAATGTGTTACTTTGCTTGTAAAACCTTGTTTAGTTTGTGTAAATTTTGAAAGCATTTCTGAACCCTTAATAATTATTATTTAAAATCTAAGATGCATTGGACTATTTATATGAAGAGGTACTTGCAGGAAAATAACAAAAATAAATGTGTATTAATTATAGTTTGTATCTGAACATTTGATTATTTTTATATTACTTTAAGATTACCACATTAGTAGGTATATCTAGCTCTCAATGGTTTCTTTTCCTTTACAGGATGTCAAGCGAAGGAACAGGAGTTAAGTAGATTAACAAGAATAATTTGTTGTTTGTGAATTTGTTATAATATATACCTTCACTTATGAACCATTTATTGTACTATTATAACTGTTTTCCTTTCTTTAAAAATAATCGGAGGTCTCGGAAGGCGTGTTTACCAGTGAACAACTGTACTAAAAGTATTTTAGGCTAAACATATAATACATCTAACGTAATGGATATGCTATGTAACACATCTAATTAATATTGTATGCGACACATCCAGTGGATATGTTATGTATATATTCATTAGATATGGTATATAATACGTCTAATAGATATGCTATCTACGATACTGGTCCCCTTGAATTCGTGTCAATTGGAAATACTATTTGTTATTTCATTACAATATATTAATAAAATAATATAATGACATCGCTGATATGCCTTATTCGGAATTTAATTTAAATTGAAAAGAGATATTATTTATAGCTCTATTTGGATTACCACAACTTTTTTAATCCAGAAAGGTAATACAGGTAACTTTAAAAATTGTAAGGCTAGATCCGCAAAATGATATCTATACTTACGTCTAAATGTAAGTATAGATCATTTCCCTGGACTTGCTCCGGTACGCGTCATCAATACCTGCGCATAGACATACCTTATATCATTATATCATGGGTAACACATTATCACTAGGAGATACTTAAATCGCCGATTGTGATTACGCAACATATAAATGAGATCGGACATAGTATTAAATTAGAAAACCTTGAACTAATGAAAAAATGTAACCCTACCGGGAGAGTTAGGTACGTACAAAATCGTATATGTGGGAAAAAGCAATAATAACTTATTGAACCGAAAACAAGCTCCTCTCAGCCGTTCAATACTGTCTTGAAACTGGTAACTTGAGTACCAATAACAACGTCAAAGCAATAGCGTGTCGTAAAAATATCGTATTTGATACTATTCATTGGGAAATTAACCTGAAATTCCGGCAACATTAGTCATTTTAGAAAAAAATTAACTTGCTGTCCACATTCTTACACTACTTAGGCTCGAAAAGTGGATCTTCCCCAATGTCTCATTACCTTTGACTTATTATAAATATGTCATATAACAAGAAAATTCCTCTATTAAATAATTAAGTGTAATTTTAAATTGTGTTATTGACTTAATTTATTGTTAGTAATAATATGGATGTATGTGAGATTAAAAATAATTATCATTTTTTATTTGTCCATAAGATTACCATACAATTATTTCTTAATTTATACAATTAAGTGCATTTCGTTTATATCTTATGTAATAGTTTGGGGCAACATAAGAGAAAAGCGACTATTGATTATTTTTACACTGAGAAAAGAGATTGCATTTTCATCATGTTAAACGATAAAAATACCTTTTCACAGAAAAGTGCTTATTTTATTCGAACATAGAGTGCTGTTTTACCGCACAACTATTTTCTTCTTTAGTACATAATTTTGATGAAAGTAAGTATAATTAAATGGAATACACCTTAGTTTTAATTAATTTATAATGTCTGTATAACTTCTGTTTAAGTTAAGACAATACGCGTTCACATATTATACTACTATATGTATATTAAACAACATATTCTTTCAATAACTAACAGCTTCTTGCGGGTTTCGCCGTGTGTCAAAACTTTCGCTCGACGTTTCGCTGTTCATACTGACAGCTTCTTCAGGATAACTGAACTGGTTCAGTTTTGACAGTTTTGACACACGGCGAAATCCGCAAGAAGCTGTTAGTTATAGTTACATCGGCCGTGAAAGCCTACGCAGTGTTAACATATTCTTTCCTTTAAGTGAATTTTCACTTTATTGAATTGCAAACAGTATTTGTAGAGAAATTTTTTTTGTCGTAATTATCCAGAAATGGCTGAAATAAAATCAATTCTGAAGAATGTGCGAGAGCAAAACAAAACTTTCTTTTTGATTTTGCCAAATTAAACACTCACACAGTCTTCGAGGATTATTTTCCATTGTTATATTCCAATTTGTAAAATTGTCTTTACACAATTATTACAATAAAACTGGAAACTTCTTGATTCAAAATGCTTAGAGTTTTCTGTCAATCTACATAATTTTCAAGACCAAAATAATGACAACTTGAATCAATTCTCAATGTTTCACTTAATAGAATGAACTGCTAGAACAAAAAATATACTCCATGGTTATGTGCAAATTGAGTAATATTTAATGATAAAGAAACCATTAGTTAAAAAACTCAATCAAAGTTACAGGTACTTATATTGACAGGCCAGTGAGCCAGTAATGAAACCTACCTAGGCCAGAAACTACAGTTTTGCGAGTATGAGTACGGTTTGTATGCCAAGGCGGTAGCCGAGGCCCACAAGTTCGAATACTCGTAAAAGGGTTTCTGGCCGTGTGATCCACAATATTTTTCGGGCCTACAAATCTGAATTTTGAATTGAAAATAGAAAAGAAATTTTGACACTAGGACGTTCCCAGACGTCACAAGCTTGGCAGCACATGTTACAAACGTTACGTTGTTTGACGCTTCCGAGAATAAATTTTTTTTCTGTTATTTTCTTTCTAGATTAATATCTATTTATCAATAATAAGTGCAATGAAGACACCAGTTCATCTTAGCATGGTTGAACAGTAGCTTAATGACAATTTATTACACGTCTGTCATGTGGAATCTAGTATGGCCAACCTTTAGTGATATTTTTGCCTGCCTAGGCAGGAAAACGATAGTTTTCCTGTCGCTTTTAAGTACTGCAAAATGAGTGTTTCTAGACGGAGGCGCAAAAATATAATAATAAAAAGGATAGTTTATCAATGTACCTACAATTTAGCGAAAAAAATGTTAGGGATAATATTAATATCGGGTTAATTCAGGAATGTTATTAAAGAGAAAGTTTGCGGTTTACCGATGCCTTATAAAACTTTTTATATAAGGGATGATGATCATTCAATTAGAGCAGCTATTGTAATTACTGATAATGAATTAAGGGGATTATTATGAAGGAATAAAAATAATGCAAACATTATTACAGTAGAAATTCAAAATTCTAGTGGACTAAAATTAATTGGCATAGCTTTATACATTCCTCCAGAGCAAAGACATTCTGGGGAGATTTATAATAATGTTCGCATTCTTAATAATATAACAAACGAATTAGAGTCGATTAGAGGAAATAATTTCGCAATTGCGACAGACACTAATAGTAAACATCAGTTATGGGTAGTCCGATAGAGAATAGGCGCGGGCGGGTTTTAGAGGGATTAACTAATGATAAAGACCTAATTGTTTTAAATAACAATGTTAAGCCGACTTTTGTAGGGCATAACGGTAGTAGTTTTATAGAAGTAACAATTGCGAATAGAAACTCTTACGGTTTAGTTAATCATAGGGCTTTATTAAATGAGGAAACGGTTTCAAATCATAAATTTATAGAATTTTGTATTAATAAAGATTAAAGATGGGTTTTTGTTCTAAAAAATCTAATTGGGAAATGTTTAGGGAATTTGTTATCAGGGAGGTCACTGACTTAGGCAGGGAATTAGACGATAGTAGGTCAGATAGAGAAATTGAAAATATAGCGAGTAAACTTAATGATAGGGTTGCTAGAGCTTGTGTACAGTCCATGCCGTATAAAATTAGTTTTAGGAAGTCGGTCCCGTGGTGGACCTCTGAACTAACTAGGTTAAGGAAAGAGGTTAATAGATTAAGGTGGGTATTTCAGATGTAATGACGCGGAAGTTAGGCACGGTCGTTGAACGCGTGATATAGGTTAAATAAAGAGAGGTCACAAGATCACTAATTCAGACCGCAAACTGAAAGAAGAATGGCGCGAATTTTGTACTAGGTCAGGGGGAAGGATCCAAGCGGACTTGCATATAAGGTCATACGTAAAAAATCGCATAGCACCGCGGTAACATTAAAGTTAGGTCAAAATTTATATACACAGAACGCAGAGCAACTGCGGATTTATTAGTAAATAGTTTTTTTTTTTCAAGGGTTACAGCTGTAGATGACGGGGAGGAGCATAAGCGTATCTAGGGGAATAGGCGAGTAAGGGAATCTAGGGCATGGCCAGTGATTTAGGTTTTTCTGATTCTGAAATAGAGGTTGCTTTTAGGTCGATGAATCCACGTAAAGCGCCGGGTATATATGGTATTACTGCTGATATTGCGATCAGGGTTTATGAGGCAGTGTCGTATTTTATAGCGAAACTGTTCAGTAAATGTTTAGATAAAGGCATTTTTTCGGCTTGTTGGAACCGTCAATTAGTTAAGGTTATTCTTACTGATATGACAAGTCCAAGTAGTTACAGGCCTATTAGTCTATTACCGGTTATCAGAAAGGCATTAGATAGCTTAATTATAAATAGAATAGAATGTGGGGCAATATGGATTTAGTAAGGGTAAATCAAGGGTTGTAAATTTTGTTGAAACCGCCAGGTTATAAAGAGCATATAGTGCGATTATATTCTTAGATATTAAAGGTACTTTTAATAATGCCTGGTGGCCAAAAATTATAATACAATTAAAGCGTAAAAGTTTCCCTGGCGGGACCGAGGTATTAGAATCTTTTATACGATAGTGTCTTTGAAATTATATTACCAGCGGGTTGTGAGATAGTCGCGTACGCAGACGATACTGCGTGATACCTAATCAGGCTTTAGCAAATATTATAAATTGGAGTTTAAATAATAAATTAAATTTTAATGCCCACAAATCAGAGGCAGTATTTTTTGGCAAACCAAGGCTAGGCAATCCTACATCTAATTAGAACTTATTGCAAAGAATTTGTTAAATATCTTGGGGTTATTTTAGATGATAAATTAAATTTTAAAGCGCATGTTAAGTATATTACCGCGAAATGAGTAATAAAATTAGAGCATCGGCTAGGTTCACATGGGGTTTAAACGGTAACGCGGCAGATACTATTTACAGGAGCGCTATAGAGCCAGCAATGTTGTACGCGGGGGCGATATGGAAAGACGCGTGTAAAATTAAAGAAACAAAGAATTAATCGGGGCGTAATGATTATTAACGGTTAGGGCCGCGAACGCGTATTCATATATTTCGGTAGACACGGCGTGCGTTATTTCGGGTATTTTATCAGTAGATTTGCGATTGAGGGAACTCAAATTTCGTAGAGACGCGAATAAAATAGGGTTTGAAGTTTCATTACGGCAACAGGAATTAAATTAGAACCGCGTGATTTAGAAAGACGAGTAGATATAAGGAGACGAATTCTTCCCGCGGAATTAAAAAGTATTATTATATTCTAAGTATCCAATGAACGATATAAATGTAAAGGTTAGATAGGAGTAAATAAACTCGTTCTTTCGTTCATATAGTAGTTTAAACTAGTAATCATATATTAAACTACTATATGAACGAAAGAACGAGTTTATTTACTCCTATCTAACCTTTAAAAAGTATTATTTATAATAAATTTATAAGTAGGCACTTTTGGAAAGGGTTTAGAAATTTTTACAGATCGGTCGAAGGGTGAGGGGCGGTGGTGCAGGGGCAGCTTTTGTTGTTTATGATAGAGGTATTGAAATACATAATCAAAAGTTTAAATTAGGGGATCATTGCAATATTTTTCAGGCAGAATTAGTTGCAATAAATCAGGCAGTAGTTTATATTAGGCGCGAATGGGAGTGTATACGGGATGAGAAAATTATAACAGATAGCTTATCTGTATTAGAGGCGTTAGAAATTTAAAAAAAAAAACTACTGATTTGATCTTACATACTTGGGATATGTTGCGCTGGGGAGATATAAAATTTCTTTGGACTAGGACTCACGTATGTACAATCGGCAATGAGAGGGCGGATCAATTAGCGAAAGAGACGCTGTCTAGGGGAGAACGCGATTATTAGTTTTGGGCTAATTTCGGCTAGAGTAGTTAAAAAAGCGTTTAGGGATAAATTATTTGATAATGATTGGCACAGTAGGTGGGATTTTACCTTAAATGGGAGGTGGACTAGGAAATTTATCGGTAACCTTACACGTTTTAGGGAAATGAAGGTTAATTTATCATGTCAAGCGATAGAATTAATAACAGGTTACGGTAATTTTAAATAATATTATGTAGAATTGGGAGGGTTAATATTCGCATTGTGAATGTGGTGGGGTAGATATAGCAGGCCATGTCTTATTTGAATGTCCACTTACCGATGAGTGGCGGTCGCGTACGGAAGTTAGGACATTTTTTAGTAATGTTGCTAAAGAACTAGATAGCTTGCGGCATGAGATAGTAGGGTAGCAAGTGTTTATGAATGAATATTTTATGGTCTTTAGTGGTCGGAGTTAGTGTTAAACTACAAATATTTAAAATATAGATCTTTATTTAATTACTCTTGGTTAGAATAATTACTCGATTAACTCATTGTTAAATATTAGAATAGGTACTGCTGTTGTTTCATTTGTTTCAGGTCATTACTTCTTTCTTGTTTCAACTTCCAATGTGCGAAAAAGGGAGCAGCTCCGTGAGGACGGCAAGGTTGTCGGAATTTAAGGAAACGTGGAGGCTGCTTCTTCACCACTCAAAAAGATAATAATAATTTGCGGTTATCAGTAACAAGGTCTGGGATTTCTGCCCAGATCCTCCCAGAGTAAGGTTTTTGCCATGGTTTTCCCTTATTGCTTGGCCATTAATTTTATATAAGTATATTATATATAATCAGTGTATTTGGCGAATGCTGGGAGATATCGCCTTGGGGTTTCCATTTTTCATTTTAATTTCATTTTAATTGTTTATTTTTAGTATTTCTTTTTGTAATAGAATATTTGTATATATTTATGTATAATTTATGCAATGGGGAAATAAAGATTATATATATAACGAAAGTCCTTCCATGGCCGCATGTAATAACAACTGATAGCCGACCGATTTACAATAGACTCGCAACTGTGTGAACTAATAGCATTTCAGCATTTCACGTAAAGTGGTATTCATGTGGTTGCGAAGCTACTGTATTATATTTTTGTTATTAACAATCACAAGGAACTTATTTAGTTAGAGCAGGAACATTTCAATTGTTATGGAATCCATGTAGTACTTAGGATAGGTAGCCCTGTGTAGTATCTTTTAACTGGAGCACGGGGTTAGGATGATTTGTAATAGCTTAGTTTTTCAGAAATAAAGTGTACATATTTATTAAATGCTTCAAAAGGAATTCAAATGCAAAGCGGTTTGGAAGACTTTCTAAGATTTGGACTTAGTAATGAATAGAGAATTGTAAAATTTATATCCGAGCTTTTTTAAATATTGTTGAACGTACATTTACTATCACCTCTATTGCAAAGGGAAAAAGCATTTAGGGTAGGGTGGGGCATTTAGATATTTCATGAAATATCACATACTGGTGCCCCCTACCCTAATTTAGTTTGACTAACTTTAGGAGAAAAACCTTTCCTAAGAAGGAGTTCTAATTTAATAAAGATTAAGTTAAGCTTCAAAGTGTGCGAATTCCATTAATCTCCCAGGACAATGTTATTTTCAAAGAAGAGCACCGTTCAGCTTTGGGCAAAAAACTATTTTGTTTGCTCTCAGTACATAGGCTCTTTATTCGTGAAGGCGTGCGGGTTACTATTCAATGCGATGTAAAATTGTAACTTCATGGGTACGTCCACGTATTTCCGCTGCACGTGTTTTTCGATCAAAGAAGTATATTTATCTGATTCTTATCGCTCCAGTAGGCCCATTCAATTTCTGCACGCTTGTTCACTATAAGATATCGGCTATTACTACGAGCTATAACGGTAGGCATACGCAATATATACAAAGAGCAAGCAAAAATGTTTTGCATCGTAGGACTAGGAATTGTATATATTGATATACACTCTTTATAAATACTGAATAACGCTCTCCACTAGTTATTACTACTAGTTATACACCCAATTTTAAAAATCGTGTAGGTATTGTCCACTAGCAATGTTTCTATTTCTAGATGAAACAACTTTATGAGCTTGCATGTAATCGTTCATTTGCCTGCCTATTTTTAATGGAATGAATTAATGTTTAAGTACTTAATGTAGAGTTGAGTGTTTCGAATTTAACGGAAACTTAAGTGCGGAAACAGCTTTTTATTATAGGCTATAATGTATTTATATCTAGTTTTATTCGATTTTTATGGTTGTTACTTCGTTTCATTCGCGAGTAGCTTGGCCAAAAGGTGGGTGAAATAAAACGATTTTATGATCCACTAATATCGTTTTTGATTCCTGAATTACTGATAAATCACCGATAATGTAAATAAAATAAACCTGCTAAAGTAATCTGAATTTATTGAAATCCACGTACTATCGAAATTGTAGTTTCTTTGTGGGTGAAAATTTATATTTTCTGAATCGTGAAATATACACTACATCTATACCGATGCTTGAAATCTTTACTCTCATACATATTATTTACCGCGCTGGTGCTGGCATTTTGAAATTGGATTTAAACAATATATCGACTTAACGCGAACATCATAACACTTTATTCAAGTCCCTACATTGTATATAAATACATGTCCACGTATGTACGCGACGCACAGTTACTGAGCTTCGAGAGAATTTGCAGTTTCTATATTTAATTTTTAATGGAAGTTGGTAACAGTTGATTAAGAACACTTGCCCATAGATTTTTCGTCAACGCTTTTATGTTTACTATGTAAATATCTAGACTACATTTTCGAATGGCACAACAAACGGGCAATTATTTTTTAAATGCACTGTTGAAAGTTATGTTGTACACAGATAATTCCAAGATGAAAACTTTGACAAATACTCACTTATATTTTTTTGTATGTGCTGGGTAACGGGGTTAGCTGTCACACAAACATGGAGCTAACTAGACGAATTTCCATGTAACTCACAAAGGAACACTGGCAACTTGAAAATTTAGATTTCATTGAAAATGTACACTGAGGAGAAAGGTTCTTTAAAACAACAAAATATTTCTCTGTCGCCATTTAAGAGGACTATTTCTTTCAGTTAAAAAATATTTTCCCCAATAAATTACTCCCCACAACATATTTACAGAAATTGTTTTAACAAAAAAAAAATTATAAAACGTTTTACTTGTACATTTTAACATGTGTGTTCGTCAAAATTATAACATCGTTCCGCATAAAAAGAAAATCCGAAATACACATACATTCTGCAGTACATGGTATTTTTACAGCTTTATTTTATAATTTTGACTCTAATCATTTAAATTTAACTCTACAATTTTAATTTTATACTTCACATTGTAAAAAAATTTCGTTGGCTTCCAGCTAGCCTAGAAAATGGGAGTTTCCCGAAACTAGTAGCTATAGTAGAGAAAAAATAGATTACAGATATTAGATTATAAATTCCTTTATATTAATTACTAAAATAATTATTGTGAAAAGGATAATGTGCTGTTTAGTAATAGTAAAATAATCAGATTTTAAAATATCTATAATAAGAGATACAATCTGCATCTACATTCAATAGAAATAAATGTTAATATACTTTATTGCTCAATTCCTGCACAATAGCGTGGATTATATAGATAGTAATGTTATTATCTGCAATATTATCTGGCATTAGACGCATATCCACTCTTTACAATAAATTTTTATAACGCGTTACTCACCCCTTGCTTTATTTATCGTCGAACTTTACCGATGAAACCAACCAATAAGACTGCATTATTTTGCCGTATAAAACTACCCGCACATGTTTATTAATACGTTCTTGCTGATTCCTGTTTGTGTCTGATTGTTGTGCATTTTGTGTGACTTCAATTATAAAAATAATGGATGCAAACGTGGAGTAAAATATCAATCGATTGGAGTTTGAACCCCTGTTGAAGATGAAACCAAACGCATATACTTTATATACGAATACATAAGGAATTAGACCTTTTATTACACCCATCTTCGCCTATTATAGTTACTTATACAGAGTCACAATGGATTATATGAATTCTAATAAAGTTTTTTCATAGCTGCGGCTGTTTTTCTTTTCTGTAAAATTAGCCATTGTCAAAACATGTGTTGCCGCCCAATCAATGTGAGTCTCTCTTGCCAACTTTTTATCACCCTTGTGTAAATTTTAACTTCGTGTCTATGATTATTTAACTTAAGACGCGCTGTTTTAATTACAGTAATACTCCTGCGGAAAGAAATAAATATTTCCAAAGTATCAAGAGTGTTAGTAAACGAGATTTATTTAATTCTTTGATAGATATTCTTGCTGTTGTTTAAAAAAAAAGTCAGTTCTAAAATCCACCACCCAAAAATGACAACTGAAAAAAAGGTTTTCGACATCACTAGTTATTAACAAAACGTGGAGGAGGCAGTAGCATTTCCTTAGCATAAAATCATTCCTTAAATTAATAAATTAATTATTAATTGATTAAATAATTAATAAAATAAATTAAAAGGAATATTTATTGGAATTTCACGTTTTAACAAGAAAATATAATAAAACAAATGTAGAGAAATAATACCCACGCCACTACAATTGTTTTACCACATACTGGCTTCATCGGGTCGAAGAGATCATGTTTCCATCTCTTTAGAAGTACCCAACTTTCCTTACAATAAAATATATCAAACAGGCAGATTATCCCATCTAAAAATTTGTTGTTCAGTAGTAATTTATGTTTCTTTAAATGTCAGTAAGTAAATTTCTTTATAAGGAAATTATGAGTTCTTGTTTGAAACCCGAGATTTTTTGGATGTAATGATCTGTTACAATTTCAACGATAGAGAACATGTTAAAGTTTAAAGAAATAATCCTAATTTTTACTGACTTTCACAATCATACAATCATATACATATGTATGTACCTGCATAAAAATATGTGTAAAGCCTTGTGGCAGTATAAAGTGTCAAGGTTTTGCAAGTATACAAGTAGGTATATAAAAACTTGGCCCACTTTTTACTTCTTAAAACTGTATATCTTAGGTAAATAAACATAAAAAACAACTGCGTTCAGAAATTTGTTCTAAACTTAACGTATTGGTCAAGGTGTCTGCTAAAAGTATTTACCTTGTATATATCACTTGGAATATCACTGGAAATGTTTATATTAACTGTTTCGTTTAACTTTAGCGGATTTCTAGTTTAACCATCATGTGCGTTATTTCAAGCTGATTACATTGCTATTTGGGTTCCATCTTTGTATAATGCTTACTGTGAGTATGAATGTACCAAGTAATCCATTCAAAGAGTTAAAAACTGTTAGTGACTGTTTCTATCAACAAGCCTTTGATCACATAATGTTTCAGACAAAATCAAGTCTATAAGAAGGTGTAACCGTATAGTTGCTTATTTTTTCAATAGAAGTAAATTTGTTTTCTCTATTAGATTGATGTGTCGTTTTGATTATTTTATTGTTTATAAATTTTACAGATTGGTTTGTAGTATATAATATTCAAATAATAAGATAAGGTTTCTTTTTCTTTGCCGTAATTAATCAAATTTATATAAATCAAATAAGCTCTTATATTGATATATTGTGCCGTTTCCCAGGAGCTTATTTGATTTATATTGTATATAATATTTATTGAATAATTAAAGGTAGCCTAGATTTTGTAACAATAACAACGATCACATGTTAGTTATACCTTTGATGGTTGGCACGCAGCAAATATATCTGCAGTAGATAAATTTTAGGATAGTAATGCACGTGTAGGTTAAATAACACTCTACTACTAATTCAGAACGACGATATACGAAAATATATTCAGACATTCGTTGTAAATCTGCCAATGATCAACGCAATATCCGTACCAGTAATGTTTGTAATTTGAAGTGGAATAACTTTAGCTACTACGGAGTCGGATGTAATACATTGCAACTTCGATGCTAGAAATGCAAAATATACAGATACAGCAAAAAAAAAACCAAAATAAGTAATTGTAACATGCACTACAAAAACTTTTAAGAGCATCACATTACATACTGATTTATTTCGATTCCCATCATGACCATCTCACGTTGTTTTGTTGGAGATAGAGGGTATAGTTTAAAGACAAAGTTGCCAGACACAAGATATTTTTAAAAGACAACAAACCTCCATTTCCTTTCAACTTGGACCTTTAGTTTAGTGCGTGTGTACCTTTATTTGACGTTACGTAGAAAAACTAAAGACACATCCTTAAGTTCATTTTCGTCTTCCTATCTAACAGGCAAAATTAGTTGCGATAAATCAGGCAGTACGTTATATTAGGCGCGAGTGGGAATTTATACAGGACGTGCGAATTATAGCAAATAGTTTATCTGGATTAGATGCGTTAGGGAATTTGAAAATCCGATTGATCTGTTACTAGATACTTGGGATATGTTGCGTGAGAGCGGTGTAAAACTTTTTTGGACTAGAGCTCACGTAGGTACAATCAGTAATAAGAGGGCGAATAAATTGGCGAAACCGACGGTGTCTAGGGGGTTAGTGTGATAATTACATATGGGTTAATTACGGCCAGAGCAGTTAAAAAAGCGTTTAGAGATAAACTTAATAATGATTGGGAGGTAGACTAGGAAATTTATCGGTAACGTTACGCGTGACGTACTAGATTTTTTGTCGCATTAGTCTAGCTGCAATAGATCGCGAGAAAAAGATAGTGGATGAGAAGTCTGAAACACCCTGTATATATGGCCAACTGCAATGGACTATTGGTAATAATTCCGTAAATATACGGACTCGAAACGTAAAATTTTCAATTTTGAGGCATTTACCCCAATAATGATCGCTTAAGGGGTTAAAAACGATCACGGTAATTTAAACCATATAACTAGATACATAAGTTACGGCATGATAGTTAGATAGTTAATTGGGTAGTAAGTATTTATGAATGAATATTTTATACAATTAGTATTAAATTATAGTTTTTAGCATGGTTGGGGTATATAAATAAATATTCAAAATATAAATCTTTAATTTAATTGATATTGTTTAGAATAATTAGGATTAAGTCATTATTAAATATTAGAATAGGTACTGCTGTTTTGTTTGTTTTCGCACGGCTGTCAGAATTGAGGGGACGTGGAGGCTGCCTCTTCAAAATTCAGAAGGACTAAAAGCACTAATTTAACCGAATTTGTAGCTTCCGTAATTACAAAATATAAAAAATAGTGTCATCGAAACCTCTAAACAAGAAAAATATATATGCACTTACGTGTTAAATAATCTATTTTGTATCGAAGTTTCTAAATGAACGAGCATGTATCAGTTTTATGGCAGTCAGCTTTTATCAAAATTTAAAAAATTGGTGATTTTATAATTTTTTTGAAAATTATTTTAACCACCTCTAGTTATCAAGAACAACGCAAAGAGTGGGGTCACAAGGATCAAAGTGATTAGGACATATAATATGACATGGCTGCCTGGGCAAAGAGTTTTTAAAAGAATTTTATATGAAGAAAAAGACGCGAGAAGGAAACAAGAAAATCAAAGAAAAAGTGGAAACAAATAGTGAAGAAGCTAAGGGGTCCTAGAAGTTTATGGGAATACCACCGAAAGATGCGAAAAAGGTTCTATTTGCAGAATCAAAAAAAAAATTAATTGACATATGCACTGTTACTGCGACGAGTATAGTATTTATTCACTTTTTATTATATTGCTAATCTCATGATTTCTTTTGTGCAATTATCTGCAACATCGTCAGATGAGTAAGTAAGGAGTAAAATAATAATTATTGGCCTATTGATTGCTTAAATCTCTCTCTAAAAATGCTTATACCAATTATTGAAAACTGAGTATGAAAATTAATTTTACTTATTTAAGAAATAAAATTATGAAACAATACAATGATAAGGTGTTTTTTATTACAAAAATACGAGCATTACGTTTACGCTATTTCCGAGATATCGATAGCATTCTGCGCTTTATTTACCTACGAACTAAACTCAACTTTTGCAGTATTATCGTTAATATTTTAGAAATAATGTTATTTTCCGCAACACACAAATATTTATTTGCTCTGGCAAATTTATCATTCATAAAAAATAAATTGAGCAATATTAATTATTGTACCTTTCGCATATACTTTTATCGGAATTTAGTGATAACTAAGATAAGTTACTTATTGATAATTGCATCAACAATAGGCATTTCTTAACCCGTATATTTTAAACATCTGATCGATTTTCGAAGAAGTTGTCGTCACATAATTGAAACGTCTTGAAAAGATAAACACTCTGGCAAGTCAATTTGTCTGAAATACCATCTGTGTGTACAACCGCGAAAGCCGATATCCAGTTTGTGCCTAATCCACTAATTGGCAAACAATGCAGAGTGTATTAAATTATAGATTTTTCAGCAAAATGTCCGCGTTCTCTTCTCTGGACGGTGAAGGATTGTGCCAACAGTATTTTTTAGTTCGTAAAAAGCTTTTAAATTAAGATACATTAACCAATTAACAAAGAATATGTGTCGCATGTATTCTAAACTGCACGTCAATTTTCTCGGACGTAATACAAGAAAACTTTTACCTATAGATTTTAATTATAGTAATTGTATGCGGGCTGATTTATTAGCTGTTTGAGCAACTTTAACGATTTTAAGATATTTTATGGTGCATATGCATT